>CM042152.1:82414855-82471281 GCA_023376005.1 Doryteuthis pealeii
TCCCTAAGCATCACAGGATGCCACCCACGCCAATAGGTGGCCCTATTGGGGGAGTCTTACCCCTCTGCAGAGGTGCAGTTGATGTATTCTAAAGCCCCAGCCAATGACAGATAATCTTATTGGGATGTGTAAGGTCGCTCAATGCACTACTTGTATTATGTAACCCAGTACTACCGGTTTCATAATCAGATCATCAGCGACTAAACCGGAAAACCCACAGATTTTGTCTGGTGAAGAAAGTGGCTAGACACCCTGTTGGACGAAAAAGAAGACCTGTAAAAATTAATGATTTTATATTTCTGAATGAAACAGCCCACCTTATATCGTAATAGGAGGTGTGTTGAGTAATTCTGGATATAAGGTGTGATGAATGCCCACTCCTACTTATAGACTTGGCCAGAATCATATGATCTAACTCTTGGCCAATCACTGGCAGTACTCTGAGGTTGATACAATACTTAAACCGACTCTACTGAGACCTTTGTGGACGACGACATTAGGATTAAATCACTGGACCTTTACCGATACGCAGGATAGGACTTATACACTTACCAAAGGATTCCATAACACAGGACTTTCTTTAAGCCCTTTTCAACTGGCCAAGGATGGCATTTAAAAACTTAACAGGTTATGGGCCCAGGTACACTCGGATATTCTTCAATGGCGACTACAAACTGAAAACTCTTTGAAGCTCTTTGCTCTACACCCATCTAAGCACACTATTTCTAAAGTTCAACCCCTCATCATGGCAGGGTGGTGTAAACGTGGTAGTGTCGAAGGTATGCAGTAGGGAACTTGAGTTCCTGGTAGAACTACCCAAGGCAGACAGGTATGGCTCCCAATGGTATTAGGGCCACAACCCAGACAAAGGAGCTCTGGTGAAAATTCCAAGAGGCATCTGCACCAGAAATTGGCAGTGACTTTTGGTCCTCTTGTCCCTGCGTCTGTTGCATAATCTGTGGCAAACAAAGGGTGTCTACATTTGGGGTTTTGGGGAACCACTCGCATACTTCCTATTCCAATGATACTCCATCTATTTAAAGATGGAGCTGGCTCAATCCACTCTGGGAAAATGCTGCCACAAGACATCGATGCATTTTCAGTTTATTATATATATATATATAATATATATATATATATATATATATATATATATATATATAAGGAAAGACTCAAAAAGAAGAAGAAAAAAAAAAAATAAAAAAAAATTTTTAAAAATCGAGCAATCTAGTTTTTAGAAACCGAAAGAGTCGAGATAATGAATATAGAAAAGTGCTCAATATAAGCTTGTAGAGCCGGTTTAGGGAACCGATTCAGTGTCAGAAGTTAACTACCTAGGTTTCACTGAGAAGGATCTTCAGAATAATTCTGACATAATAATCTGAATAAAGCTATCAAAATCTCACCCATCATATCCGGAGGAGAAAAAGGCCAATAATAATTATAATAATACTTAGGGAGGGGTATATGTCCTTTCTGACATCAGATGAACTTATGGGGATCGTAAAATTGCATTTTCAATTTATGGGAGTAAAATAAGGAAATCAATCCATCAGACCCTATGTCCACTATCCACCACCATAGATGACCACTCCCCATACACATCATCCCCACTGCAATAACTACATCTAACCTCCTACTACTACCTTCCCAAACATTCACCCCAGATCATCAGCAGTTGACCACTATCCTCCTCCCAATCACGGCTACAAGAGACTCATCAGCTCATGTCCTGAAGAAGGTCTGAAAGTTTAGAAATAATAATTAAAAAATTTAAAAGGATTAGTGCTATTGAAAATTACATTAAAAAATTCCTTTTCAGATTCATGATCATTGTTCCCTACACCCACAGCAGGGCTCGACATTAACACCAGCCCGTCGATGATAAAAATTACATCCGGGATGATCAATACGTCATCCGGAACAGTTTGCCGGGGACATTCCAATATTGGCTGTCCAGCAATTGCCCGAATGCTGACCGCAAAATGAGGCTACGGCACCGCAGGTCTATTCTCAAAGCCATGTAATGAATAATGGTGGAGGGAAATAGTTTAAAAGGACCGAATTATGTACTACTAACCCTTCTCAGGATAACTTAAAAGTAAAAAAATTTTTTTTTTAGCTCAAAACAACAAGGAAATGGATTTTTTTGTCCAAATATCCAGAATTATCACTACTTCAGCTTTTCTTAATGTTTTATTACATGTTATTATGCTACTGATGACTGACAAGTATAGATGATGCTAATGAATTAAACAAAAATATTTTGATTTCGGGATGGTCCAAACCCCATTTGGGACAGTTGATAATTTTTGTTCGGGACGGTCATGAAAAAAGTTAGTGTCGGGGCCTGACCCACAGGTATGCATATATATATATATATATATATATATATATATATATATATATACACACACACACACACACACACACACACGCAGTGATGCTGATGGCTATTTAATTTAGTGCGTCTTGCGATGCAAGGATTCGATTTGAATGAATCCAAGAAATTTGATGGTTCCAACTAAATTTTCTTAATAAATTGTAGAGCTTTTATCCATGAACAACTAAAGTCATGTAACCCCTACCTAGTACCCCATAAAATGTGTAATTTGTTTCAAAGAAAATATTGAAATATATTTACAGTTAGCTGGAAATGGTGGGGGAAGAAAAGAAAAACATTGGGACACAGGGATATGATTTTTCTGCATCCTTTTAATTTTTATGCTTCAGTGACACAGGATGCATACCTATCAGCATCTCTATATGTGTGTGTATATATATATATATATATATATATATATATATATATACACACACAAAAAGGGAAAGCTGAAAAATTATTAGCCTGACCAAGAACATAATGACCTAGAGCCATAATACATACTGGGCCAAGAATTCTTCAGTACAAGCACTGTATGTGAGTGAGATAGAGAGATATAGAGAGATATAGATAGATAGATAGATGGAGAGAGAGAGAGAGAGAGAGAGAGATAGATAGATATAGAGAGAGACATAAATATATAGATAGATAGAGATAGAGACATAGATATAGATAGATAGAGACATATAGATAGATAGATAGAGACATAGATAGATAGATAGATAGAGACATAGATAGATAGATAGATAGAGACATAGATAGATAGATAGATAGAGAACATAGATAGATAGATAGAGAGAGATAGATAGATAGATAGAGAGAGACATAGATAGATATAGAGAGAGAGAGAGAGACATAGATAGAGAGAGAGAGAGATAGAGAGAGAGAAAGATATAGAGAAAAGATATATATATATATATATATATATATATATATATATATAGATAGATATATAGATAGATAGATAGATAGATAGATAGATATACACACACACACACACACACACACACACACACACAACTTCACAAGTGTGGGGTACCTAGTGAGAATTGAACTTACTGCACAGTAGTAATAGTCTACTAGATTAGATCAACCATCATCTGATGGCAAACCGCCCAATATACATGTGCATACCTTATAAAAAAATAAAAATAAAATGAAATAAGAAAAATAAGGTGCTACTGTGCAAATAACTAGGTCCATAAATTGTGCATTAACTTGTGAAATGAAATAAAGAGGCTTCAAATAACAACAACAAAATTTGGGGAAAGAAAGAAAACAAAAAAAACAAAAAAAAAAACTTTTGTTAGCATTTTTCAATGTGGCTTGCACAACACGCATTCTTCAGCTGACAGGAAATTTGGGGTATAAATAGTGGAGGGGGCCCCTCTATGGCTACAGGTATGCAAGATAGTTTGCCCTCAACCTTGCAAATATCAGGTTTTGCAGCCTTGAACTAAAGGTATTTCTCTTCTGCTACCAGTAAAGGAATGTGTACCGCAGAAATAAGGGAGAAAAAAAAAAAAAAAAAAAAGATATTTTCCTTGGTATGTCAAATAATTATACCTTCTCTAAATTACCAGGGGTTTGAAAACTAACACTTTATTTTAGCATTCGCTCTTAATCAAATTTTATCATAAACAACTAGCTTATGTAGCCAAGTATTTAATGAATAGAGAAAAAAAAGCGGCGGGGGGGGGGTAAGTCACAGTATGAAAAGAATGTCTAAGTTTGCACAGCAGGCCATCATTGCTGTGATGAGCTTGATCCTTACTAAGTGTCCCACACATGCAGCACGATGCTAGACCAAGTAAAGTATAGCAAAAAAAAAAGATATTAAAAGTTTTAGCAAGCTGAAAATGAGGAAAAGGGATTGTCAGTGATCAGGAATTCATGGAAGTGTTACTAACAGAATTGAGCTATATATATATATATATATATATATTATATACACTAGCAAATATATGCCCCCTATGGGTGCAAGTATTTAAGTTTTAATGTAATAAAATATATCAAATTAGAAAGGCTAATGAAACTAAATAAGAATGCAGATAAGAAGGTTTGAAATAGTGTGGTATAATAAAAAAATTTTAAAAAAATACAACAACTGAAACTTACTCTTCCATCATTCCTGTCTTTCATTGCTAAATTTTCCTAATTTAACTATTTAGTTAAAATAGGAAGTAAAGAATAAAATGACAGTTATTTCTTCTTGTTAATGGATTTATTTTAAGATTTATCCGAGATTTTTGCTCATATTCATCAAGATAAATCCAAACAATTAAAACTCAATAATACTAACCACATATTCATTGAAATTAAATCTTTAATATCAATATGCAAATTAGCCTTCATGTTCACACTGTAAACCGATATTTTGTTGTACATATAAATACAATTGCATGTTATTAGTATGTAGATATGGTCAACAGTATTAATAATGTAAAACTATTTAATTAATGGTTAATTGAGGTTTAAATAGAAATAAAATCTTGGAGAATGTGATGTAAATAACTAAGGGAATTATGACTTGGGTAGTGATGTAGTTTCAGTTACAGATAGACAAGCACACAATCTCCATTATAATAAGATGTGATAGAGCATGTATATCTAAGTTAGAATAGCATAAAGATGACAACAACACTTGGTGACAGTCAGTTTCTCACCTATGCAATTATTGACCATGATTGGTCAGAAACTGACAATCCCCAAGTGTCTATGCTATCCTAACACACACACACACACACACACACACATATATATATATATATATATATATATCAGTGATGCCGATAGCTTTTTGATTTATTGTGTCCTTGAATGAGTCCCCAGGAAAATATATGGGGACCAACTAAAGCCGTCTAACTCCTACCTTCTAACCTATCCTGTGTAATTCAATTCTAAGAAACTAGTGAAATGTATTTACAGTTAGCTTGAAATAGTGAGGGAACACATGGATATGATTTTTACTGCGTCCTTTTAGATTTTTGTGCATCAGGGACGCAGGACCTGTACCTATCAGCATCTCTGTATAGGTGTGTGTGTGTGTGTGTGTATATATATAAAGGCCAACCAACAGGGCGAAAAGAAAATACAAGTTAGAAATTAATAATTTTGATTGCATTAAATTGATTATAAATTCTTGCTTAAATTTTGAAAGACAAAAAAAAAAAAAGTTAATCTTAATTGATAAAACAAAAACCTTTAAAATAGACGATTCAATATTGACTAAAGTTTATGGTGTCCTATTTTAGTCTTAATCCAATAAAATAATCCTGGCTATTTTACAAGTGGATTAACAGAGATAATAGAATGGCATCATTCATTTTAAGTCTTTGAAAAAAAAAGGGGGGGGGGCACTTTTATAACAACGGTTTTCATCCTCTCTTAAATGAATCAATCACCCAGAGAGTGGATTAAAGTGCATTAAAAGTAATAATTAGAAATTTCAAACCAAATTCTATTATTTAAAAAAAAAAAAAAAAAAAAAAAAAAAAAAGAGAAAAAAAAGGTGATTATAGTATATAATCTCTTAATAAGTTAAACATAAAACAAATGAGAAAAAAAAAGAATATCAAATTGTATTGTTTATTTGCTATGTATGTCATTTAGTTTATGTGTGTGTGTGTGTGTATATATATATATATGAAGAAAAATGAGTTTTCGAATATTTCCAAAAATCTCTGTTTTTTTCCCAACAAATTTTTTCATTCAAAATAAATGTTCACTCTGATGAAGGTCGAGTCTTCTATGTGTGCGAAATATTTTCACACACATAAACTGACCGAAACACATGTGTAAGTGATATCGATTAATGTAATATCAATTAAATTCATTTTATCCATCTACATTTCTTTTCTTTACTCATTTTTCCTCATATTGTCGGATTCAATTCCTTTTCCATTTTCATATATATATATATATATATATATCTTATTATAATGGAGATTGTGGGTTTGTCTGTCTGTAACCAAAACTATATTACTATACAAGTCACAATTCCCTTTGTTATTTACATCACATTCTCCATGATTTTATTTTTATTTAAACTTCAATTATTAATAAAATTGCTTTACATCATTAAGACTGTTGACCATATCTACATGCTAATAACATGCAGTTGTATTTATATATACAACAAAATAGCGGTTTACAGTGTGAATTGGAAGGCTAATTTGCATATTGATATTAGAAATTTGATTTTAATAAATATATGCTTAGTATTATTGATTTCTAATTATTTGGTCTTATCTTATTGAATATGAGCAAAAATCTCGGGAATAAATCTTAAAAGAAATCCATTAAGGAGAAGAAATGACTGTAATATTATTCTTTACTTCCTATTTTAAATAAATAGTTGAATTAGGAAAATTTATCAATGAAATATGGGAGTAACGGAAAATGATGGAAGAGTTAGTTTCAAAGTTGTTCTATTTTTCAATCATACCCCCTCTGTTCCAAATCTTTTTATCTGCATACTTATTCAGTTTCATTAGCCTTTCTAATTTAATATGATATTTTATTATATTAAAACTTAAATACTTACACCCGGAGGGTGCATATATTTGCTAGTATATATATATATATATATATATATATATATATATATATATATGGTGATTGCCGCTTCTTCACAGAATAAGGACATTTCTACAAGTAGTTCAGTTGTGAGCACACAGATGGACCACAGAGCCAGCTTGTTTTTATGTACCTTCGACATACAGGCCCTGCCACACAGGTCAGACTTAAATGTAGGAAATGTTTCCACGGCGTCAGTCATGTGTCGCTTCAGGATGGAGGGCTCGAGTCCCCTTCTTACAGCTACCATCGGCCTGTCTTTCCATGAGGATGTGTATCCAACCCACCCCCTTCTGGCAATTGGTCCTTATCACTGAAACTGACTTCCACAAGGGCATCGATGTCGGGTCCCATATTGAGATGCTCCCCTGTCACAATACCAATACGTAGTTTGGGGTTTCCCAATCTCTCAAGATCAAGAAGTGTCCAGACATTCCATATATATATATATATATATATATACACACACACACACACAGAGGTTTAGAATAGTTTAATATCAATTTTGGCATCCTAATTTATAATACCATAAACAATGTTGGGTAACAGAAAAATTTCAACTCTTAAAGTATTTATTATAGAAAAATAGCATTCAATGGAAGTTAATGATTACTACAGTGGATTTTGACAAAATATTTACTTTTTACTTAAAATATTGTAAAACAAAAAAAAAAAAAAACATGTTTAAAACAGGATGTTTGCTATGTGGTTATTCTCATAATTGACTGATTTTGAAAAGTTAAAATAATAGCAGCACTGTTGGGATTCATTAGAATACTGAGGAGAGTCCTGGAGAACTGAGAAGATTTGTTATCACTTGGACTTTAGTGAAGACAACCAGTTACAACAATTTTTTTTTTTTTGTAAACAAATTTTCTATTTAACTCACAGATGGGACCAACAAGTGGTGTGAAAACTTGCAAAGTGTAAATATATAAAGTGAGAGATTTGTCGGAATTGGAGATTTTTTCAAAGTGTTACCACATTCTGAAAACCCTGTAGGTTGAGGCTTTAGACTGCACCTCTGCAAAGGGGTAAGACCCCCCCATCCCCCCCATGGGGGCCACCTGATGCTTAAGGACGGAATGCTGGGGGATGAGCAGTCCATGACTTGCAACACTCCATGGCTAGACGGGCAGACTGAGGGGGCCCCTCCAGTTAACTGTCTCATCACGTCAAGCCCTAGCACCTATATGATAGCCCCAACCCTATTGCCCTTATGGCAACCCCCAACCCTTTTTATCACATGGGTGCTAGAAGGCGGTGGCTAAGGGTCTTCATGTTCTGGCTATGGCATTAAACTAACTAATAGTGAGGTTCCAGTTCTGGAGGCCTGGGGAATGTGGAGCACCCCTTCATCACCATTGCTCCCTGGTCCTCTCTGACCCAGAGTGGTAATACCTGTTAGGGTCCCATCTATGAATTAAATAGAAAATTTGTTTACAAAAAAAAAAAAAAAAAAAGTTTTAAAAAATTTACTTCTAAACTATCGCTACAAAAACCCCACCACACAAAAAAAAAAAAAAACGGCATTGAATGACCCACTGTGGTTGATATGTCATAAAACAAAAAAAACAAACACTGAAATGACTGCACCAGCCATGTTGAGGGTCTTCCAAGAAAGACCATTGATTGATTTTAATGGCATGTCAACCCTTCTAGGGTTATTTCCTGCCTAGAGGTTAGGGAATCCCATTCATTCTAAACTTATATTTATATTTATGCACTTTAAGAGTGTTTTTTTTCTTTTTTTTTTCACAATCCTATCAAATACAAATAATTTTAAAACAAATCTATTTGACCGATAAATGGGGGGGGGTTAACAGGTTCCACTCTCCAACTATTCCACCCCAACTATGTGTAAATAGTAAGAGTCTAGAAAAAAGACAATTCTGAATTCAAACCTGTTGTATTCTGTTTAAAAATTGACCTTGTGTCACATCATGCTCCTGATGGATGGGTTGGGTAGATACATACCACTCCAGGTCAGAGTGGAAAGGGATTCAAGATGCTGTAATCCACCCCCCACCCCAGTGGAAACAATTACAAAAGTAATGGAAACATGTAAATGTATGAAGGAAAAAGAAATTTGGGGAACGACTAAAATTCTGCTGATCTAAGCAGTTTTGTAAGAATACCGAAAAGATATACTGGAAACTTGACAAAATTGGTGATCCCCCCCCCCCCACTCCAACCACCGATAATCTACTGTGAGAATACAGATGCAATATTATAAAAATAAGCATGAATATATCCAGAGGATGAAGATGAAGCCAGAAAAATAAAATAAAATGTCCAGTAAATAATTTGTGACTAAATTCAGCAGTTGAATGAGATACAATGAATTTACCTATAAATATATATATATATATATATATATATATATATATATAAAAAGGATATGAAAACATACAATGCTGTTAAAATGAAAATATTTATATCATATTCATAGCTAATATTGAACAATATTTCGATTTATAAAAATCATCTTCAGAGCTTGTATTTAATCCGGACTCATCAAGAGAGAAGCAGAAAATCTCTCTTGAGGAGTCTGGTTTAAAAACAAGCTCTGAAGATGATTTTTATAAATCGAAATATTGTTCAATATTAGCTAGGAATATGATATAAAATATTTTCCTTTTAACAGCATTGTGTGTTTTCATATCCTTTTATCTATACTTATACCGTCGGATTCATTTCCTTTCTCTTAACTTCATATATATATATATATATATATATATATATAACAGAAAGTTTGATGGGACAAACCAATTAAATTTTTTTTAAATTGTACAAGAAAAAAAAGGTTAAAAAAAAAAAATTAACTCAAAATTCTATAAGTTCATTATAACCCAATATTATAAAACAGTACATAAAAAAAAAGATAAATGAATAAATAAAAAAAAAAAAGAAGATGAGTGCTGGTCTGTAAGAACTAATAAGTAATAATCCTTTCTGTTTTAGTGCTGCTATAATTTGTACATCTTTTCTCTGGAATGATGAAGATGAAGAAAAAAGCAGCAGTAGCAGCTGCAGGACAATGCTATGTTTGCAAGTTCATCTTAGAGGTAAAGTGTACTATAATACTTGCTAACAGTATGAATCAAGTGGTAATATTAAGATTGTCTGCAATGTGTCATGTGCACTAAGAGCTGATGCATAGGTTGTTGGGAACAGCACAATAACAGTGCCAAACTAACTCGTATAGATCAGATTTTAATCATACATTAGGAGATGAGAGAGAAAAAAAAAAGAGAGAAGAGAAAACTGAATTCTAAGTACATACATATGTTGTGCAAATGCGAGAAGAACTACAGTAGATTGGCGAAATAGGAAATAACTTATTAAGTTTTGTGAAATGTAGTTCTTTTTTTTTTTTTATTTCTTTTTTTATTCCACTACAGTAGCCTATTTATTTATTTTTATTTTTATTTAATCTAAGTCCATTTTTAAAGTAAGTTTGCCGAACCTAGTGCCAAGTTTGGAATAGTCACCCCCTCAACCCTGACTCCAACTGTTACACGGCATCATGGGATACTTTGAATTTTATATAAAAAGCGAGGGAAAGTGTTTTTGGAGTGTTGTACTAATGCAGATTTTTGTCAGCATCAAGAACCCTTAGAATAAAATATACTATCTGATGATGCTATTTTTATGTGTATCTATGAGATGAGGCTTAATATTAATAATTATGATATATCAGACTGTTGTTACTGCTCACTCAAGGGCACTCCAAGCAGCAGAAATGCCACCAGACTTATGAAATATATATACATATATATATATATATATATATATAAAATGTTCTGGTTCCAACAGGAGAAAATTCAATATTTTATAAAAAAGAAGGTCCGCAAAATGTATTATGTTTTCAGAAAAAATTTATATAAAAAGAATAAAAAATTTTTTTCTGAGAACATAATACATTTTGCGGACCTTCTTTTTTATAATATATATATATATATATATATATGATTAAATTTAGCTCTTTATATTGAGCACATTTTACTCAATTTTAGTGAAAAAAATCCCGACATATTTAAGCTTTTATACTTATTTAATTAGTGGATTTTTATGGTCACTGTGGTGTATATATATATTCACACACACACACACACACACACACACACACACCACAATTTGTCATAAGATTGAGTTTCGACACTTTGTTTGAATTCATGGGTAATCGTCTGAAGATGACTTATTTTGATTTAATTAAAATAAATAAAATAAGCACCTAAAACAGAGCCCGAAGTTACAGTGGCCTGAATGTTGTGATTATACACAAAGATGAGGACAACAGTCGGATATATTATAATCATTCAATCTGATGGTAGTGACAACCAAGACTTTGTACAGACATATCTATATTCACCATTCCTCTAAAGACACAGATACACACACTAAAGTCCTTTCCAATTATCAGTTAAGATATATAATGATACAATGCATCTTTGATTGATTTTAATGGCATGTCAACCAGTCTAAGGTTATTTTATGCCTAAATGTTAAGGAATCACTTTCATTAAGCATTTATATTTACATTGTTTAATTTTTTTTTCACGGTCCTATTGAATATGAATAATTTTCAAACAGATCTATTTGACCTATAGATGGTACCCTAACAGGTACTACCACGCCAGGTCAAAGCAATAAAGAGGTACTCCACATATCCCCTAAATCTCCAGAACTGGAGCTTCACTATCAGATCCAGTTTAGCATCATACCCAGGACACACCCCTTTTGTGAGAAAAGGTTTTTTTTAAAACTTCTGCAGTGGATACAGTCAGCATATTCTAAGCCCTACCAACAGGACAGACACGTTTGTATTTAGTTAGCCCTTCTACAGGATGCGACACAAGGTCAATTTCTTAAGCGGAGTTTAACAGGTTTGAATTTGAGTTTTCCTACTCCAAGTTTAAAGAGCCCATTCTAGAAAAAATGTTTTTATCGTAGACGCAGTGCCACATAGAGATATTGATCTTGGTATGAAAAAATTCAGAAATCATTAATAACTAAAATTGGTTGACTTTAAGACTTTTTGATAGCATTTTTGGAATTCTTGGTCAAAAATGCTTTTATAAAGCAATTTTTAGGAGTAGGGAAGCTCTAGAACTCATTTGACAGACAAAAATAGGTTACAAAAAAAATCGCCATTTTTCGCAACCCACTTGAACTTTGGAGAGCTAAAAATCGACATAAATCTGCCAATTTTTGGAATTGGAAGCTCAAATTTTGGGGATTGGCTATCTTTATCACTTGGACAATATTTCAGAAAAATTGAAGGGGGTGGGTAACATGGCCTGGATGATTTGACATGGAATTACCCAAATACGGAAGTTCAGTCAAACCAATTATCATCAGGGCAGTACTTTTTACGATTTCATCCCAAAATTCATTTTTGAATAGAAAATGAAAAAAATGCAACAGGTCAAAACCTGACCTGTTTACCAGAACTTTTCTTACTCCCCAATGATACCTGCATTGGAAAGTAAGTCCTAAAAAATAAAATGAAATTTTTTTTTAAAAGTTTGTCTTTAGGTTACCCTTACCATTCTTTAAAAACCTGGACTAATTGCAGACCCAAGGAAAAAAAAAAAATTTCAAAAATTCTAGAATTTTGGGGGAGCACTGCCACCCCCCTAAGGTTCATCTCGTGGTAACACTGGTTGGATTTAGCCAAAATATCTTAGCTACAAGTCTTCTTAAAGACAAGTGGCATTTGCCTTCAACAAAATACTAAATGGCTTATTGTGCTTCCATGATAAGTGCCAAATCTCAGTCGTCTACCCCCACCCACCCAAATAGGAAGAATTACACATCTATTTCCTTAATTTCAAATCTTCCCCCACCCTCTTTCAGTTGTGCTGCTCACAAATTCAGTTTTAAAGTAAAAATTAAGTAAAGTTGGTTTGGTTTGTTTTACGCCATATCAACCTCAGTGGGTCATTTAATGCCGACAAAGTTGTAAAATAAATTCATTCTTAATGCATAATACAATTTTGTTTATCAACTCATGTTTTTCTATTTAACCCATAGATGGGACCCTAACAGGTACTACCACTCCGGGTCAGAGTGGACCAGAGAGCAATGGTGATGAAGGGGTGCTCCATATTCCCCAAACATCCAAAACTGGAACCTCTCCATCAGGTAGAGTTTAACGTCATTCCTAGGACATGAATACCCTCAGTCACCGCCTTCTAGCATACATGATAAAAAGGGGTTGGGGCTTGCTATAAGGGCAATAGTGTTGGGAAAATCATATAGGTGCTAGGGCTTGACGTGACCAGCCGATGGATTGGAGGGGGCCTCTCCGATCGCCCGTCTAGCCCAAGATAGGGCCAAAGTGGAGTATTGCAAGTCATGGACTGCTCAGCCACCTGGGTTCTATCCTTAAGCATCACGGGTTGCCACCCACGGCCTACAGGTGGCCCCATTGGGGGAGTCTTACCCCTCTGCAGAGGTGTAGTCGGTGCATTCTAACACCCCAGCCAACAGGGCGGAAGTAAAGTTGGCGAGGCGGCCTAATGTTGGTATCAGCCAGACAGCAAGGGAGTCTATCCCCTTTTCACTAGCACTAGACCAAGGAGATTATTTTAGCGTCTGAGGTGGAGCACCTCACATACCATCACCACCTTACTTCACTGCACATATCTCTGTGCTACTCATACGCTGAGTTGGTGAGGGCCGGTATTGAACCAGGAAAATTCTTTTTTAACCATTCTTCACAGTTCCAATTAAAATTAGATATGAAAATGTCTAAATATCAATACTTAAATTCCTTAATCTTATGGCCATTATCATCTTGAAACACACTCTGGTTAAAAATGTAGCCGTCCAAATCGTCAAAGATGAAATCCTGATTATTTGGTGTCATTTAATTTCAGAATGTATGCTTTACAAGTTCAAACTGGGTCATAATGCTGCAGAAGCAATTAAAAACATTTGTTGTGTGTAAAGTTTGGTTTTAAGGCATATCAACCTCATTGGGTCATTTAATGCTGAAAAAAATTCAAAATAAATTCATTCTTAATGGATACTCAATGTTTTTTTAATCACACATTTTTTAAAACACATTTTTCTATTTAACCCATAGATCGGACCCCAACAGGTACTAACACTTCGAGTCAGAGTGGTCCTGAGAGCAATGGTTGATGAAGGGCTGCTCCACATTCCCCAGACCTGGAACCTCACCATCAGAGAGTTTAACATCATTCCCAGGACATGAAGCCCCTTAGCCACTCCCTTCTAGCACCCCTATGATAAAAATGGTTGGGACTTGCCATAGGAGCATGTAGGTGCTAGGGCTTGACATAGCCAGCTGATTGATAGGAGGGTCTCTCCAACCTCCGTCTAGCCCAAGTAATGGCCTAAGTGAAGTGTTGCCTGTCATGGACTGTTTAGCCACCAGCATTACGTCCTTAAGCATCATGAGTTGCGACCGACAGCCAACAGGTGGCCCCATATCTTACCCCTCTGCAGAGGTGCAGTCGATGAATTCTAAAGTGTCAGCCAACAGTGTGTAAGGTAAAAGGCACAGTAATCAGATGGTTTAGGAAATTTTGCTCAGGCTGCAAGAACCTCAAACATGAATTTTGAGGGCTGTGAAAGAAGCAATAAAGGCAAATCCAGGGAATAACACTTAGAGAGTATCACAGTCTCAGCAAAAACATCTAGGGCTGCCAAATTGCGCCTCACGTTACCAAAATAGTGCAAAACTTTTGACCACCCTAGCATTAAAAAGGAAACTCACTAGTGTTTTGATTATGTCTAAGTCTACTTTAGTACCATTTTTGGGGTACCACCTGGACAACAGGTGCAAAAATTGTCTAGTTCCCTCAGCATCAGTCAATAATTCTAACCTTTACTTTTTTTTTTTTTAGATAATTGGGTCATGTGATTCCAAGGTGGCCATCCCTACAAGACTGGACTAATTCATTAGAATAAAAAAAATTTTTTTTAAAAAAAAAAAAAAAAAAAAAAATATTCCAAGTCATCCACAGATACCGTGTTTCGACGTTTCACATCTTAGTGTGGCTAGACAGCAATATTTGGTAAAGAAAAAGCTTAAAAATTGGTCATTTTGCGGTTATCTATTTCTACCCAAAGTATCAGTGTATACCTGTGGGTAGAAATAATCTATAACTGCAAAATGACTGATTTTCAAGCTTTTTCTTTACCAATTATATTGCTCTGTTCAATAATATTGAACATCGAGCTCTCAACTTGAACCTTAACAACTAACATTCTGCTGTTGGAAAAAAGGTCCAACTTAGAATCATCCTAATACCAACTGACTTAGTAACCTAACTACAGGGATATATATATATATATATATATATATATATATATATATATATATATATATATATTGCTGAAGCTTTGTAGAATAATCATCTATTGAATAAAAACAATACCCCTAAATAGTAGGGCAGATTGGGCTCATTAACATTGGTTAGCAGAGATGTATGCGTCCTGCATTCCTAACGCACAAAAATCTGAAATGACACAGTAAAATTGTATCCATGCATCCCAGTGTTTTTCTTTTTTCTTCCATCACCATTTCAAGCTAACTGTAAATATATTTCAATAGTTTCTTACAAATGATTTACACAGGATAGGTTACAAGGTAGGAGTTAGATGGCTTTAGTTAGGATCCATAAATTTTCTGGGGACTCATTCAAAGCAAGTATGTGCATCCCAGGATGCACTAAATCAAAAATCAATCAGCATCACTGGGTTAAGCAATCAGTCTAGGAAAACCTGTTAAACTCCGCTAAAGAAATTGATGATGTGTCACATCCTGCTTCTGCAGAGGGGTTGATAAATACATTTAAATCGTTGCAAAGGTTACCCAGTATTTTAGTATTTTTTAGAACCTATAAGGTTCGGCAGAAAAATCGAAAAAAAAAAAAAAAAAAAAAAAAAAAAAAAGTTTTTTTTTTTTTTTAAAAAACACACATGATAGATGGTGATAATAGTAGCCAACCATTGAGCAATGATAATCACTGTCCCTGTTAGACACCATAATTACCCTAATTTCAAGTTTCTTTCAAAAACTAAAATGCAAAAATATGATAAGTGTTAGGTATGACCTAAATAAACTGTTGTTGCTTAACAGACAAAAGGAGAAGAACATCTAAGTTTAATTAAAAAAAAGGAATTATTGTAAAAACTAGCAAATATATATACACACCCCGGGTGCAAATATTTAAGTTTTAATGTAATAAAATATGATATTAAATTAAAAAAGCTAAAGAAATTAAATAAGAATGCAGATAAAAAGATTTGAAACAGAGGGATGTATAATCAAAAACTAGAACAACTGAAACTTACTCTTCCATCACTCCTGTCTTTCATTGCTAAATTTTCCTAATTTAACTATTTAGTGTTGTGACCTCATAAATAAAGCTGAGTCATTTCCGTTCATCAGCACACACAAATACTTGACATGTGCACATACACCGACAGGTGCAAAATGTTGCCTGCATCTATTAAATAAACTAACAAATATATACACCCCCCCCCCGGTGCAAGTATTTCAGTTTTAATGTAATAAAATATTATATTAAATTAGAAAGGCTAATGAAACTAAATAAGAATGCAGATAAAAAAGATTTGAACAGAGAGTGTATAATCAAAAACTAGAACAACTGAAACTTACTCTTCCATCACTCCCGTCTTTCATTGCTACATTTTCCTAATTTAACTATTTAGTTAAAATAGGAAGTAAAGAATAAAACTGTCAGATCAGGGATGAGATTAAGGAAAATGTGATGATGCAGCTGATGTCAATCCCTAAAAAGGGAACTTAGATTATTTTGAAAATTAGAATGGATCTTGATATAAGTGCAGAGATGCTGATAGGTACACGTAATGATGCAGTAAAAGCATATCCATGCATCCCAGTGTTTTTCTTTTTCTTCCCTCACCATTTCAAGCTAACTGTAAATACATTTTAATAGTTTCTTTAAAAACGAATTACACACGATAGGTTACAAGGTAGGGGTTAGATGGCTTTAGTTCTTTCTCCAGATCACAAATAAAATCCCTACAATCTATTAAAAAAACTTTAGTTGAAACCCATAAATTTTCCTGGGAACTCATTCAAAGCAAATATGTGCGTCCCAGGACACACTAAATCAAAAAGCTATCAGCATCACTGTAAGTGTAACACATCCCAAGAGGCATAGTTCGAAGGGGACTAAGGCAATATTTCCCTATGTAGGCCACCCTCCAACCCTTTAATATTAAATAGCTGGATCTCTTCCAGACAGAAATTTCACATCAGAGCTGGCATCATGCTATTTTAAAGTAAATTCAAATTATTTCCACTCTGGTGTATGTGTGCACATGTGACTAATTTGAAAATATTTTAACAGAGCATACAATCTCTAGTTGACCTGATATCTCTGCAACATATGGTACGAAGAAGAAGGAGATTTATAAATTCATATACAATTATGCCTCTGTGAAATGACAGTGACATACATGAAAATTCAAAACTCTCCAATCCCGTCAAAGAAAAAAAAAAAAAAAAAAAAAAGTGGTCTTTGGATATTTTGCTTGCAGCATGAGCACATACAGGGTGTAATAAAAAAAAAAAATAAAAAAAAAAGAGGTAACATTTAATTCTAATTTTAAAATTTGAACAAAAATGTCATTATATATACATTTATATATATATGAAAGTAAACAAACAAGGTGTTTGATATGGCTATAGCTGACAATTTTTGGGAGAATATATGCTTAATTGAAGATTAATTAGTAGGCGAATATATCTGTTCAAATGTAAGGCGTAAACAGAAAAAGTCAATCTCTGTATGTGCATTTCGGCCTATTATGCCTCATCAGCAGAGTTATAAACTGGAAGCCGCTTTGTGTGTGATTCGAACACTAACTATCGAAATATATATATATATATAACACACCACACACACACACACACACACACACACAGGGATGATTTTAGCCTAAGAGAAGGGCAGGCAAAAATGGCCTTGGTTGACCACTTAAAAAAGGGGGCATCACAGCAATGACTATGGCGACAAACAAATAAGCAATGTTCTTCTATGGACACATATGGTCACATCAGTGTTAGTCGACAAGCAAAAACTCTGTGTGGACACTGAATGCTGTCTAGAGAACTTGCAGAGAGTGATAGTTGATTCTTTAAAGTTTACCCATTTTTAGCAAAAATAATGTTAAATATTTTAATATCTAATGTTGAAATTTTAACATTGCATACATTAAAAATCTGCTTATGTTTAGAATTTGCAAAAAACAATATTAATACCAATTTGGAAATTTCTAAACTCACAAAAAGATATTCTGTTTTAGGAACTAAAGGTTTCGCTATGCAAATGGTTCGGTTTGGTTTGTTTTACGGCATATCAACCTCATTGGGTCATTTAATGCCAACAAAGTTTTGAAATAAATCAATTCTTAATGCATAATACAATTTTGTTTATCAACTCAAGTTTTTCTATTTAACCCATAGATGGGACCCTAACTGGTACTACCACTCCGGGTCAGAGTGGACCTGGGAGCAATGGTGATGAAGGGGTGCTCCACATTCCCCAAACCTCCAGAAATGGGGAACCTTACCATCAGATAGAGTTTAACGTCATTCCCAGGACATGTAGACCCTCAGTCACCACCTTCTAGCACCCATATGATAAAGAGGGATTGGGGCTTGCCATAAGGGCAATAGTGTTGGGAAAATCAAATAGGTGCTAGGGCTTGACATGACCAGCCGATTGATCGGAGGGGGCCTCTCTGACCGCCCGTCTAGCCCAAGATAGGGCCAAAGTGGAGTACTGCAAGTCATGAACTGCTCATCCACCTGGGCTCTATCCTTAAGCATCACGGGTCGCCACCCACGGTCAACAGGTGGGCCCATTCGAGGAGTCTTACCCCTCTGCAGAGGTGCAGTCGGTGCATTCTAACGCTGCAGCCGACAGGGCGGCTATGCAAATGGAAAAATGTTGTTTTTTTTAAAGCTAGGTTATTTATGGTATTATTATTATTATTATTATCTTTAAAAAAATAAGTAAATAAAATAAACAAAAAATGTAAAACAAATATTTTTATTTACAAATAACAGATTATAATGACTGGAATTATAAGCAATGATACATTTCAGTGGAACATTTTCAAAAAACAATTCAAACATCACATTATTAGCTTAGCATATGTTGTGGAAAAACAAAATTGTTGTATTACTGTTGTTATGGTTACCCACAGTAGGGGATGAATGATACAGCCAATGCAGGTCAGTCAAATTTACTACTACCATTGATAGACAAGAAGGACCACCGCTAAGCCATTCACCTCTCCCCCTTCCTCCTTTGTATCTTATATGTATAGCCTACCTAGAGAAATATGGCCATGGTCGAACTACTCCTCTTGGGATGTGATACACTTATTTCAAGATCAAAATAATCTAAGTTCCCTTTCTAGGGATTGCCATCAGCTGCATCATCACATTTTCCTTAATCTCATCCCTGATCTGAAACCACTACAAATACCGGATGAGGTTGCCTGCATTTCCCTTTGCACTAATGCCCTTAGGAAAGGCATGTACATCCTCCTCTTCTTTTTCTAGCTCGGCTCAATAGCCTGGATAGGGGCAACCAATCTAGAAGGAAAGAAAAATTCTAAATTTAAAACCTGAGTAGTGTTATTTAAAGAATCTGTAGCCCTGGTGCACTATTCTATTCTCAGCTCATCTAAAAACTGTGGCTGGTTCTGCACAAACCTTCACCACTATAAACAAATCACTTGTATGTATATATATATATATATATATATATATATATATATACCAACCCCTCCACACAAGCAGGATGTGACACAAGGGCGATGTCTTAAGCAGAGTTTAACAGTTTTGAATTCAGAGTTTTCCTTCTTCAAGACTGGTTACCTATCCAAGATTAAAGAACTCAGTCTGCCCTACTATTTACCCATAGCTAGAGAATATAAGAATTCATACCTTTCCCAACAGTATTAGTGCTATGTGAAATGCAAACAGCCTCGTCCAGGATTTGAACTCGGGTCCACGCCGCCATTTCCTATGACTAACCATTACACTACGCACCTCCATAAATAATAAATATAATATATATATATATATAAAAACATATATACAAATATAATATATACAATAAGAACTAGACTCACCATTTTTTATTTATATATATATATATATATATATATATATATAAAAACTTATCAGTAGTCATTTACCGAGATTAGCTTTAAAGCTTAGTCGGTAGAGTGTTCGGCTGGGAACCTCAAGGTTCCAGGTTCAATACATACAGGATACATACAGCATATTAATATGGGTTTTGGTAGTAAGTTTCAATTAATAAAAAAAAAAAATTTTTTTTAAATATTGAAAATTAATGCTCAGTGTTTTAAATATATATATATTTACCCCACCCCTCTGCATGAACAAGATGTGACACCATGTCAATTTCTTAAGCTTTAACAGATTTGAATTCACAGGTTTCCTTCTCCTAGTTTGGTTTGGTTTTATGGCATATCAACCTCAGTGGGTCATTTAATGCCGACAAAGTTTTGAAATAAATTACTCAATAAATACTCAGTTTTTTTATAAACACATTTTTCTATTTAACCCATAGATGGGACCCTAACAGGTACTACCACTCCGGGTTAGAGTGGACCAGGGAGCAATGGTGATGAAGGGGTGCTACACATTCCCCAAACCTCCAGAACTGGAACCTCACCATCAGGTGGGTGGATGTGTGAATACTGATGATAATCACTTTATTTTAGAACCTGTGCATATAATGATACACGGATCGGATGATTTATGGTAATCCACCATATTGCAATTGGTATCATTGATGACAAACACCCTGTACGCATTCAAGAATTTATCTTACAACTAATCCAGCTATACTGTATTCTTTTTAACCCAGAGCCTTCTATGACCATAGGCCTGCCCGGCTGGGTTCTACGCATTGAAAAATGTGTGAAAATATAAAATGTAATGTTATTTAACTTATGGAATGTTAAATAAAAGGTTATGACATTCTCCGACCATCATCAGGTAGTTCTTGTTTAATCAGCAACCTTCACGGAACTCTGAACTCAACCCTTTATTCAATCCATGGGGGGTAGACTGTTCTCATTCCATTAACCATGACTTGGTACAGGTGTTAAGCTGTGTTAATTATTATTCTATGTTACTGTTGCCCTTGACCAGGATTGAACCTGCAGCCTGTCCCTTAGAATTGTATTCACTACAGATTTCACTTCCTCGTCACTGGAATAATGTTTGCTTCTGAAAATCTCTTTCAAGGGACAGAAGAGATGATAGTCTGAAGGGGCTAAGTCTGGTGAGTATTGTCCACCCGAATGAGGCTATTTCTCCCTTGTCCTGATGCTTATGGGTGGTCGAGCATTGTTGATTGGCAAATTGGGTCTTAGTAAGACCCAATTTGCCAATTATTCATCAGATTCTTGTTCAGACTCTCATTAGGGTCTCAATGTAGGCTCTAGTTTTATAAAAAAAACTTTAGGAGATAAATAAAATGGCATTATTTTTTTTTACTCACCCTGGCCCTAAAACTAAAAAAACTTTTTTTTTTAAATTATCACTTCTAAAACTTAAGTTAAACAGTGATTTTTAGACGTATCAGTAAATTAAAAAAAATTCTCTTATATTTTAATTGCGAAACTCCAATAAATTGTTTATTTATTTACAAGATTCTTTTTATTTTAAGTCAAAAGTTAATTTCAGCCATTAAATTTGTTGGCAAATATGCAGAACCAAAAGGGTTAAAGTAAGTTTGACTAAATTTTTAGAAGTCAGTGATACTGATAGCTTTTTAATTTAGTGCATCTTGGGACATACGGATTTGATTTGAATGAGTCCTCGGGAAATTTGATGGATCCCAACTAAAGTCTCTTAATAAATTGCAGTTTTTATCTATGAACAACTAAAGCCGTCTAACCCCTACCTTGTACCCTATACAGTGCAATTCGTTTTTAAGAAAATATTGAAATGTATTTACAGTTAGGTGGAAATGGTGAGGGAAGAAAAAAAAAAAACACTGGGATGCATGGATATGATTTTTCTGTGTCCTTTTAGATTTTCATGCATCAGTGACACAGGACGCATACTTATCAGCATCTCTGAGAAGTAATAAATTAAAACAATTTTTTTTTTTTTTTAATTTTTAGGGCCAGGGTAAGTATTCTGAGAGAGTAAGAAAAACCTCAAATTTTTCAAGCCTGTAATTCAAAGCTGTAACCAGAGAGCTATATCCACATATGACACAAGCTGTTGCTTGTTGAAAAACTATGGCACAGCTGTTGCAAGAATTGTATATTCATCATGACACATACCAGTTGCTTCCTTGATAGGAAGAGATATTTGAAATACTGTCACTGAGGAGAGGGGTTTATCTCTCTGGGACAGCAGTTTGCCCATCACTAAAAATCTAGGGTGGGGCCACCTCCTAACTCCATAGAAATATAATGGCGGCTTTGAAATAGGGCAGAATCTAGACGATCACAATTATTTTCAAGAAATTTCCATCTCATCCGTTATATCTGGATCAGGAGGAACAACATATCCAGTTGTAAATAAAAATCCATTCTCACAGGGATCTCCACTCGATTTGCAAAAAGCGTTTTCCTCTTGTGTTGCTACTGAATAAAAATAATGTTATGTAGTGCCTTTTCCTTGACGGTACCAAATAGATATATGTTGCATACCCTCTTTACCAGCCCTAAATATCTATATGTTATATACTTCTCTTCTGGACAGCTTTGCTTCTTCTATCGTCTATCTTCTATCTTGGTCTGGTATGTCTTCTAAGGTCTCGTCTGGTCTTCTATGGAGGATTCCGGGTCTGGTTTCTGTTGGGGATCACTCCTTATCAGAAGCCTTGTGCCATTGATAGCTTTTAGTAATAACCACAAGACTTTGATTTACGATGATGTTACTTTATTCGTAGAACCCCAGACCAGACAATCACGCAGTGAGACTCACATCTTGCTAGCTTCGCTTCTAACTCTAACTGACTGAGTTGCTTACCCCTTAAACCGAAGGGGCTTCTATTGCCTTCCGATTCTCACGATCATCCCCAGAACGCAAGGTCAGAGTGAGGTCAAACGCTGTCACTCACTCTCAAGGCCATCAGCTGCACTAATATGATTTCTACACTATTGTCATAATCATTAGGTATCTAATGATTATGTAACAATAAGACCTAAGCAATGATTAAAAAAATTTAAAAAGTGGATTTTAATTCTGTTTAGAAATAAATACATTTTTTAAAAAATATATGAACACTGCCATTTTTATGTAGATGGTTGGTTGGTGGTTTTTAATGGCATATCAATCAGTCAGGGGTTATTTCATACCAAGAGGTAAGAAATAATATATGTTGTGTAGCTAGATTTATACTTTTGTAGTTAATGGTTTTAACGATGTGTTAGCATCATTGGGGATCATGTTGAAGGATCAGTTTTGCATGGTATTGATCAGGTTCATGTTTATATTCTATGGTATAATTTTATTTCTCTCAAAAAGGACAAAATGTCATCTATATTGACTTTTTCAAATAGATCTTTCATATTTTAATAAAAAAAAAAAAATGGTTTCTGATGTGAGCAAAAATCCCAGATTCTATGATTAAGTGTTTAACAGTGCAAGGTGTTTGACATGTTTCACATTGTGGCTGTTGTTTTTGTTTGAGTATATAGGAGTGCATTAGTCTTGTGTGACCAATGTGTAATCGGGACACAATGACTTGTTCCTTTCTAGACTTTCTTAAAGTTGGTCTCCAGTTTCGCAGAGTGGGTTTGATTAGGAAGAGTTTATTGTTGAGGTTTTTATTCCAGCGTTGTTACCATTTTGTATGGAAGAATCTATTAATTTTATGTTTCAAGTTAGTTTATGGAATTTGGAATTTGTCAAGGATCAAATCAAAAGCAGATTTAACTGCCAAGTCAGCTCTTTCATTTCCCTTCACTCTGATGCAGCTTCAGATCAAGCAGATGAGAATCTCCTTTGAATTAAACATGGAGTCCAATTTATTCAGGAGTTTAATGATGAGAGGTTTGGTTTGGTTTGTTTTACGGCATATCAACCTCAGTGGGTCATTTAATGCCGATAAAGTTTTTAAATAAATCAATTCTTAATGGATAATATAATTTCGTTTATCAACTCAAGTTTTTCTATTTAACCCATAGATGAGACCCTAACAGGTATTACCACTCCGGGTCAGAGTGGATCAGGGAGCAATGGTGATGAAGGGGTGCTCCACATTCCCCAAACCTCCAGAACTGGAACCTCACCATCAGATAGTTTAACATCATTCCCAGGACATGTAGACCCACAGCCACCGCCTTCTAGCACCCATATGATAAAAAAGGGGTTAGGGCTTGCCATAAGGGCAATAGGGTTGGGAAAATAATATAGGTGCTAGGGCTTGACGTGACCAGCCGATTGTTCGGAGGGGCCTCTCCGACCGCCCGTCTAGCCCAAGATAGTGCCAAAGTGGAGTATTGCATGTCATGAACTGCTTATCCACCTGGGCTCTATCCTTAAGCATCACGGGTCGCCACCCACGGCCAACAGGTGGCCCCATTGGGGGAGTCTTACCCCTTTGCAGAGGTGCAGTCGGTGCATTCTAACGCCCCACCGACAGGGCAAATGATGAGAGGGTCTTCCAGATTTTCATTTCTTAAAGGACAGAGAGCGAATCTGAGAATATGATGAAGTTTTTGTGGTTGTTTGTTAGAGATGATACTGAATGCTGGATTCATTTTTGTGTAGATGACAAGCAATGACCAATAGGAATGGATGATGACACATTCAAACAGAATCTATGCTATCAACAAAACTTGACGTTCATAATGAAAAACTAGAAATATTTCTCTTCTAGAGTGATCTAAACCCACTCAGTTTGTATTATTTGGACTAGTACAAAATAAAAAAAACACCCTCCAGGCGATGTAAAAATAGATTCTTGAAACATATTACCTGAGGGGTGGGAGTAAAAAATTCAATGTCAGCGAGTTTGTACCCTAAGTAAGTAAAATCATCAAATTCATTAAAGGATTAAAAAAATCTGAAACGTAAACTTTAAATATGTATTAAAATAAAACAAACTATATATAGATATATAATACCAGTCATGTATTTATTAAAACTTGTTTTAAAAAAACAATGAGGACTGTCTAATGTTGCATGTTCAAATTTTGAGTGTATTTATTCTATGTTATGATGATTTTGGGTAATGTGACGTAAGCAGTGACATAATTTTTGTTACAGACAAAAACCGCAAGCGAATCTCCATTATTAATAGATTATTCGGACTATTGTCCTGATCTTTATTGTTATCTGTACAACATTTCGGCCGATGTGCCCTCCGGCCTTCTTCATGTATTTCTTGTCAGACTTAGGATCCTTCACAGAACTCTGAACCCCACCCTTTATTCAATCCACGGGGGTATACGGTTCTCATTCCGCTAACCACAGCCGGGTACAAGTGTTAAGTGTTAATTATTATCCTATATTATTGTCACCCTTGACCAGGATTAAACCTGCAGCCTAGAAATAATTGTCATTTAGAATTGTATTAACTCAACGCCTATATCCGTTACACTATGTATCCTATTGTACCTAGACAATTCAGTGTGAATTTAGGGAACTTATAAACCTAATTTCTTGTTGTTACCTAGAATATCTATTTTTATACTTTCTTATTATAATGGAGATTGTGGGTTTGTCTGTCTGTAACCGAAACTATATTACTACTCAAGTCACAATTCCCTTAATTATTTACCTCAAATTCTCCATGATTTCATTCTTTTAAACCTTCAGTTATTAATAAAAATTGTTTTACATTATCAATACTGTTGACCATATCTACGTACTAATAACATGCAATTGTATTTATATATATAACAAAATAGCGGTTTACAGTTTGAATGGGAAGGCTAATTTGCATATTGATATTTAAAATTTTATTTTAATAAATATGTGCTTGGTATTATTGATTTCTAATTGTTTGGTTTTATCTTAAGAAATATAAACAAAAATCTCAGGGATAAATCTTAAAAGAAATTTATTTACAAGAAGAAATAACTGTAATATTATCCTTTACTTCCTATTTTAACTAAATAGTTAAATTAGGAAAATTTACCAATGAAAGACGGGAGTAATGAAAAATGATGGAATAGTTAGTTTCAAAGTTGTTCTATTTTTCGATTATACCCCCTCTGTTCCAAATCTTTATCTGTATTCTTATTCAGTTTCATTAGCCTTTCTAATTTAATATGATATTTTATTATATTAAATCTTAAATACTTGCACCCGGAGGGTGCATATATTTGCTAGTATTTATAAAGTTTGGTTTGGTTTGTTTGTTTGTTTAATGGCATATGAGCTTTCATGGGTTATCTAATGCCAAATCTATCCTTGCAGAAGAATAGTAGTGGTACTATTTAACCTATAGCTGTGCACAAAAGTTCAAACCTTTCCCAAGAGTATTAGTCTTAAAGTGAATATAATAGTGCAACTGAAGTTCGAACTCACTTATTAAAATGTCACAGTCCAGAACATTAGCCACTACACCACAGAGACTCCCCTTCACCTCTTACAGGGGGTTTAGGGGTTGTATGTGCCAGCCCTGTCTGTTACATATGTTCAATGATGTAACAAAAGAATTTTATAATAGATAATTAAAATTGAAATATAATTTATACATAAAGTCAATTGAAATGCCACAGGTTAAATGCTCTTCCATTTATATTTTTCTTGTTGATCTTATACAGTCCACTGTCCGCCCTGTCAACTGGGGCGGTAAAATACACCAACTGCACCACTACAGAAGTGTAAAATCGCACCAATGGGGCCACCTTATGGCAACCCATGTTACGGGATTCTAGGAGCTGAGCAGTCCAGGATATGCAAAACTCCACTTTGATTGATATAGTAACAAGAATCTTCTGGAACCATAACACTGCTCTTGCACTATGTCTCACCCATTAACAAATTCAACTGTGCCAAATTAAGCACAATTGACCTCACAGACCTGGTCATTTATACACTCTGGCCTTCAGCCAAACAGAAATGGCAGGAGGTGACATCACAGTAACATTAGAAAGAGTACCCAACAGGATCTTCATTGTAGGAGTTAGTTTGACTATTAATCCTATTGCTTATCATAATATTTCAGATAATCCTTCAGGTGTACAATCCTTAGGAGGAGGAGTTTCCTTATATATATATATTACACACTCACACACAGATTCAATAAATGTAGTAATTTTTTTAAAAAGAAAGATAAATTTTTTTTCCAGAAATGCACATATTAATTAAAATCCAATTTTTAATATCAATATGCAAATTAGCCTTCTTGTTCACACTGTAAACCGTTATTTTGTTGTATATATAAATACAATTGCATGTTATTAGTATGTAGATATGGTCAATGGTATTAATAATGCAAAACAATTTTATTAATAACCGAGGTTTGAATAAAAACTAAAATCATAGAGAATGTGACGTAATTAACTATGGGAATTGTGACGAGTAGTGATATAGTTTCGGTTACAGACAAACACACAACTCCATTATAATAAGATCGAGATCTTTCATACTGTTGTCCTCATCTTTGTTATATACACAATGTTTTGGCCGATATGCCCTCCAGCCTTCTTCAGGTGTTTTTTGTTGAACATGGGAACCTTCTCATCGAACTCAGGAGCCTTTATGTTGTAATCAACAAGCCTTCATGGAACTTCAAACCAAACCCTTTATTTAATCCACTGGGTTAGATTGTTCTCATTCTGCTAACCATAACTGAGTACAAGTGTTAAGTTATGTTAAGCATTCTAGGTTATTACCACCCTTGGTCTGGATTGAACCTGCAACCTACAAATGGTCACTTAGAACAGGTACCAACCTAACCCCTATATCTGTTGTGCCATGTGTCCAAGTGAAAGGTTCCTGAGTTTGACAAGAAACACCTGAAGAAGGCCAGCAGCCATATCAGCCTAAATGTTGTGTATACAATAAGGATAGAAATATCAGGTTTCTAATGTTCATCCTACTGGGTTTTGGGGGATGCGTGACACCCGTGTAGATTAAGAGGATAATTGTAGATTTGGTAACTTATTCACGAATAAACGAATTGATCAGATAAATGGAAAATGTCGAGCACACATAAATCTTAAGCATTTAATCAGTCATGTAGAAAAATGCTTAGTCATCAAAATGTTGACCTATTTGAGGAGATGCTTATTTACCTACAAGAAACACTTATTAGTGACTTTCCACCTGGACAAAAAAGAAAGGTTATTTTACTTACTGTAATTATTTGTGTACAATGCACCCCTAACCAGGCCTCGACACTAACTTTTTTCATGACAGTCCCGAACAAAAATTATCAACCGTCCCGAATGGGGTTTGGACCGTCCCGAATGGGGTTTGGACCGTCCCGAAATCAAAATATTTTTGTTTAATTCATTAGCATCAGCTATACTTGTCAGTCATCAGTAGCATAATAACACATTAAGAAAAGCTGAAGCAGTGATAATTCTGGATATTTGGACAAAAAATCCATTTCCAAGTCACTAGGAAATCTATTTTTTGCCCAAATATGAATTATTTTATTCAAATCTGCTAGCATTTAATACAATTTATTATAACTAATTTTGACGCCTCCTAAAATGCATTCTGGTAAAAGAAGAAAATTTGTTCAAGTCAAGTTGCAAACGTGTCCAATAAAAACGTAAATAAATAGACCACAGTTGATACAAATTTAGACCCAAACTAAAAAAAGTATCAAAATATGTCCAGAAAAGTTTTGTGACTCAAAGTGCCACATTTATTGAAAAATAATCCCTAAATGGCTAGAAAACACTCGAGGAACTAGACCATTTTTTTTAGGTCACTATTCGGGCAATGTAGTACTAACATTTAGGAAAAAATTTTTACCGTCCCCAGCAAACTGTCCCAGATGACGAATTAATTGTCCCGGATGTAATTTTTATCGTCCCCGGGACAACGGGATGGCATTAATGTCGAGCCCTGCCCCTAACTTTTGACTACAAAATTCTGACTTTAAAAAGTCAGACTTTCTAACAACTAAATTTAACCTAAATTTAGAATTTATTCAAAATTTTAGCATTTCATACTGACTAAAAATAAGAATTCATATGTATATGCAAGATGAACAAAAAGTGATAAGATAAACAGGAATATTTATTTTATGTTGTTTATTTTTCTCAATTAGTTTCTACCTTGGGTCATCGTCAGATGAAAATTTCTTGTGAAAAATTGTTTTTAGAAAGTTTTTAAAAAATATTCTAAGTGTTTGACAAGCCACAATAATCCGAGCAGAGAAATGTATTAGAAGTGGCAAGTCCATCTGTTCAGTAAAAAAAAAAAAAAACAACAACAAAGACCAGACTGACGAGACAAAATGTCAAAATAAATTTATATTCAAAAGAAAGTATCTATTCATTTATTCATAATAAACACTCCGCATATGTAAAAATATATACGCAAATATTTTATGTGTACATTTGAGTTTTAATTTTGGTTGAATCCTATCAAGGAAACACTTAATATCATCCAAATTATATATATATATATATATATATATATATATATATATATATACACAAACCCCTTTGCACTAGAAAGATGTGACACAAGGTCAATTTATTTAGGTCAAGTTTAACAGGTTTGAATTCAGAGTTTTTCTTCTCCTAGACTGGTTGCCTAACCAAGGTTAAAGTGCCCAGTCTGCCCTACTATTTACCCATAGCCAGAGGGAAATTGGTTGGATGCATACCTTTCCCAAGGGTATGGGAAATGCAGACAACCTCGTCCAGAAATTGAACTCAGGTCAACAAGTCTATTTCCTACGACCATAGCTCTAATAAAAATCTTGTTCTGATGTGTCATCTTCTTTGCTGGGTTCATTAGTCTTGTAGCTTAGTTTGGTCATGGGGGGGGGATGCTACACCTGTAGTGTGTCAGCCCTTGTTGGCTGGGGCTTTAGAATACACTGACTGCACCTTTGCAGAGGGGTAGAACCTCCCAATGGGGCTACCTGTTGGCGGCGACCCGTCATGCTTAAGGATGGAACCCAGGTGGCTGAGCAGTCCATAACATGCAACACTCCACTTTGCTCCTTACTTGGGCTAAACAGGCAGACGGAGAGGCTCCCTCCAATCAATCAGCTGGTCCTGTCAAGCCCTAGCACCTATATGATTGCTGCCAACCTTATTGAAAGCCCCAACCTTTTTCATCGTATGGGTGCCAGAAAGCAGTTGCTGAGGGTTTTCATATCCTGGTTACAACGTTAAACTATCTGATGGTGAGGTTCCGGTTTTGGAGGTTTGGGGAATGTGGAGCACCCCTTCATCACCATTGCTCCCTGGTCCACTCTGACCCGGAGTGGTAGCACCTGTTAGGGTCCCATCTATGGGTTAAATAGAAAAACATGAGTTGATAAACAAAATTGTATTATCCATTAAGAATTGATTTATAGTTAAATAGAAAAATGTGTTTATAAAAAAAATTGTGTATCAATTAAGAATAAATTTATTTCAAAACTTTATCGGCATTAAATGACCCACTGAGGTTGATATGCCGTAAAATAAAACAAACCAAACTTGTAGTGTGTCTTGGGCATGAATAGTTTAGCAGAGGCCATCCCTCTCCAAATCTACAACTGGTTTGAATTCAGAGTTTTCCTACTCCAAGACTGGTTGCCATACCAAGAATATTTAGATTCATACCTTGGTACAAATGCAGAATAGCGCGCAAGAGATAACATCATCAAAATAAATAGTATTAAATTATAGAAGTAGCCTAACCCTAATCCTAGCGTCTCAAGGGCTTCAGGTATTTATGTGAAATGTACTGAAATGTAATGCATTTTATACATAATCTAATGATATTATCTCTTGCGTGCTATTCTGTATTAGTAGCCATGACTTTTCGCAAGGGTATTAGCACAATGTGAAATGCAAACAGTCTTGTTCAGGATTTGAACTCTGATAGCCGAGTTAACTTCCTACAACAAGCAGCCCTGGTTTTGCAGTGTTACGGTTATGTAAAACAATTACACATTGCAAAACACAATGAGGAATTTTAGTAATGTATAATTCAGTGACAAAACAAATAGATAATATCAATATTTGTTGGTTGAACACTGAACAAATATTGATTATCTACAGCTTGGCTTTGTCATTCCTTCAACTGACCTACTGTCACTATACATTCACTTTTTTTGTGGGTGGGTGGGTGAGGAGGGTAGATTTGATGGAGATACATTTTTATTTCATTGATTAGAAAATGAAATAACAATGGAGAAAGTTTGAGTTAATGAAAAAAAATAAGTTACAATAATAAGTCTTTTAATATTCTAACGACATATTTTCAAAATATGGATACTACTATCAAGGTTAATATTTTATTTGTACTATTGATATCGAGAATGTTTATATATGAGAGAGAGAGAGAGTGTGTGTGTGTGTGAGTGTGTGTGAGAGTGAGAGTGAGTGAGAGTGAGAGTGTGAGTGAGAGTGAGAGTGTGAGTGAGTGAGTGAGTGAGTGTATTTAGTATTTAAGCAGCAAATTCCTTTTTAAGCAAATTTTATTGAAAATAAAACAGATAAGGGTGTGTAGTGTTTAGCTTTTTATTCTGTTATTCATGTTGGCAAATGTCACAACTGTGGTTGTAGACAGATTAAAAACTATCCAAAGTCTACTAGTGTAGTCCGAGTACAGGTACTTTTGACCGTCATTGTCGAGGACGTAGGTACTTCTGTGTAGCAGAGTGCTAGATTTATTCTGTGCTCAAAAAAGAAGAAAAGCTAAGCACTAAATCGTTGTCTATTTTCAATATTTAGATGTGTAAAACCCTAATAAAATGATCCTAATTTTATTTTTAAGCACGATGAGGGTCCCACTATAAAATAAAGATTTTTTTTTTTAAATCCATACCGAGAAAATTCTTTACAGAAATATTCGTTTTACTACTTAGCATACAGAAGACTTAATTCTACCGTCACCATTTACGTTGGTCTCGGCTCTATTCCATTCCAAAAAACAAAAGATTCTCGTGGGGGGGGGGGGTAATTTTATTTTAATTTTTTTTTTTTTTTTTTTTATATATTAAACTTTTTTATTTAATATAGCGGGACCCTGAATCTTTCTACATATGAACGATCAGTATCGTTCATATATACAAAGCAGTTTTTTTTTAATTATTTTTTATTAATTATATGGCATGATTGAAAAATAGATCGAAACATTAAATTGATATTTTATTTTTGCCAGAATAAAGTTTTAAAAAGCGTACAGCACTTCAATCAGCAGATTCAATTTTTGCTTCTAATAATATCAATTCCAAAACGACAGTTCATCACTTGCGATATATCTTACAAATAAAAGATATATACTAATTTAAAGTAAGTACTACTACATATATTTAAGTTGAGAATAAAATAAATATACATTAGGTTGACGTCTATAATAATTTTTTAAAAATAAACTGAAGAACACAAGGAAGGGGAAAAAAAAGTATTAATTCTAATCTAATCTACCTATCTTAACTTTTATTTAAGTATTGATTTACGCTTTTTTTTCTACATTTTTAATATTTTTCTTCAATATTTAATTCAAGTGGGCAATGTAAGGCCAGTATTTATTATTATTATAATAGAGTCTATTAAAAATATATATTAAAAATAAATTACATGTGTAATATCATTTTGCTTTTTTTTTTTTTTTTTTACTGATGCTCATTATGTTACTACTTTTCAGCTTCGACAAAAAATTGACCTTAAATAATCGATTTAATTAATTTTAATTCGTTTTTAAAATGAAAAGCAGACGAAAAATTGGGTATACCTAATATCATAGACCCATCTGCACAGGGTCACAAAGCTAAAACATCACTCGTTCCACACAGGATAAGAGATGAATTTTTGAAATAAATAAAAAAATTTGAAATAAATAATGAAGCTATTCCAATGTCACTGAGAAAATAAATAAATAAATAAAAATATTTGTTCACGTCCATTTTTCCCCGTTTATGTGCAGAAGAAAACCAAGTACGATATAGAAAAAAAAGAAAAAAAGTCGCCCATGTCCGAACACTTCAGTTTCCAATTATTATCTAAAACAAAACAAAACATGAAAGACCTCCAAGAGATCCGATATCACAAACACCATTTAGGTCGTGTGGGGTAATAATAATAATAATAATAATAGTGATGAAACTATTTTTATTTATTTTTTACTGTATCAACCACACAGCTTTCTCTTTCTCGCCTCATCCCGAACAAATTTTAATGTTTCATGAAAAAGGCGTTGCCCTAATTCCGTTTTCAATAAACGTGTAGAATTTTCAAATATTAAAATACGGTTATAAATAATTGAAACAAAGAAAAGAAAAACTCAAATAATTTTAGTGATATCGATAGAAAGAAAAGGCTAAATTCATAAAATATCCAGTTCAACAAACAAACAAACGGCCATTCTCCTAGCAGAAACGTAATATTAGAATTTTTAGTGCGCGTGTTGTTTTGTTTTTTGTATTTTGTTTGTTTGTTTGTTTTTGTTTTGTTTTTTGTTTAGTTTAAAATTTATATCAATCATATATAACCCCACCGATATTTTGCAACCCAAAAATAAGGGTGGGGGGTCAAAGTTAAGTGACATGAAAAAAATCAGAAAGTTTTGAAATAAGATAACTAATGCATTATAAAATTTGTTCATTGATAAATCAACACTGAAAATTTAATAAAAATCGGATAATTCCCTGATTTCTTGGTATAAAAAAATTTAAACGGGGAGGGATTTAATTTGTTTTGTAAAAACACTGATTTTTCAGTGTTTATAGTATACCCATTTTGTCGAAAAATCAAATTCATACTAGGTATACCCGGTATACCTAGTATAAATTAACCAATCTTAAGAGAATAAAAGTATAATTTTAAAAAAAGTAAAAAATAAGGAAATATAAAAAAAATGAATAAATAGTTTTTTAAAGTTCCTATTTATTTGGACAGGATGAAATTCAAAAGCCAGGTATCGATTGCTCTATTTTAACTTAAAAGGGCAATTGACTACAGACGACCCACTAACTCATTGGGGTTTCGTTTTTAAGAGCAGTTCATTATGGACCACCAATTTGACCTGTCAAATTACCCCCCCCCCACACACACACACACCATATTTAACACAATGAAACTAGCATAAAGTTTAATATTGTCTTGAACATTTTTGTACCATTCAATAGAAGAAAAAAATTCAAAAACTCCAGATGATATTTTTTTTAATTTTCAGCTTACAGAAATAATGAAAATTATGAACGAAAACAATATTTACATTTTCGCAACGTTAAATCAATTGAAATTTAAAAACAAGTTAAGGATATTTACCGCATACCCGACTTGTATGGGTTGGACACAAGGTCTCGTTTTAACGTGGGCGCACAAAAATTGCGTCGATCCCGTCGGCATTACCCCTCAAGGGGGCGCCTCAGGCGCTGGTCAATAAACCCAGCCCTGCCCATTTAAATCGGGGGGGGCCTAGCCCCCTGGGATCGACGCTATTAATTTACTTAACCGATCCAGCGGCCGAAGCTCACTGGACCAAGGCCCTCTAACATATCTGATATCTTAGAGGGCCTTGACTGGAACCCCGGCTGGGCCGGACAAGTTAAAACTTACCGACTTTTTTTTTTTAAATTCTATGAAAAATCAACTAAGTCAATTTTTTTTACGAAAATTTCGGTAATTATTTACCTGTATATGGAATTATGTTTAGAATAAGTTATTTTCCTAAATTATATCGGGAAATATATTTTTATGAGGTCACCTCCATCCTATTTTATTTTATGAAAAAAATGAACCCGTAAAAAACGATTTTTAATTTTTTTTTTCTATAAAGATAAGAGTCTGAATAATTATATCAGAAGATTTGATAAGTTTCTATACGGAATTTTTAGTAAAAGAATACAGAATTCTGCTAAAAATATCAATAAAGAGACTGAACCTGTTGTTAAAAAAAAAAAAAAATTTTTTAAAACGGACTGTTTTACTTATTTTTCAAGATAACGGCGAGTATTTTTTCCAATCTGATAATTTGATCTTTGAATTGAATTAACTGCTTTTCTTTTTAACAACTCTTTGTTTCTTTTCTTTCTTTTTTTTTTTTTGCGAGATTTGTTTTTTCAGTTCAAAAATATTTACGTTTCTTCCTTTAATATTGCCTAAACTGATCACGTGACATATTTTGGTGGTACCTATGATGATATTGATGTTTCTATCTAGAGAGGATGGTAGTTTGTTTTTTTAAATTTAATTAGTTAAATATTACGTCAATATTTGGATGATTAATATAAGGAAATAATGGGCACCTCACGTGGTGTAATGGTTAGCAAGCAAGATTTGCAGACCATTGTTAGTGATTTTGATTCTCACTGGGCGCCCCATACTTCTGGCCTTGTGCCACATCTTAGCTTAGTAAATAACTGTGGGCACTTCATGTGATGTAATGGTTAGCAAGCTAGATTTGCAGACCATTGATAGTGAGTTCAATTCTCACTGGGCACCCCATATTTCTGGCCTTGTGTCACATTTAAGTTAAGCTTAGTAAATCACTAAGGAAATAATAAAATAACAACGTTCAGTGTGAGCGCTGACCCCACAAAAATTGAGATTCAGTTGCACATATTTGACTAAAAACCGCTTAGAACATTCTAATGTATTGCTCTAAAAAAATAAAAAATAAATAAAAATCGCTATAATTTGCCGTTTTGGGGGGTTTTTTTTGCAAATATATTGTTGAAATTAAAAGTTAACCATGTCATTTTGTTGATCGACCAATAGATTTGCAAAGAAAAAAAATGATAGGTAGAATTCATTTTGCATAAATTGATAAATATATTTTTTGACGATATTTATATTATGTTCAATGCAGATTTAAGCCTCATCATAATAAATAAAAATAAGGCCTGACTAAAGGTAAATGATGTAAATAAAACATGGATAAATAACTAAAATCTTGGAAATAAAACATGGGAATACGAAAAATTACCTTTTTTTAAAAAAACAAGTAGCAAGTAAAAATCAATCGTCGTACGTGATGAAATACATGTTGCCGACAGGTAAAGTTTCTTTTTGTTTGGTGTTGGCTGTTTTTTTTTCTATAAATGCAATCCGTACCCAATAATAATAATCCTTTTTTATCAGCTTCAAAATACGTTTAAATCTCTTATTTAATACATTCAACAATATCATTAGCGTTTTCGATATCGTGAAACAAAATTAAAATAAAAAAAACGTATAATTTTTTAAAGAAAAAAAAAAACAAAACAAAAACATTTCCGTAGTTTTAATAATAAGTAAATAAATTTACTAAAAAATTAAGTATGAAAGTAGAAGCTCAATCAGTCACGTTATCTTCCAAAATAAATTAAATAAAATACTATTAAAAATACTAAATTAAATAAAATACTATTATCTATATTATACATTATACTTTATTTCACTTATTTTCAAAAAAAATCGAGTGGGGGGATGCGATTAAAAAAAACTTTAAAAGACGAATTCGCAATATGAGTCACGTTAGAAAATTGGTGGGAGTCAAAGGGATTATAAAAAGGAAAAAGAAAAGAGATAGAGAGAAAAAAAAAGTTGTTTATGACGATTGTTGTTATAGTCGTAAAAAGGTCCACGCATGACTCACAATATATCATTCATTATTATAATGCTGCTGCTGGTGGTGATGATGATGATGATGGCACCCATGCCTGGCTCACCTCATCCTGTTGCAGCCTAAAGAGTCGGAGTGAAAAAGGAATTACAGAGATTGAAAGAAGAAGAGATAGAGAATGTACCAATCAACAAAAACCAGCCGGCACTAGGCAAAGCAGGGCAGGGGGGGGGGGGGATACTGGGGGGGTGAGAAAAAGGTTGGGGTAGGAGCAAAAAAAATCTCATGTCAGGGTTTGGAATGCGTAAAAAGAAGCATACACATATTTATACACACGTGCACAAATTAAGAACACGTTGCAAACCTAGAGACTAAACTACATGCATTTTATGGAAATAAAAAAATATATAAGAGTGAATAACACAATAGATACAATAGAAGAAGAAAATGCACACCCCTTTACCCAGGGAGGGAGACAGTAGTAATAGTAGTAGTAGTAGTTGAGAGAGGGGCTTGAGTCGGGGTAGGTAGAGGGTTTCCAGGTACAAATTAGTTCATGGTATTCGCTGAAACATGTGTTTGAAGGCCAGCCATAAAGGGAGTCGAATGTAGTGTTAACTGTAGCGTAAATGCATTTTAATATGCAAAAAAAATGTTGGGATTTGTTTAGCTAGTGTTGGGCGAAAGGCTTTTATTTCATTTAATAACATAATCTTAGTCTTTGAAATAGAAGATTACCAATTACAATCCGATATTGTCTATGCTGTATTTTAAATAGGTAAGGTGCATCCGATACTTGTCTATTTGAAAAAATAAAAATAAAATTAAAAAAATAAAAATTCCGTTTTAGTCAAGAGTATCTCGAGCACCCGTCGAAGTGTATAATGGTTTCCAAGCTAGTCTCGCAAATCCATTGTTACTAAATAGCTAGTTCAATCTTCCCTGAATGCTCCATACTTGAGGCCTTGTGTCATATTTGAGCTATGCTCAGTTTAACTGTAAGGGCACCTCGCATGATGTAATGCTTAGCAAGGTAGATGAACAAACCATTGTTAACGAGTTCGATTTAATGAGTGCTCCATATTGCTGACCTTGTGCCACAACTAAGCTAGCTTAGTCTATTAGCCTCCTACAGAAAGGCGTTCCTTTTTTTTGGGGGGGGTAGAAGCCATCAAAATACTATAATAGCAACACACACACACAGGAACATTGCTTTCCTCCAGCACATCCTAAGTTTGGCCGTAGTCTGTCGTAAATAACTAACCTAGCAAATACTCGAAGAGACAGAAATTATAAAGGATTTAAACTACATTCGCAAAGCATTCAACACCAGTTTTTTTTTGTTTTGTTTTTTTTTTGGGGGGGTCTTTTTTTATCCACTCCTCCGAATATATCCTCCCTACACACAAAAATAAAACAATAAACAAACAATCTGGGGTATTAGAGACAGAATTGGCAGTCGTAATCTACAGGCCTGCTCTATACCGCTGAGCTAAGAACATAAAGTCAATGATATGCCAGAGAAAATGAAACGAGCCACTTATCACATTTTTCTGGCACTTACAAAATCATTGCAAAGATAAAAATGAAAACAAAGAGGGAGAAAAAAAAATACTTGGATTGAGCGAAGTTGAAAGAACTTTAAAGAAAGAAATTAAAAAATAAAAAAGTTAGAATCCTCCTCCAAATGCACAACGCCAGTTTTTTTGGTAGAGTCTATCTCCCTCTCCTTTCCCAATGTGGGTAGCTATTGTATGGAACCCCCAACACCACCACCACCACACACACAAAAAAAAAAAAACATTTCGACGTCTTCACTTTTTAATACTTAAAAAATAAATTCAAACTTTCTACTTCTGTTTCAGTGTAACTAAACTTGTAAACCAGAGGCGGGGAACCTCTTCTTGTTTATAGGCTACATTGAAATTTATTGTCTGCTAATAAGGCCAACACGAACGCTGTGCGTGGTGTAATGGTTAGAGAGTTAGGCTGGCAGACTATTGCTTTGAGGATCGATTAATACCTTTTAAAACTTTTAGTGGATAATTATAGTATACTCACTTTGATTGACTAAAATAAGGTTTGCATTAAATAGATATTTATTTCTAGAATCTAAAAATATAACATTTTAAACTTAACATCAGGCTTAAGTATTTTAAATGAATTTTATATATTAATTTTTCATGGCAAAATATTTAATTAAAGTTTTGAAATAAAATAACTGATGCATTATAAAATTCCTTAATTGATAAATCAATACTGAAAATTTAATTAAAATCGGATAATTCCCTGATTTTTTGGTAATTTTTTTTTTTTTTTTTGCAATAGCGAATGTTACATTAAATTTGTAAACAAGCCAATAAAACCACTTAAAAAGAACCAAAATGGCGTCGGCGAACAAAATTGACCAAAACAAATCGTTTTAAATATATTAAAAATAAATTGCTAATGTAATGATATTTTTCTTTTTTTAATGGTGGTCATTATGTTACTACTTATCATTTTAGACAAAAGTTTGACCTTAAATAATAGATTTAATTATTTTAATTCGTTTTTAAAATTCGTAGCAAACGACAAATTGGGGTATTGCTAGTATACTATATTAAATTTGGACTACTTAAAAGAAATAAAGGACTTTAATCATTTAACAATGTTTTTTTTATTGCTTTTTAGTGAAAAAAACATGAAGATATCGGAATTTTAAAAGGGGGGTGTAATTTTGGCACATATGAACTAGATTAGTCTTCCGACAAGGGCGCTGAAGGCCGTACGAATCCCCCTTACGTTTTATTAATTTTTTTTATTAAAGTATTCGTCATTTCTGGCTATTCGTACCGAGTGGAGTCACTACCCATCCACAAGCGTAATGCACATCCATATGAACGTTTCACAGAGTTTAGTATCAGTGCAATACTCCACTACGGAATGTAACATTCACACCCGTTTTCCAGATAGAGAAATAGAGCACTAATTAGGACTGAGCCTATTGTAGTAGTGACCACCTCAATCAGGTTTTTAACACGTCTGAATTCAGAGTTTTCCTTCTCCTAGACTGGTTACCTAACCAAGGTTAAAGAGCTATTTACCCATAGCTTGAATGAGAGTAGTTCGATTCATACCTCTCCCAATGGTATTAGCGCTATGTGAACTGTAGCTTCGTCCAGGATTTGAACTCGGTCGACGAGTCCATTTCCTATGACTAACCATTAGACCACGGGCCTCCACGGAAGCAAATTCGACACAAGGTCAGTTGGTTCAGAGTCCAACAACATAAACAACGATTTAAAAAATCCCTGTCCTTGCGATTGGAAAGAGATTAAATTAATCCGACTATCTCCCCCATGAGGAGGTGCTGTAATCCCCAGGAACAGGCTCGTTAAGTCTGGTACAAGGCCTCGACAAAGAGTGCATCCAAAGAATTAGAATGATGAGCTTTGTTACGAGATCAATTCACCATCAAGTGAACGAACTATTGCTTTAATGTCTTTGTAGAGCATCATTATTGCGGTAACTGTTTCTTTTGGGATGCCATAAGCTAGCAGTATTTGCTCCATTTTTCCTGTGTATGGAGTCAAATGCTTTGGAGAAATCTACAAACATTAGTGTTGCCTCAAGATTCTTTGCTCGAACTCCTTCTACCCGTCAAGTAGTCAGGATTTGAGAAGTTGTCGATCGATTTCTACGAAACCCGCATTGGTTTTTCCTAAAAAGAATTCCCTATTACAGGCTAGATGTAATTAAGAGCATTATTTATTTTAATAGCTATGGCAGTGAGAGTTATCTCTCTGTAGTTCTTAGCGATTCCGAGGTCACCTTTTTTGGGAATGAGAGGGTGCAGCCTTTCGTCCATTTCGCTATCGTATTTTGTTTATACACTGCATTGCATAAGAGGTATGTCGTCAAATTTCCTTATCTTGCATACCTCGGAGGGGGGGGGGTGATATTTCATCAAGACCAGACGAAGTTTGTCCATCATAAAGTCTCCTAGCCTGATGTCTAGTTGGCTACTTCGTTCGTACTGTAGACAAAGAGACGAAAAAATGGTTTCTTTCTTTCAGATGATTATATAAAAATTAAGTTGTTTCTACTGGTTTTCATATGATCTTAGAGAGCATTGGAAACATTGTTTTCACGCTCAGAGTTGCCAAGGCATGGAATAAACTGTCTGCATCCGTTGTAGGTTGCCGAAACACTGCATCTTTCAAAGCCTCCATGCTTCTTGTAATCCAACACTATACCTAATACCCTCCTCCACACAGATATGCACGCATGCGCACACATACATGTATATTATTACTGTACGATATTCATGTTCTTCACACTAGTACATTATTCGGCTGAACTTGCACAAAGGTGTCAAAATTAGGGTGACCCAGAAAAAACAGAACCCACAAATTTTGTAATAAAACTTAATTTTAACTATGGGGGGGGGTCTAGGGTTAGGATTAGAGTTAGTTGGGAAAATGAATAAATAATTTGGGTCACCCTGTATACAGGTGACCCAGAAAAAACAGAACCCACAAATTTTGTAATAAAACTTAATTTTAACTAAGGGGGGTTTAGGGTTGGGGTTTAAGGTTAGTTTAATGGGAAAATGAATAAATAATTTGGGTTGTTTTTTCTGGGTCACCCTAATTGACACCTTTGTGCAAGTTCAGCCCATTATTCTATGTACTAGACATGAGACCTTGATCAGTTGTGGTGCACCTGAGCACTGTACACAAATTTCATTATTAAAAAAGAAAGGGGGACGTATATAATATGAAGTAAAAAAAAAAATAAATAAAAAATAAAAATTAAAAAAAAAAAAATTTTTATCCGATTTCATATTGCAAATAAAATATATATATTCCCGCTTTTTATAAAAAACAAACTAAAACGGGTCGTATAAATAATGAATAAGACTGTTGTTAGCAAGCCTACAACATTACAGACAGGTACATTTCAGAGAAAGATGAAAAATGCGAGTGAGCATGTTTCTTCGAAATGAACCTAAAACACAGAGAAAATAAGCAAATAATATTAATTAGTGTCTATTTTGGATGGTTGGTTGGATTTTACGACATGTAAACCTTTGTTGGGTCATTTTATGCCAAAGACATTTTTGTTTTATTCATTATTGATAGGCACTCAACGTACATACCAAAACAGACGCGACTCCTTTAGATGCAATTATTTCATTCGGGTAAGTCGTTTGTTGAAAGGAGAAAAAAATTCGGGACTGTAAAACCAATGCAACAGGTAGCAAAAAAAAAAAAAAAAAAAAAAAAATTTTAAAATGATTATTATTTTAAATAATAAAAAAAAAATTGCAATTGGGTATTGTTTTTCCACCACCATTTTTTTTCCAAGTAAAATAAGGCCGATTTAGCTCAGTCGGTAAAGTGTTCGCCTCGGGACCGCAAGGTCCCGTGTTCGACACCGGCCCTCGCCAACTTATACATTAAGTTGAACATGGATCTGTGTCGTAAAGTGAAGAGCTGGTGGTAGGAGTGGCGCTCCACCTCAGACGCCAAAATAATCTCCTTGGTCTAGCGCTAGCGAAAAAGAGATAGACTCCCTCGCTATCTGGCTCATACAGACTTTAGGCCATCCCGACGACGACTTTACATTTAGGAATGTCTACCTTCACTACAGACATTTAAAAAATGTCATCCACTTATTGACATTTAATGTTGGTTTTCATTGAAAGAAGATAAAATCCTAAAAAACAAAAATATGTTTTTCTGTTACATTTCTACTGAAAACAGTACAGACCTTAATTTGAAAGGTGGACAGTAATTTATCAAATGAATAATAAACAAAAAGATACGAATGGAATGGTTAGCCAGATAAAATTATTACTGTGAGTTCGATCCTCACAGTCTGCCTTAAACTTGTAACCTTTACATCGTACTACTACTCTAAGCTCGCTTTAGTAAATAATACTATTAATTAATAATGTCCTAACTAACCATTAGGTTTCTGCTGAAACGTGGACGACCCAGAATGATATCAATACTCATTTCTGTATAGTCTACTAAGACTAAGAAATCATAGTTTTCCATTTTCGAGAAAGGGGGGTGATAAAGTACATATTGCATAATTAAAATTATCATTCAATTACAAACTGCCTTCCTATTAGTTTTATTTTCTAGACTGGAGGATTTTAAGTGTACAGCTCTAATAAAAAAAAAAAAAAAAAACTCGCTAGGCTGTGTCGTTTTAACTGGGTTTATTGATTTAGGGGGAGGGGGAAACAATTGTTCAAACTTAAAATTTTGCCATGTGAGGCGAGGTAAAAATATTATTGCCGATCATAGGGAGGAGGGTGAAAAGAGAGAGAATCGTCGGGACAATGATTGATAGACAGAGGATAATTAAATATTTAAGAATTATTATCAGCACGTGTCGAATTTATTCAGACAATAAAACCTGCTTGCTTTTCACATTGATGTGAAAAGATACAAGTGCTTTTAACACCCTCAACTATACGTGCAAGTTATATATTATTAAAAAGGTAGTAAGGGTTTTTTTTCTGTTGTCTTTTTTTAGGAGTGGGGTTTGATTACTACTACTGCTACTGTTTACTGGCTAAATAAAAGCTGTTGAATATCAGACAAACCCAGACAACGTTGTAGAGATACTCCTTACTATAGGAATAGTAGTTTTGATTTCAATTCTTCATACATTCGTGATCATACCAAACCCTGCGAGATTGTATTATACCCCCACCTCATATGAATACCCCTTGAAGTAGTAGACACTATTAAGAAAAACAATTAAGAATGAATGAGAAAAAAAGTATTCAGAGGATGATTTTATTATAGTTAGAAGTTTTAGCCAATGTTAAAACATTTCGGTTTAACCATCATCAGAACATCGTTAATATGTGATGATGTAACTTTTGAATAATATTCAATATATATTGTTCAGGAAATCATGAAAAATCTACAAAATACGCCGTATTTTAGAATTTTGTGTTCGCATTTAATACGAACACAAAATTCTAAAATTCAACATCAGTGTCGTTCAAGCTTCTTATTGAAAATATGTGGTAATATCAAAGTTTAATATTTACCACATATTTTAATTCATCTTTACATTTTTACAGCTTACACTTAAGGGAGATTTTAAAGTCTTTTTAACCATTTTTGAGAAGAAAAGGATCACCAAAGTTGTTAATATCGAATCCTGAGTGTCGATAGAGGACTGGTGGAAGACCAACAAAAAGAGACCATAAACGTGGTAGTGTGGAAAGCTAACATTAACAAAATAAAAATAGACTAAATAATTCTACCTACGCTAAACAACAACAACAAACACACTCTGGTTAAAGCGAACTTAACGGACCTAAATTTCACCATCGTATGTCACTCCTCCGAAAGAAAAAAAATACCAAAAATCAGGGAATTAACCGAATTTAATGAAATTTTCAGTGTTGATATATTAATGAATAAAATATATAATGCACAAGTTATTTTATTTTAAAACTTTTACATTTTTCAGGTCAGTTAACTTTATACCACGTATATTTGAGAATCTGTGTTATGCCTCAAAGATACGTGGTTCAAAGTTAACTGACCTGAAAAACGTAAAAGTTTTTGAATAAAATAACTGGTGCATTATATCTTTCATTCATTAATATATCAACACTGAAGATTTAATTAAATCTGGTTAATTCCTGATTTTTGGGGGTTTTTTTTCTTTCGGTGGGTGACATACGGTGGTGGAATTTAGGTCTGAAACGTTCAATTTAACCCACACTCTAGTGCATTTCCAGAAATTTCATACGACTTAAAACATATTGTTTGATTATTAAACTATTTTTTAATTCGCATAAAATCTCTGGAAATGCATTGTGGCGAGTATGTTATTATTGTTGTCATTTAGCGTAGGTAGTTATAATATTAAACTTTTATATTACCACATATTTCGTTAAGCTTGAACACGGATGTTGAATGTTAAATTTTGTAGATTTCTCATGATTTCCAGAACAATTGAATATTATTCAAAAGTTACATCATTACATATTATTAACAATGTCCTGATGATGGTTAAACCGAAATGTTTTAACATTGGCTAAAACATCTAACTATAATAAATTCAAATAATCTTCATAATCCAAATAATTACAAACTTTTGGTCACTTTTTTCTTCAAATAATATGCAAATCCCGAGTACTGGGAATCAGGGAATGCAGAGATAACCAAATATCTATTCTCTGTTCCCGGGGAAAGCCGAACCAGTTTGTTGCAAAGCAATACCAATGGTTTTGCCAATAGGTTTCCCCCACCTCCGACTAGACATGTGTGCCGGGCAAACTCTATCACTATATAATCCTACAAAGTGCATAATGAATAATACACAGTCGACCGCTCTGGTACTTATCTCCAGTGTTTGTAGTAGTGATACAACACTCACCAATTATTGTTGGGTTTTTTTTCTTCTTATGGATGACGGGTCAGGGGGAGTGGTGGGAGATCCATTAACAACGTTTTCTGGCTACCGATTCTCTTCTGAATAAAGTTTAATTTACCGATAAACTTTTCAAAAAATTATGACAATGACTCGGCTTAAAACTTAAAATGCGTTGCATGAGGAAATTTCTAAGAAACAACATAGCAAGAGAAAAAGATCAGGTCGAAACAAAAACAATTAAGTTCTTTTAAATACATTCAATTTGGTCTCTACTTAATAATATCGCATATATTTTACACACCAGGGGACACTTCATGTAGTAATGATTAGCAAACCATTATTAGCGAGTTCGTTTCTCAGTGGGTGCTCCATACTTCTGACCTTGTGCCACATCTAAGCTAAGCTTAGTAAATAACTATATTTTACACATCATGTGTTCTGTTCATAGTGAAGAGGGAGCTTTTATATTGCCTCCCCCCTCTCTTTATCAAAAATTAAGTAGAATTTTTAATTTTAGGATTTTTACTTTAAGTAACGATACTCTGGGATATATACAGTTTGGGGTAATCTTCAACTTGTTCCTCGTAAATTCCTACTATAAAATAAACTGAACCCTCATTTTATGTCCGTGTTTTTGCAATAAATGTTTTTAAATAAAGAAAATATATTCAGTATTGTAAAATAATGGGTGCAAGAAAAATAAAACATTTATTGCAAAAACAGGGATATAAAATGAAGGTTCAGTTTATTTTATGGTAGGAATTTACGAGGAACAAGTTGAGTATTACCCAGTCTGGATGCTTTAAGCTAAATTTACAAGAATTTTAATTTACCAAGTATCTTTTTAAAAATATCTATTATAGAATAAAATAAGTTTTAGTTTTGTAAAAAGATTTCATAAAAAAAGAAGCAAAAAGATTTATTTATGATAAAAATTGTTTAATTATAAAATTATAAATTTTATAAAAATTGTTTAATTATAAAATTATAAAAATTGTTTAATTCTAAACTTTACTGTAACAAGTTTTATTATGTAACCCCAAATAAATATTAATCATGAGTAAAGAAAGAAAGAGACATATTTGGTTGCATGTCTTCCATAGGAAAATTTAAATATTTTTAAAAGCTCATTATTCTATGTATGTAAATGCCCCTCCCAACCCCCACGAGAATGACGGAAGAAAAAAAAACGAAACAAAAAGTCACAGGATGTCCATAATATCGTTATGTCGTATTTACCGTCTAGTTGTGTATTAAGGAACGAAATTAAGCAAATAGCGCTTTAAAACTAAGGTTTTAAATATCATCTCATTTTACGATGTGACACATGGAATTTTGATTCCATTGTGGATCGCATGTGTACATATGTGAACAAGAAAGGGGACAAAAATTGACATTCATTCAGCTTGCCATAAACAGAAGTGTCGGATGATTACTATGAGACACATGTGTGGGGTTTTTATTTTGAAGACGTAGGGTCAGCGTTATTCCTGTAACACTGACCCTACGTCTTTAAGCAGTAAAACACAATGAGGAGGGAGGTACAGGTCTTCTGGAACTAGACATTGGCCACGAATGACCAAGGGTTAGATTAAAAAAAAAAAAAAAGTACCAGGTAACTTATGGTAAATACTTTTCTCCACAACCAAGACAACAACAGGATGGTATATATATATATATATAATATATATATATATATATATAAATAAAAACCCACACACCCACCCAGAATGTCTCCCGACACTCATAGTAATGCTAGTTTTGTAATAATCAAAATAATATCAAACTGACTAACGATCAAATCACACTGAAAGCACCGGTTCCTGTCAGATCAAAAAAAGTTAAGCAACATTGAGCCTATTCAGTGCTTAGGTAAGTGACCAATTAGGAACAGCAGGTAGTACTCTAAGTATTAAACATTATGAGGCCCGTGTGCCAGACTACGAAAAACATAGAAAATAAGTCAAGCTGAACATTTTTAATTATTCATTAGGTTAAGACTTCCTCAAAAACGTTTTAATAATAATAATAATAATAAAAAATAATAAAGAGAAAAAATAATAATTTAAACGAGACTACATTAAAATATATACGTATTCCAGTGTGCGTAATTTGTTACTTATATAATAAACAAATATGTATGTTTATTTGAGGACTGATTAATTGTAATCTATATACATTGACATTACTATAATTACAGCTAATTTAAGAGAAACTACTTTCTTCAAAATGTTCAATATAAACAATTCAACACGTGTTTTCATTTTAGTTTTTGGGAATATTATATTGAATGTTGATACAATACAATTTGTTAAAAGAAAATATACAAAATCAATGTTGAACCGAAAGTTCTGATACTGGAAAATATGCCATCTCTTAATTTATACTATGTATCCCTTAAAATATATAACGTAAAATCAAGTGATATTACAATTTTCTTTACATTGGTTACGAATGCATTCCTCTTTTTTTTTCTTTTTTTTTTTAAAACATTACAATGTATGTAATGATTATATTAATTAAAAACACTTTCACTTTAATAGTTCGTAAAAAAATGCAAAAAAATAAACAATAAATTATTTAACAAGTATCAATGTGAAATGCCTATGTTTAATGCAATATAATCTATACCAGATGAAATAAAACCATTTTTAGATTCAATTCTTTTAGACGAACAAAATGTGGTAAGTTTCATTTAGCCGGCATTTTCACTAGTAGCGTAAACCTGAATCTTTAATGGGTGTGAGCTACACTGACCAATCAAAATATCGGATAGATATTTATTAACCAATCAGTGAACTCGATCATTAAGGTCAAGGATAAGCATAGAAATTACAGGCCGAAGAGAAAATAATTACATTATTTACAATAGAAAAGAATTCTCAGTGAAAATCTAGAGAGGCAACAAATAGACAAATGTGAGCGATATAAAGACAAGGACGTATATGTGTCATGTACTTTTAAACTAAAAGTTTAATAATCATATGTATAATAATTATTATTATACAATGATGAGCCCCCATTTGCTGGCCACTCTAGTCGATATTATTACGTATACAACAGACGAATTAAACTCTAGCCTTGATCATTGTGTATATTTTAATAGAAACAAATTCTTTTTTCCATTTTTGTCCTCTCTTAGATACCTATATAATAGGAGACAGTTAAGTTCAAAGAAAAGAAAGAATGCTAGAAAATATTGAAATAATTTCAAAGAGATATTAAATTCTTTTATGAAAGCAGAAGTGACCCGTAAGACAGAAAAATGATATCCATGGCTTGCGCTGCTCTCATCACAATAAGCAATTATCTATTTTGAGGAGGAAGAGACACACATGTGATAAATTAAAAGTGCTTTGATATTATTTTAAGTTTTTGAATTGGTAATTTGCCAAAAGAATAATATTAGATTTTTTAAAGTAAAGGGTGGGTTTATCTTTTTTTATTTGTATTAGATCAGTTCACTCACCTCTCTACCAAAACCCGAAAACCGCATTAAAAAAAGTTTTGGACAGAATTTTTTTAACACTCGGCCTGTATTTTTTTTTTTTTTTTTTTTGCTGTTTATTTATTTATTTATTTATTTTGCTTGGATAAGAGTTTTTTGTTGTTTTTTCTGTGTATGTGCTTTCGTTTTTTTTTGTTGTTTTTTTTTTTTTTTCAGTAATTTTTTAGAAGGAAAAATGTACAAATTCATGTAATAGTAAATAATGGTTAGTTTCTCTAGTCTTCTAAAAGCGGTTTACGGCGACGTGGACTTAACACATGTATAATTATTAGTATTAAATGACAATAAAATAATTTAAAATAAAATTACTATCAAAAAAAGTAAACGGAATTAAAGAAAAAGTCTTTTGCCGCTCATTTGCAACATGTTAAACTAACAGAAGAAAGAATTTTTTTAAGTTCATGAATCCTTAGGGGTAAAACAAAAAAATAAAAAAAACGTTCAAATTTTATTAAATATAATTAAAACAAATTTCTTTAAAGTTAATTAAAACAATAATTAGAAAACCATAAGAATCCATTTAAAATTATCAAGACAAGATAAAAAAAAAAAATGTTTTCTTCTTATAATGAAACAACTAAAATAAAAATAAAATAATTTTATTTCTGAAATAAAAAAAAAAAAAATAAATAAAATCCAAAAATTAAAACCAGGTGGTTACGTGAAGAAAAAAAATCACTTGTTTCATAATAAGTGTTATTTGCAGTTATTTAAGCATAAAAAAATAACAATGAAGTGTTTTGATCACGTGACTACCTTATCGTAAGTTGGACAGAAGAAAAGCAGGTTAAAATAAGATTATCTATTCAATTAATTATCAAAGATGTTTTCTTCAGATTTCCTCATTAAAATTCCTAAGTGGTGTGTGTTGTTCACTAATAATTTATATATATATATATATAATATATGTGTGTGTGTGTGTGTGCGTTCAGCAATTTTTTAAAAGAATGTCGACCAATATAGAAATATCAAAAAAAAGGTAAACAACGATAATGAGAAATGACAAAAAAAATAAAATCAGAGAAATGTCCTCAAATGTATCAGGTTTAATAGATTAAAAAAAATAAATAAATAAATAAAAAAATAAAAAAATAAGTCTTACAGTGTCCATAAAATGAGGGGTCAATCTGTTATACAATAATTGTTAGAAATTGAACCCCCCCATGTACAGTTTCTCCACTGAAGCCATGAAGGGCCTTGGAGTTACAGTTTGTTTTGGTTTTCTCAATAAAAACTGTAAATTCTAAAATGAATTATTTATTAATTAATCAAAATAGATATTTCGTTAAAAAAGAAAGACATGTGTCAGTAGGTTTTTGTCCGACGAAAATTATTTGAAAATTCGAGATGTATACGATAGTGTTAAATGCTTTAATAAATAATGGGGAAAAAAAACAAACAAACTGGGACATAATGGATCAGTTTTACAGTACGTACCCTCCTTCCTCCTTTTTTTTTTTTTTTAAATGAGGGTGGGGTAGGAAAAGAAGAAAAAATAAGGGTATCAACCACATAATTAAATATATACTTAGTTAAATTGATTTCAATAATTAATTAAAATGGTTTGAAAAGAGCAAGGGAAATGAAAGATGCACATGAGAGATTCGGTCAATTTTCCATCGTTTCTACCTGGAATGTACATGTTTGAACATGTTGTATATATATATTATTAATTATTATCATCAATACAATAACTAGAGATGGCCTGATGATATTACAGGTGTAAAAGTTAAAGTATGTCATTATATTGTCATCGATAATAGCCCACAAGGAAAAGGCACTTGCACAAGAAACTACCACTAACCAGACGATTTAATAATGATAATAATAAATACTAATAATAACTAAAGAATTTAGAGTAAGCCTGAATTATCTAGTTATTTCTATTTCTTTTTCAAAGGTATTTTTACTCTTAGTTCGGCTCTCTTGTAGTTCTAGCATTTGAGCAGCAAAAAGGAGGTAGGATCTTTCCTCCCTTGAGGATTTTTTTCCGTTTTTTGTTTTGGTTTTAAGGATTTGAATAAATATATTTATACATATTTGTAAAACAAAATCTTACCTTATCGGCTGTGAAATCCAATTTTTTAGAAGGAGGTATTGGTATATACAATAAGGAGAAAGAAGGAGGTCTGTATTAAACCAGACCCGAGTAGCGAGGCAGACAGAGCAAAAAGCTTCGCTGCTATGATTACGAAGGCAAAAAAGCATCAGCAGCAGCCCAAGAAGTACTTATATTTACACACACGCACTAATATATATATATATATATATATATATATATATATATATATATATATATATATATATATGAGTAAGTTCTCTTACTGGTGCTGTACACTTCTTGGCTGGTTGTGGGTTATAAGAACGCTCTTCATTGCATTAGAGACCTAAGTACTAACGTAGTACCTCTGTCCCATAATAGCGATACATTTAGCGTATTAAATTTATTAGCAGATGTAACAATTATTATGGGACAGGGGTCAAAAATAGTTGTTTTTTTTCGACCCCTAAAAAAAACAGCTATCGCATTTTATTCATGACTGAAAAATCTCGTTGTAGGGTAGTTAGCAAATTGAGTTCGATCCTCACTGGGTGCTTCGTATTAATAGCATTGTTGCAAACTAAACCAAGCCTCCCAAAAAAAACGAATCTGATTTTTAGGTACCACCAATTTTCTCTGTGAAATTTACCTTCCCTATATTTAACACAATAAAACTTGCATAAAGGTTAATATTATCTTGAAAATTATTCGTCCATTCGAAAGAAGAAACATTAAACAAACTCCCGATGATTTTTTTTTAAATTTTAGTTCACGGAGATAATGAAAATTATGAACGAAAAACAATGTTTACATTTTTGCACCGTTAAATCAATTGAAATTTAACGTAGCCAAAAACAAGTTATGACTACCGGCTTTTTAAAAAATTCTATGAAAAATCAATTAATGGTCCGATTTTCACGAAAATTTCCATAATTACTTACCTTTTAATGAAAATATGTCTGAAATAGGTTTTCCCTAAAATATATTAGGGGAATATTTTTCTACAAGGTCTACCCCTCATATATTTTATTTTATGAAATATGAAAAAATGAACCGACAAAAACGATTTTTTACTTTTTTTCTATAAAGATAAGAGTCTGAATAATAATATCAGAAGATTTTAAGTTTCTATGTGAGAGTTTTTTAGTAAAAGAACCATGAATATAGAATTCTACTAAAAAATATCAATAAAGAAACAAACCTTGTTATAAAAAAACGGACTGTTTTACCTATTTTTCAAGATAACGGTGATTAATTTTCCCCAATCGGATAATTTGATCTTTGCATTAACTGTTTTTCTTGGTAACAACTCTTTATGTTCGTTATTTCTTTTTTGCGAGATTTTTTTTTTTAAGTTCAAAAATATTTACGTTTCTTCCTTCAATATGGCCTAAACTGATCACGTGACGTATTTTGTTTCTTTAATTTTTTATCAATTAGTGAATGGAATGCCTAGCAGACGATTTGAGTGTTTAGGCGTTCAATCCTCATTGAGAGTACCCCATACCTGTGACTGTGCCAAAACTAAGTACCCATACTGTGTATAGTGACTTCGATCCTCACTGGGTGTCTTATACTTGTGGCTTTACAGTGATATGGTTAGCGAGTTTTTAAAAAAATCAGTGTTAGCCTCGTGTCAGAGGGAAAAGCTAAAAATTGTGTAAGTCTGTATGTAAACGAAACGACCTGTGAACTCGGAGGTTCCTTTTGTAACAAGAATTAATTAGCATTTCATATCTCCGAATATATTGAGAATTAAAAAATAAATAAAAAATGAAAAAAATAATAATAATGCCGTTCAGTGCGAACGGAGACCGCACAAAATTATCATTCAGTTGCAAATTAGACTGGAAATTGCCTTTTCTGTATTACTCTAATAAAAATCTCGCTATGAGGTGCCGTTTTTTTTTTGGGGGGGGGGCTGTTACAAGCATAGTAAGATTAATTGTTAGTTTTTTTTTCTTGTGCTAAACTACCCCTGACGAACCCCTTCTTCTGGATAGGAATCTAACATTTTTAAACACTATCCAGCGGTCTCTTACAGCAATAAGATTCTTTTAAATTAAAATTAAAATGAATTGTCTCTGTAACAATTCACAACGTAATGTAGTAAGTAATATAAAGTAAAAAATATATCCACAATGTCAAATTGTCCCCACTAGTACTGGTAGTAGAAAACTTTAACTTACCATGATTTTTATAGTTGACTTGTATGTATAAATCAACAATAGTACTAACAGTAACTTTTTTTTTTTTTTGTTAACTATTGCAATGAGTAGTTACAATAGTTCTTGGTCCTTCTCATCGAGCACTTGTGTCTACACAGGTTTGTGTTGCACGCAGTGTAACTGCGCTCGCTCGCTTTCTCTCTTTTCTTTTTCTGAAGAGAAAGAAAGAGAAACTAGTTAGAATAGCTGAGGTTGTTTTGTATAAAAAGATTTCCTTTTGCTTTCTTTACCTGGGCTCTTTTCCCAAAATTGGGCTTTCTTGATTATTTAATCCGTATAAAAAGTTTTAAAAAATCGTTAGTTAATCAATTCAGGTAGACGTAAAAAAAATTGTCGACACTTAAAGGGTAGAGGGCTGGCTCAGTTAGTTGTATAGTTTTTCTTTCCGTTTCCTTTCCTTTCTCTTTTTTTTTCTTTTTGGTGGTATGTTTTTCAGACTTTTTTTTCTCTTTCTCTTTTTATTTATTTTCACGATTTTTACTTATTTTTTTTTCTTTCTCTCTTTCTTCAATAAGTAAGTACAATACAATGCAATAGTTGTGGACGCTGCAGATTATTATTTTTTTTTTTCCTTTTACAAATGCACAAAAACGCGAGTATTTGTTTTAATTTTTATTTTTAGTTAGTTAATTTTAGTAATCTTAAATTACAACTCCTAGCTTAGTTCATTGTTTCCTAGCCTAGGTGCAAGCACCACCCAGGGGATGCTTAAAATTCTTCTTTTTTCAGGGGGTGCTGAGGATAATCTCTAGGAAGGAATACTATAAACGACCAGTAACTCGTTGTAACAGTAGTCCATGATTATATTGATGCTTCTATTTAAGGAGTGAAAGATTTAATTAATAAGAATTTTATATTTGCTTCTGTTATAAATGATTTTGTTTAAGTATACCCAAAATTGACCAAAAATGCGTTTTTGACAAAATGAATTTAGCCCCCCCCCCCAGAAAATAATTTACCAAAAATCAGAGAATTATCGGATTTTAATGAAATTTTCAGTGTTTATTTATCAATGAATGAACTTTATAATGCATTATTTATTTTATTTCAAAACTTTCTCATTTTTTTCAGGTCACTTAATTTTGACCCCCCCCCCCTTATTTTGGGGGCGTAAAATCTCGACGAATTGGTCAGCGTTTGATACTAATTACAGTAGAAATAAAAAGAGAAAAGACCGAAGTTGTGAATAGAAAAAAAAAATTTTAAGGGGAATATTTTATGAGAAAATAAGTACCGAAAATTGGAAAATGAAATGTAAAAAAAAAAAAAAAAAAAAAAAATTGGGGGGAGATTCCTTTTTTACTCATTTCGATAATTATTTAATTGGCTGTTATCTTATAAAAGAAAAAAAATTATACATCGATATTTTTTCTGATTAAAAAGGGGGGGGGGCTAAATTTTCAATAGAGTTTTTCTTCAAAACTTATACTTTGTTTGACTAAATAAGGTTTGCATTAAATAGATATTTATTTCTAGAATCTAAAATATAACATTTTAAACTTAACATCAGAATATTCATATTTTTGAATTTATATAAAATTTTTTTTTAGATTCTAGAAAATAAATATCTATTTAATGCAAACCTTATTTTAGTCAAACAAGTATAAGTTTTGAAGAAAAACTCTATTGAAAATTTAGCCCCCCCCCTTTTTAATCAGAAAAAATATCGATGTATAAATTTTTTTCTTTTATAAGATAACAGCCAATTAAATAATTATCGAAATGAGTAAAAAAGGAATCTCCCCCAATTTTTTTTTTTTTTTTTTTTTTTTTTTACATTTCATTTTCCAATTTCGGTACTTATTTTCTCATAAAATATTCCCCTTAAAATTTTTTTTTTTCTATTCACAACTTCGGTCTTTCTCTTTTTATTTCTACTGTAATTAGTATCAAACGCTGACCAATTCGTCGAGATTTTACGCCCCCAAAATAAGGGGGGGGGGGGTCAAAATTAAGTGACCTGAAAAAAATGAGAAAGTTTTGAAATAAAATAAATAATGCATTATAAAGTTCATTCATTGATAAATAAACACTGAAAATTTCATTAAAATCCGATAATTCTCTGATTTTGGTAAATTATTTTCTGTAGGGGGGTGGGGGCTAAATTCATTTTGTCAAAACGCATTTTTGGTCAATTTTGGGTATACTTAAACAAAATCATTTATAACAGAAGCAAATATAAATTCTTATTAATTAGAATCTTTCACTCCTTAAATAGAAGCATCAATATAATCATGGACTACTGTTACAACGAGTTACTGGTCGTTTATAGTATTCCTTCCTAGAGATTATCCTCAGCACCCCCTGAAAAAAGAAGAATTTTAAGCATCCCCTGGGTGGTGCTTGCACCTAGGCTAGGAAACAATGAACTAAGCTAGGAGTTGTAATTTAAGATTACTAAAATTAACTAACTAAAAATAAAAATTAAAACAAATACTCGCGTTTTTGTGCATTTGTAAAAGGAAAAAAAAATAATAATAATCTGCAGCGTCCACAACTATTGCATTGTATTGTACTTACTTATTGAAGAAAAGAGAGAAAGAAAAAAAAATAAGTAAAATCGTGAAAATAAAAGAGAAAGAGAAAAAAAAGAGAAAAAAAAAAGTATAAAAACATACCACCAAAAAGAAAAAAAAGAGAAAGGAAAGGAACGAAAGAAAAACTATACAACTAACTGAGCCAGCCTCTACCCTTTAAGTGTCGACAATTTTTTTTACGTCTACCTGAATTGATTAACTAACGATTTTTCAAAAACTTTTTATACGGATTAAATAATCAAGAAGCCCAATTTTGGGAAAAAGAGCCAGGTAAAGAAGCAAAAGGAAATTTTTTATACAAACAACCTCAGCTATTCTAACTAGTTTCTCTTTCTTTCTCTTCAGAAAAAGAAAGAGAGAAAGCGAGCGAGCGCAGTTACACTGCGTGCAACACAAACCTGTGTAGACACAAGTGCTCGATGAGAAAGGACCAAGAACTATTGTAACTACTCATTGCAATAGTTAACAAAAAAAAAGAAAAAGAAAAAAAGTTACTGTTAGTACTATTGTTGATTTATACATACAAGTCAACTATAAAAATCATGGTAAGTTAAAGTTTTCTACTACCAGTACTAGTGGGGACAATTTGACATTGTGGATATATTTTTTACTTTATATTACTTACTACATTACGTTGTGAATTGTTACAGAGACACATTCATTTTAATTTTAATTTAAAAGAAATCTTATTGCTGTAAGAGACCGCTGGATAGTGTTTAAAAATGTTAGATTCCTATCCAGAAGAAGGGGGTTCGTCAGGGGGTAGTTTAGCACAAGAAAAAAAAAACTAACAATTAATCTTACTAGCTTGTAACAGCCCCCCCCAAAAAAAAACGGCACCTCATAGCGAGATTTTTATTAGAGTAATACAGAAAAGGCAATTTCCAGTCTAATTTGCAACTGAATGATAATTTTGTGCGGTCTCCGTTCGCACTGAACGGCATTATTATTATTTTTTCATTTTTTTATTTATTTTTAATTCTCAATATTCGGAGATATGAAATGCTAATTAATTCT
>CM042152.1:82471381-82558868 GCA_023376005.1 Doryteuthis pealeii
GCTAATTTTCTAATTTAATATTCAGTTAAATAGGAAATAAAGAATAAATTACAGTTATTTTTTCTGAAGGAATTTCTTTTAAGGTTTATCCTACGAGATTTATCATATTCATTAAGATAAACCAAACGATCTAGAAATCAATAATACTAAGCACATATTTATTAAAATCAAATTGTATATCAATATGCCAAATTAGCCTTCCTGTTTCACATTGTAAACCTCACTATTTTGTTTTATATATAAATACAATTGCATGTTATTTAGTATGTAAGCTGCCAGCCCAGCCATGGGTCCAGTGGCTTCAGCCCTGGATACTTACAAGCTAACATCATTGATTCAGGGGGCCATTCCTCCAGGTAACACCTGCCCCCTTGATTTACATGTGGACATGGGGACCTGGATTTATTTGCCCAGTGCCTGAGGTGCTCTTGAGGGGGGAATGCTGATGGTCAACACATCTTATTGCATCCGCCACCCATGAGCCTCTTGGTTCGTGGGTGCGTCCACATTAATAGGGCTTTTTGCCTAACCTGCTACACATGTGGGGAAGCATGTGTTGTAATGTTAAAGTCATTGTAAATGACTTGTTGCCGCCGAGTTCAAATCCTGGACATGTAATGCATTTCACTTTAGCCGCTTAATACCCTTTAATATTTTGAAGCACGTTGACAAGCCCCGCTATGTTACAGTTGACCAAAGGTTAAAATTCAACCAGCCAACTGCATAAATATCAGGAAGAGAAGATTCATGAGTCAAACAATCAGAGCTACCGGACATTTCTACGCGTTAATTATTCCCCCTCTGTCACTTTCTTTCACAACCAATTGAAAACTTGTAGATACTCTAGTGTCTTAATAAAAAATGACCCTTATACAGATAAGTCAAGGAGCCTTTCCGCAGATATCTGATTCCACTAAGAGAGTGCTAACGATAGCAAAGTGGTGTTAGTGCCAACAAAAACCGCAAATGCGGTCCAGGCCAGGAATTTTATAAGATTTGTCATTTCCTGATATTAATTGCAGTTTCCGATAACTACTTAATTTGAATACTTGATAGATTAGTTGGGAGGGAGGAAAGAGCCTTAACAGGAGCAAAAATACACTTTAAATATTATTATATATATATATCTTATTTATAATGGGAATTGTGGGTTTGTCTGCTCTGTAACCGAAAATATATTACTACTCAAGTTCAAAATTCCCTTAGTTATTTATATCACATTCTCAATGATTTTATTGTTATTTAAACCTCAATATATAATAAAATTGTTTTACGATTACTTACACTGTTGACCATATCACATACTATAAATGCAATTGTATTTATATTTATACAACAAAATAGAGGTTATACAGTGTGAATGGAAGGCTAATTTGCCATATTGATCTAAAAAAATGATTTTAATAAATATATGCTTAGTATTTATGATTCCTAATTGTTTTGGTTTTATCTTATTGAATATAAGCAAAAATCTCTTCATAAATCTTAAAAGAAATCCCTTACAAGAAGAAATAACTGTAATTTATTCTTTACTTCCTATTTTACTAAACAGTTAATTAGGAAAATTTACCAATCAAAATGCGGAGTAACGGAAAATGATGGAAGAGTAGTTTCAAAGTTGTTCTATTTTTTCAATCATACCCCCTCTGTTCCAAATCTTTTTATCTACATTCTATTCAGTTTCATTAGCCTTTCTCATTTAATATGCATATTTTACTTAACTAAAATACTTGCACCCGAGGGTTCATATATTGCTAGTATATATAATATAAGATTTTGAAGGCAATTATAATGCAATATGTGTTTGAAATTAATTTATTAACTTTTCTTTGTTTTCTTTTTTTTTTTTTAATCTAAAATTTTTCGGAAATAAAATTCCATCATCAGAGTTATTGAAAGTACTAGGGGTTTTTTTTTTTTATAGTACTTATCCCACGGCGATGTTGTAATCATCTGTTGTTTTAAGAAGTTGAGAGAACGCTGTAATATTTGAATTTTTTTATTCTTTTTCGGCTATTTCCGTGATGTTAATTCGGTTCGGCTGCTCCTGCCCGCTCGTGGAGATTTTCAAATTCTTTTAATTTTTACTATAAAATATAGCCTCGCTCAGGCATAGTGAAATAAAGGTTTTTTTATAGATCTTTGAACATTGTGTGTATGTGTAATATAAAGATTTTTGAAGGCAATTTATAATGCAATATGTGTGAAAATTATATTTATCTAACTTTTCATTTTTTTTTTTTTTAATTCTAATAAAATAAAATTTATAATTTTCAACACATATTGCATTATAAATTGCCTTCAAAAAATCTTTATATTACACATACATCACATGCTTCAAAGATACTTTTTAAAAAAACCTTTATTATTATATCTATATATATATATTATATATATATATATATATATTACACACACACACATAGAGGGTGATCCATAAAGTCTCTTTTACATCGTTCTACAGATTTCAGCTCTCCTGGACTTCTTTTCTGTGGGGTTATGCTAAAAATATCATGAATCAAATAAAGATGTGGGGACATCACTGACCTAAAAAAAGATTATTAATCCACTGTGATCTTTGATGAGACTATATTCAACGCACATGCAAGAAATTGAGTACTGTTTAATATGATTCGTGCGCAACTAATGGTACCATGTAGTTATTTATTTAAGTTGGCTTAAATGTGGCACAAGGCTAGAATATGGAGCCACCCAGTGAGAATCACCTCACAAACAATGGTCTGCTAAGCTAGCTTTGCCTAACCATTAGGCTATATGAGGTGCACCCCTATTATCTACAGAATATATATATATAATATAATTATATATATAATATATATATATATTGGGAGAATATGTGCTTAATTGAAGTCAAACCTAATTTGAAAGTTAATAATTAATAATTAATTAATTAGGCGGCGCATACCATTCAAATGTGATGTGAGCTAACAAATCGAGAAAATTCAATCTCTGTATGTACATTTCGGCCTATTAGGCCTCATCAGCAGAAGCTATAGATAGGAAGACACCTTTTGAGCATGAATTGAACCCTGACTGTCAAGCTGACATACATACATACATACATATATATATATATATATATATATATATATATATATATAAATCACAGGTAACAAATAACACCATACTTAGCTTCTTTTTTTCTTTACACTTGCATGTGATAGCCTTCCAACCGACCAAACAAACTATATATTATATAATATATATTATAATACGCACAAGAATGCTGCGTGCAGTCTTGAACAAGTCATGAAACAGCACCCCACAAGGAAGCAGCAGCTGTATGGCCACCTGCCTCCCATCTCACAGGACATCCGAGTGAGACGGACTAGACATGCAGGAACTGTTGGAGAAGCCAAGAACGTGCTTGTAAGTGACATTCTCTTGTGCGAACCAACACATGGATATGCTATGATTGGCCGCCCAGCAAAGACCTACATTGACCAACTAGCGAGGATGCTGGTTGCTGCCACAGAAGACCTCCCAGGAGCCAATGAATGATAGGGAAGTTGGCGAGAGATGTCATGGATATCCGTGCTGCCTGCGCGACATGAGTGATGATGATATATATAAGGACTAAAGGAGTCAGACACTACTTACTTAGGTTTCACCTGAAGATTCATCAGGATAATTCTAATTAAAGAAGGTTGGTACAAACGTCTTTTATCATGAGAGTGGGTATCAGAGTGAATAAAAATTAACATAAAAAAGGTTAAAATTAAAATTAGTATATTTATTAAAATGAAGATTCGCTTCTGGTTTTTGTCAAAAAAAACGTCACTGCCTTACGTCACATTACCCAAAATCATCAATAACATAGAATAAATACACTCAAAATTTGCAACATGCAAACATTAGACAGTCCTCATTGTTTTTTAAAACAAGTTTTAATAAATACATGACTGGTATTATCATATCTATATATAGTTCGTTTTATTTAATACATATTTAAAGTTTCCATTTCAAATTGTTTTATTTTTTAATCCTTAATGAATTTGATGATTTTACTTACTTAGGTACAAACTCGCTGACATTGAATGTTTTACTCCCACCCCTCGGGTTAATATGTTTCAAAAATCTATTTTTACATCGTTTTTTATTTTGTACTAGTAATTATAATTTTGCCCATAATTAGCATATTGAGCAATTTCAACATATGTAACTTAGAACACTTCTTCGGTCTTTTTTTTTTTTTTTTTTTTTTTTTTTTTTTTTCCACATTACGATAGAGATGATTATTTTCAGACATTATGGGTGTTTTGGTCTTTTATTCATTCAATAATTTTTCCCAGGTACCAGCTTACATTTCTTTATTTGTAAACTGAATAATCTTGTTTTTTTTTCACATTGTTAAGCTTATAGAATAGATAAATAAATACAATATATGTGCTTAATGATCGTACCTAATTTTGAAATTTAATTCATTAATAATTGATTAATTAGCGGGCATACCTATTCAAATGTAAGGCTAACAAAATGAGAAAAATCAATCTCTGTATGTACATTTCTGCCTATTAAGGCCTCATCAGCAGAGCTATAGATAGGAAAACCGCCTTGTGCCATGATTCGAACCCTGACTGTCAAGCTGACAGGTGAGGACTGTAAACCCTACACCAACCGGACTTTCCTTAGATTTTCGTTTTGTTTAGAAGTAGGTTAATTCCTCTTATTTAGTGACTTTTACTTCACGACGGTATGAGAAGTAATAAACAAACATGTTTTTTGATATGGCTTTTTTTTTAGCCGACAATTTTCAAAAATTGTCCGCCTAAAAAAGCCCATATCAAAAACACATTGTTTGTTTATTACTTCACATAATATAATATATTATATATATATATACATATTTGATAAGTCATCCACAGAACACATGTTTGTGCAGTGTTTCACGCGCTCTTCAGTGTGGCTAAGACACAAGAACTATCTTTGGCTAGGGTCGAACTCGGACCGGCTGTTGCCTGTCTGATATCTTATTTCCCTCGTCCACTGACAGCTTTATGGAACTGCCTAGCTTGCTTTTTAAACTATTAAGATACATAGTTTGTTTATGTATTTTTACGCGTCACTGAGGATCGAGTTTCCGGGGAAAACGATCAGTGCGTTATATGATAGAGTGAGAGTTAAATTTAATATTACCATTTAGGAGCTCATTACAAATTATTTGGGCATCATTTCAGCATCTACAGACAATGTGTTTTGACGTATCAGGTCTTCACCAGTATGGGATTGAGACCCGACTGATTTATCATCAGCTCAGTAGTTCCTTAAACCATCAGCACACCCACAGAGTAGAATGTGAACTGATAAATAACATATCGTTTATATGTTAAAGTTTTCCTTCCCTAGATTGGTGCCATTACAATAGTCTGCCCTACTATTTACTCATAGCTGGGAGGGAGAATAAGTGGATTCATACCTTTCCAAGGCTATTCAGATGCAGGTGAAATTCAAAGAGCCTTGCCAGGACTCTGAACTCGATTTGCTGTGTCATTTCCTATGATGATAACCATCATAACCACAAATACCTTAAGAGATCAACCTGACTGTGTCAGTGTGTACTGGCTATATATGCGTGTGAGGTGTGTGGCCTATTAATATATAATGTGTTCTGTGTGTGTTGCAAAACTTAATATATATGTGTGTGTATGCTATATAATGTCGTGTGGGTGGCTAATAAATAAGTTGTATATATATATAATATATATATATATGTACTGTAGTGTGGATGGATATGGCTATAAAACGTTGTGTGTGGATGTATGACTATTGAAGATGTGTGTGTGGTTGCTATAAATATGTATGTATGTGTGTAGTTGATATGTGGCTCATAAAGTGTGTGTATTTGGGGGGGGCTATATATATTTGTGTATGTGTGTGTGTGTGGCTTAAATATGTGTGTATGTTGTGTGTGGCTATAAATATGGTGTATGTGTGTGTGGCTATAAATATGTGTGTATGTGTGTGTGGTATAAATATGTAATGTTGTGAGTGTATGTGAGTGTGAGCTGTTATGTGTGTGTGGCTATAAATATGTATGTGTGAGTGTGGCGTATGTGTGTGCGCTAAAATAGTGAGTGTGGCTGTCATGTGTGTGGCTATAAATGATGTGTGTGTGTGGCTGCTCTGTGTTGTGGCTATAAATATGTGGTGTTGTGCGTGCTGGCTTAAATGATCTGTATATTCTGTGTTGTTGAAGACTAAGTCAATTTTTACAAAGTTATTCAAAGATTTTAGAAGTATACTGATCCATTTTTCTTGTAATTAAATAGCATACTTGTGTTTCCCCCAAAGGGAATTATTGGAAATATGCTTACATAAAATAACACAAAAAAAATGATTAAATAACTTAGATCTGATTTGAATTGCTGCCACCACTAACTCTGATCTTCCCTTAAATCTCAATTTTTAAATTGCAACACACTAAAACACAAAAAGGTTCATTCACTCTAATTCAACCTCAAGCCCCTTATAGTTACTACACTTAACTAGAATGAAATTATTGCTTCAATCAGACTGTTGACCAGATGCCCACCCAAAGTACTGGGGAATAGACACCATTACCTCAGCCACCCAGTCGATTTGAGCAATAATTTCATTCTAGTTAAGTGTAGTAACTACTAACGCTTATTGTTGAATTAGAGTGAAGTAACCTTTTGTGTTTTTAGTGGTTGCAATTTATTGAGATTTAAGGGAAGATCAGAGTTAGTGGTGCAATTCAAATCAGATCAAGTTATTTTAATCATTTTTTTGTGGTTATTTATGTAAGCAATTCCATAATTCCTTTGGGGAAACACAAGTATGCTATTAATTACAAGAAAAATGGAATCAGTATACTTCTAAAATCTTTGAAATAACTTTGTAAAAATTGGCTTAGTCTTCAACAACACAGAATATACAGATATTTATAGCCACACGCACACACACAAATATTTATAGCCACACACATACAGCCACACACACACACATTTATAGCCACACACATACAGCCACACTCACATATTTATAGCCACACACATACAGCCACACTCACACATACATATTTATAGCCACACACATACAGCCACACTCACATACACTCACACATACATATTTATAGCCACACACATACACACATATTTATAGCCACACACACATACACACATATTTATAGCCACACACACATACACACATATTTATAGCCACACACACAACACATACACAAATATATATAGCCCCCCCCCAAATACACACACTTATAGCCACATATACACACACACATACATATATTTATAGCAACACACACACACATCTATAGTCATACATCCACACACACGTTTATAGCCATACATCCACACAACATACATATATATATATATATATATATACACATATTTATAGCCACCCACACACTTATATAGCCATACACACACATATATAGTTGCACACACACAGACACACATATATATATATAATAGCCACACACACTCACACCCATATATAGCCAGACACACTGACACAGGTCAGGTTGAGTCTCTTAAGAGGTATTTGTGGTTAGATGGTTATCATCATAGGAAATGAACACAGCAAATCGAGTTCAAGTCCTGGACAAGGCTCTTTGAATTTCACACCTAGCACTAATAGCCTTGGGAAAGGTATGAATCCAACTATTCTCCCTCCAGCTATGAGTAAATAGTAGGGCAGACTATTGGTATGGCAACCAATCTAGGAGAAGGAAAACTTTAACATATATACATATTTATTTATCAGTTCAAATCTCACTCTGTGGGTGTGCTGATGGTTTAGGAACTCTGACTGATGATAAATCAGTCGGGTCTCAATCCCAACTGGTGGAGACCTGATACGTCAAAACACATTGTCTGTAGATGCCTGAATGATCCCATAAATTTGGTATGAGCTCTCTAAATGGTAATTTAAATTAACTCTCACTACTAGCATATAAGCATTGATCGTTTCCCCGGAAACTCGATCTCTCAGTGACCGTAAAATACATAAACAAACCTATGTATCTAATAGTTTAAAAACACCAGTTCCATAAAGCTGTCAGTGGACGAGGGGATAAGATATCAGACAGGCAAACAGCCGGTCCGAGTTCGACCCTAGCCAAAGATAGTTCTTGTGTCTAGCCACACTGAAGAGGCGTGAAACACCGAAACATGTGTCTGTGGATGACTTATCAATATGTATATATATATATATATATATATATATATGTGAAGTAAATAAACAAACAATGTGTTTTTGATATGGCTTTTTTAGCGGACAATTTTTGAAAAATTGTCGGCTAAAAAAAGCCATATCAAAAACACATCGTTTGTTTATTTACTTCTCATACCGTCGTGTAGTAAAAGTCACTATAAGAGGAATTTAACCTACTTCTAAACAAAACGAAAAATCTAGGAAAGTCCGGTTGGTGTAGGGTTTACAGTCCTCACCTGTCAGCTTGACAGTCAGGGTTCGAATCATGCACAAGGCGGTTTTCCTATCTATAGCTCTGCTGATGAGGCCTAATAGGCAGAAATGTACATACAGAGATTGATTTTTCTCATTTTGTTTAGCCTTACATTTGAATAGGTATGCCCGCCTAATTAATCAATTATTAATTAATTAATTTTCAAAATTAGGTACGACTTCAATTAAGCACATATATTTATTTATTTATCTATCTATAAGCTTTAACAATGTGAAAAAAAAACAAGATTATTCAGTTTACAAATAAAGAAATGTACAAGCTGGTACCTGGGAAAAATTATTGAATGAATAAAAGACCAAAACACCCATAATGTCTGAAAATAATCATCTCTATCGTAATGTGGAAAAAAAAAAAAAAAAAAAAAAAAAAAAAAAAACCGAAGAAGTGTTCTAAGTTACATATGTTGAAATTGCTCAATATGCTAATTATGGCAAAATTATAATTACTAGTACAAAATAAAAAACGATGTAAAAATAGATTTTTGAAACATATTACCCGAGGGGTGGGAGTAAAACATTCAATGTCAGCGAGTTTGTACCCTAAGTAAGTAAAATCATCAAATTCATTAAAGGATTAAAAAATAAAACAATTTGAAATGGAAACTTTAAATATGTATTAAAATAAAACAAACTATATATAGATATATAATACCAGTCATGTATTTATTAAAACTTGTTTTAAAAAACAATGAGGACTGTCTAATGTTGCATGTTCAAATTTTGAGTGTATTTATTCTATGTTATGATGATTTTGGGTAATGTGACGTAAGCAGTGACGTTGTTTTTGACAAAAACCAGAAGCGAATCTTCATTATTAATAAATATACTAATTTTTAATTTTTAACCTTTTATGTTAATTTTTATTCACTCTGATACCCACTCTCATGATAAAAGACGTTTGTACCAACCTTCTTTAATTAGAATTATCCTGATGAACTCTTCAGGTGAAACCTAAGTAAGTAGTGTCTGACTCCTTTAGGTCCTTATATATATCATCATCATCATGTCGCGCAGGCAGCACGGATATCCATGACAATCTCTCGCCAACCTTCCCTATCATTCATTGCTCCTGGGAGGTCTTCTGTGCAGCAACCAGCATCCTCGCATAGTTGGTCAATGTAGGTCTTTGCTGGGCGGCCAACATTAGCATATCCATGTGTTGGCTTCCACAAGGAGAATGTCACTTACAAGCACGTTCTTGCTTCTCCAACAGTGTCCTGCATGTCTAGTCCGTCTCACTCGGATGGTCTGTGAGATGGGAGGCAGGTGGCCATACAGCTGCTGCTTCCTTGTGGGGTGCTGTTTCCATGACTTGTTCAAGACTGCACGCAGCATTCTTGTGCGTATTATATATATATATATATATAGTTTGTTGGTCGGTTTGGAAGGCTATCACAATGCAAGTGTAAAGAAAAAAGAAGCTAACTATGGTGTTATTTGTTAACCTGTGATTTTATATATATATATATATATATATATATATATATATGTATGTATGTATGTATGTATGTCAGCTTGACAGTCAGGGTTCAATTCATGCTCAAGGTGGTCTTCCTATCTATAGCTCTGCTGATGAGGCCTAATAGGCCGAAATGTACATACAGAGATTGAATTTTCTCGATTTGTTTAGCCTCACATCACATTTGAATAGGTATGCCCGCCTAATTAATTAATTATTAATTAATTAACTTTCAAAATTAGGTTTGACTTCAATTAAGCACATATTCTCCCAAATATATATATATATATATATATATATATATATATATATATATTCTGTAGATAATAGGGGTGCACCTCATATAGCCTAATGGTTAGCAAGCTAGCTTAGCAGACCATTGTTTGTGAGTGATTCTCACTGGGTGCTCCATACTTCTAGCCTTGTGCCACATTTAAGCCAACTTAATAAATAACTACATTGGTACCATTAGTTGCACGAATCATATTAAAACAGTACTCAATTTCTTGTCATGTGCGTTGTAATATAGTCTCATCAAAGATCACAGTGGAATTAATAATCTTTTGTTTTAGGTCAGTGATGTCCCACATCTTTATTTGATTCATGATATTTTTAGCATAACCCCACAGAAAGAAGTCCAGGAGAGTGAAATCTGTAGAACGATGTAAAGAGACTTTATGGACACCCTCTATGTGTGTGTGTGTATATATATATATATATATATATATATATATATATAAATAATAAAGGTTTTTTTAAAAAGTATCTTTGAAGCATTGTGTGTATGTGTAATATAAAGATTTTTGAAGGCAATTTATAATGCAATATGTGTTGAAAATTATAATTTTATTTTATTTAGAATTAAAAAAAAAAATGAAAAGTTAGATAAATATAATTTTCAACACATATTGCATTATAAATTGCCTTCAAAAATCTTTATATTACACATACACACAATGCTTCAAAGATACTATAAAAAAAACCTTTATTTCACTATGCCTGAGCGAGGCTATATTTATAGTAAAAATTAAAAGAATTTGAACAATCTCCACGAGCGCAGGAGCAGCCGAACCGAATTAACATCACGGAAATAGCCGAAAAAGAAAAAAAAAATTCAAATATACAGCGTTCCTCAACTTCTTAAAACAACAGATGATTACAACATCGCCGTGGGATAAGTACTATAAAAAAAAAAAAAACACCTAGTACTTTCAATAACTCTGATGATGGAATTTTATTTTCCGAAAATATTTAGATTTAAAAAAAAAAAAAAAGAAAACAAAAGAAAAGTTAAATAAATATAATTTTCAACACATATTGCATTATAAATTGCCTTCAAAAATCTTTATATTATATATACTAGCAAATATATGCACCCTCCGGGTGCAAGTATTTTAGTTAAATAAAATATCATATTAAATGAGAAAGGCTAATGAAACTGAATAAGAATGTAGATAAAAAGATTTGGAACAGAGGGGGTATGATTGAAAAATAGAACAACTTTGAAACTAACTCTTCCATCATTTTCCGTTACTCCCATCTTTGATTGGTAAATTTTCCTAATTAAACTGTTTAGTTAAAATAGGAAGTAAAGAATAATATTACAGTTATTTCTTCTTGTTAAGGGATTTCTTTTAAGATTTATTGAAGAGATTTTTGCTTATATTCAATAAGATAAAACCAAACAATTAAATCAATAATACTAAGCATATATTATTAAAATCATTTTTTTAAGATCAATATGCAAATTAGCCTTCCCATTCACACTGTAAACCTCTATTTTGTTGTATATATAAATACAATTGCATGTTATTAGTATGTAGATATGGTCAACAGTGTAAGTAATGTAAAACAATTTTATTAATAATTGAGGTTTAAATAAAAATAAAATCATTGAGAATGTGATATAAATAACTAAGGGAATTGTGACTTGAGTAGTAATATAGTTTCGGTTACAGACAGACAAACCCACAATCTCCATTATAATAAGATATATATATATATAAAGTTGTATTTTTGCTCCTGTTAGCTCTCCTTCCTCCCTCCCTTCCTCCCTCCCTCCCAACTAATCTATCAAGATATTACAAATTAAGAGTTATCAGGAAACTGCAATTATATCAGGAAATGACAATCTATAAAAATTCCTGGCCTGACCAGCATTTGCGGTTATTGTTGGCACTAACACCACTTTTGCTATCGTTAAGCACATCTCTTAGTGGAATCAGATATCTCGGAAAGAGCTCCTTGACTTATTCTGTATAAGGGTCATTTTATTAAAGACACTAGTAGATCTACAAGTTTTTCAATTGGTTGTAGAAAGAAAAGTGACAGAGGGGGATAATAACCGTAGAAATGTCCGTAGCTCTGATTGTTTGACCAAAACTTCTCTTCCTGATATTTATCAGTTGGCTGGTTGAATTTTAACCCTTTGGTCAACTGTAACATAGCGGGGCTTGTCAACGTGCTTCAAAATATTAAAGGGTATTAGCGCTAAGTGAAATGCCATTACCATGTCCAGGATTTGAACTCGGGGCAACAAGTCCATTTACAATGACTTTAACCATTACAACACATGCTTCCCCACATGTGTACAGGTTAGGCACAAAGCCCTATTAATGTGGGACCACCCACGAACCAAAGCTCATGGGTGGCGGATGCAAAAGATGTGTTGATCCCATCAGCATTCCCCCCTCAAGGAGGCACCTCAGGCACTGGGCAATAAATCCAGCCATGTCCCATTAAATCAAGGGGACAGGTGTTACCTGGAGGGATGGCCCCTGAAATCAATGATGTTAGCTTGTAAGATCCAGGGCCGAAGCCACTGGACCCCTGGCTGGGCTGGAGCTACATACTAATAACATGCAATTGTATTTATATATAAAACAAAATAGTAGTTTACAATGTGAACAGGAAGGCTAATTTGCATATTGATATTAACAATTTGATTTTAATAAATATGTGCTTAGTATTATTGATTTCTAATCGTTTGGTTTTATCTTAATGAATATGATAAATCTCGAGGATAAACCTTAAAAGAAATCCATTATCAAGAAAAAATAACTGTAATTTTATTCTTTATTTCCTATTTTAACTGAATAATTAAATTAGAAAAAATTAGCCATGAAAGACACGGCAAATGGAAGAGTAAGTATTAGTTGATCTATTTTTCAATTATACCTTTTATCTACATTCTTATTTAGTTTCACTAGCCTTTCTAATTCAATGTAATATTACATTAAAACTTAAATATACACTTATTTTTCATTTTGTCCCTCACATAAACATTACTTAACAGTGTCCTGAAGATGGTACAATATACCGAAAGGCTTAAGTATTGACACATAAAATTGTTTCCTCTGATCACAACATCCTGTGTTTGTTATATTTTTTCTAATATTGTTGGATTAATTTCCTCACCAGATTTCCATTAAATCTTAAATAATTGTACCTGGGGGTGCATATATTTGATAGTTAAAAAAAAATAAATGAAATCTAAAAACTGAAAAAAAGACGGAAATTGAAGAGAATGCAGAGGGGTAAGACCCCCCCCCACTACCAACCCCAATGGGGCCACCTGTTGGCTGTGGGTGGCGACCCGTGATGCTTAAGGACGGAATGCTAGTGGATGAGCAGCAGTCCATGACATGTAACACTCCCCTTTGGCTCTTACTTAGGCTAGAAGGCAGTCGGAGAGGCCCCCGCTGATCGATCGGATGGTCACGTCCAGCTCTAGCACCTATAGGATTGCCCCAACCCTATTGCCCTTATGGCAAGCCCCTCCATTTTTATCATATGCATGCTAGAAGGCAGTGGCTGAGGTTCTTCATCTCCTGGGAATGACATTAAGCTCTATCTGATGGTGAGGTTCCTGTTCTGGAGGTTTGAGGAATGTGGAGCACCCCTTCATCACCATTGCGCCCAGGTCCACTCTGACCCAGAGCGGTAGTACCTGTTAAGGTCCCATCTATGGGTTAAATAGAAAAATGGGTTTATAAAAAAAAAATTGAGTTTCCATTAAGAATGAATTTATTTAAAAACTTGTTCGGCATTAAATGACCCATTGAGGTTGATATGCTGTAAAACAAAAACAAAATAAAAACAAAACAAAAGTTGATCCCCCGCCGCGCCTGCCAGACACGCCCCCCCTCCCCCAACAAAAAAGAATAATTTAAGGCCGAAGTGTTGGTGGAAGATTTAATTGACATTTTCTTAAAAATAAATTCTCAAACAGCAATCATACATACCTTTTTTTTCTTCTTCTCTTTTTCTTTTTTTTTCTTTTGTAGAGAAAAATTACCTGATATTATTACAGACATTTTTTTGTTTTTAATTTAATCTCTCATCATTTTGAAAATGAAAACTTGTTGAAAAGCATAGAAAGAAAAGAATTACTTGATAATGATTTAAATATTTCAATGGAAGGATGATTGAAATTTTGCGATTTGTAAACGATCGATGTAGAAAGACCAAAATATTTTGACAATGAGATAAGCGTATCTATGCTTTCCGAACGTGTCCGTTAAAATGATCCTGATAAATTCATTGTATGATAATTTTATCACAGGTAAATTTATTCATGGTTAAATTCAGAATTTGATCATTGCTTTTAAGAATTTCATGAAAGAAGGTAATGACTTGGGTTTAGCTTGGTTGGTTGGATTTTATGGCATGTCAACTCTTGTTGGATTATTTTATGCCAAAGATATTTTTGTTTTTTTCCTTATTGTTGAGTATTCAAATCTGTTTTAATGTCATTTTTTAAAAAGATTATTTAACCCATAGATGGGACCCTAACCAGGTACTACCACTCTGGGTCAGTGTGGACCTGAGAGTAATGGCAATGAAGGAGTACTCCACACTCCCCAGAGCTGGCACTTCACCATTAGAGGTTTGATTGTTTTGTTTTATGGCATATCAACCCTTTTTGGGTCATTTAATGCCGAATCAAGTCATTTTGATATTCAGTTTCTTACAGACCTGCTATTGCTTAAATGGTCACCCATCTAGGTATTGAACAGGCTCATTGCTGCTTAACTTTGGTGATCTAGCGGGAACTAGTGTTTTCAAAGTGACTTGACCATAAGCCGATTTGGATAAGGGAAATCCTATATTATAAGAGCAATTAATCTGATATGATGAATTTACCTATGATGAAATTTTTTGGTAATAAATTTATCATACAATGACTTTACCAAGAATATTTTTTAACAGATGGAAATAATTAAACAAAAAAACAAAACAAAAAACAAAAACAAACTTGAAAATTGATAAATTAAACAAAATTGTCATAAGTTTTGATTTGTGTAAGATCCATAAGAGAGGGTGCAAAAGTAGGTATACAACTTTAAAAAAAACAAAATTATTTAAATTTCTTATCAGTTATTATTATTAAGTTTGATTAGTATTCATTTTTTTTTTTGATTTTCCAATTTTTACTTACCAATTTAAATTATTATGTAATAATATTTCCTCTTAAAAAAAAAAAAAAAAAAAGTAAGTATACAATTTTTTATAAAAAATGACTTAAAACAGTCTTATTAGTCATTATTATTATTATTAATTTTTGATTAGTATTTTTTTTTTTTTACATCTTGAAATTTTTACATCTTGAAATTTTTACTTACCAAATTTAATTATTTTCTACAATTTCAGTTTGTAATAAGTAATAATTTTTCCTCTTAGAAAAAAAAAAAAGCAAGTATACAATTTTTATAAAAAATTACTTAAAACAGTCTTATTAGTCATTATCATTATTAATTTTGATTAGTATTTTTTTTTTTTTTTTTTTACATCTTGAAATTTTTACTTACCAAATTTAATTATCTTTAACAATTTCAGTTTGTATTGTGTAATAATTTTTCCTCTTAAAAAAACAAAACACCCCCCCCAAAAAAAACACACTTTTGGGCCCCCCTGTACCAATGCTAACATTGGTCCTTATTGAGTGGGGACTTAACTAAATATCTCCCTTAGCAACAAGCATTCCAATATTGGTTTCCAAGGGTAAAAAAAAAAAGATGCGAATATTGAGTCTCACCAAGAGATTATCTTCTATCGTTATTTTTATCAACATTAGGGGAGTACCCCCCCCCCTCCAAAGAAAAATCCGGAGCTGGAGTCCCTATGGTGGAGTAATGCTGAATTTCAGTGCTACACAGCAACTTCTGCGACACTGTCGTTGCCAAAACTGCATTGATTTCTTACCTTTCCTTTGGACTACAGTGTGCGTGTGTGTGGGGGGGTCTGCTGCTTGGTCAACAGCTAATCCTCCATATCAACCCACCAAATAAAAACAAAATTGGAACACATATATTTACTAATAATTGTAATTATTATACATAAATTTGTAATTACTAGGGCGAGTCAAAAGTTTTGCAATATTTGTATACTGCTACTTTCCGGAATAAATACCAGGAAGTTGAGGAAATTGAACAGATGCCAAACTCTGGATCTAGATCCCTCAGATTATTATTTGTTCTGATCCATAGCTCAATTCCTGTGCTTGTGACACTTCTTTAACCAATAGGTGGTGGAAGCTTCAGTGAAGGAGTTCTTAGCCCCCAAAAGGACAAGAACTGGTAACAGCATGAAATCAAAGAATTGGCAGAAAAGTGGCTTCACCCAGCATCTAGTCAGCACTTAGCTTTCTTGGATTATTACTTGTTCCAATGCATGGCTCACTTTCTGAACTCGTGACACAATCTACAACCAAGAGGAGGTGGAAGCTTCAGTGAAGGAGTTCTTTGCCTTAAAGGACAAGAATTGGTGGGATCAAAGAACTGGCAGAATGGTGGCTTCAGACAGTGTAACAAGATGACCTCTACTTTGAATATTCGGCTGCTTTTGTTGTAACTTGAAAAATGAAGGAAAGAAAGAAGGAACAGAGGAGAGATAGAAAGAAAAGAGAAAAGAAAAAGGGAAGAAAGAAGCAAAGAAAAAATGGAAAGAAAAAAGAAAGAAAAGGAAAGAAAGAAAGAAAGAAAAAGAAAGGCAATACTGTTTAAAGAAAAAAGAAAGAAAAGGAAAGAAAGAGAAAATAGATAAATAATTAAAATATGGGAATATGGAAAAGAAATGAAAGCAGGAAAAGGAAGGCAGAAAAAGGTCGAAAGAACGGAGGAAGGAAGGAAGTCAAGAAGGGTAGAAATGAAAGAAGGAAGAAAAGAAAAAAAACAAAAGAAAGAAAGAAAGAAAAAGGCAAGAGTGTATAAAGAAAAAAGAAAACAGAAATAATTAGATTATCAATTAAATCTAAAAAGAAAGAAAAGCAGACACAGAAAATGAAGAAGGAAGGAAGAAAGAAAGTAATAAAGATGGAAGAAAAGAAAGAAGGAAAGAAAGAAAAAAGTACAGGTGAAGAAGAAAGACGCAGAAAGAAGAAAAGAAAGAAGCAAGAACAAAAAGACAGAGAAGAAGGAAGGCAGAAAAAAAAAGATATTGCAAAACTTTTGACTCACCCTAGTATTTGTAGGCTTTTTTAAAAATAATAACTGTATACCTACTTTTGCACCCCTTCTCTTTATATATAGACAGGGTGGGCCAAAAGTAGGGTTACAGTTACTTAATTAAGTTTAAGTGTTAACTGTAACCTTACTTTTGGCCCACCCTATATATATATATATATATATGTATATGTGTGTGTGTGTGTGTACTATAGTGTGGGATTGTCACCGTTTCAGCTTTTACTGGAACAGTGTGTCAAACGCAGTATTATTGGGAGAGTGCTCAATATAGAATAGAGCTGTTATATAATATAATAAAATAAATATATAACGGTTTTACATATCTATTTATTTGGTGACAAAGGAACAGTCACAACCATTTTGTTTCATGCGTCAACAATCATCAGGTGAACTTGTTTCATATGCCTTTGAAACAAGTTCACCTGATGATTGTTGACCCATGAAACCAAAATGGTTGTGACTGTTCCTTTGTCACCAAATAAATAGATATGTAAAACCTTTATATATTTATTTTATCATATTTATATATATATATTATGTGGCAACATTTTAAAAATCAGGATTGATAATCTGCTTTGCATAGGAGGAGGAGGAAGAGTACGAGACAAGAAGAACTTGTCAAAGTTGTTCAATTCAAGGAATCGGAATTGAAAAAAGTAACTGATTGGCCGTTTTCTTTTTCTTTCTTTTTTTGGCCAACCCAGCGCTATTTATCTTATTTTTTTTTCAAATTTTTAAACACCAACCTCCAAGGGTCACCTTTTAAATGTCTTTTCATCCTCATTGAAGTATTTGTAACATACAGATACGGCTTCAGGAAAGGCCTCCCTTGGGATTACGTTTGTGGAAGACACTGAATTTCTACCAAAGTACCAATCGCCAATTGCCTCTTGCGGAGAAACGTGCCCGGCCAGCGGCTGGGTGAAAAAGTTATTCACAAGCACGGAATGGACCGGGCAAGCGGTCAAATATCGTCCGTCCTTTTGAGAAGTCAGAATGTCGTGGACAGTTTCCAGCAAGCCCATCCGGATATCCGATATATATTTTATTTCGCTGGAAGAGCACTTCTTAAAATCACAAGTTACGTCCAGTGCTTGGTTCAAGTACCAGCGATCGTGCACAGAATTTAAAAAGAAGGCAGGTGTAAACAGGTGCTTATAAAAATACACAGGTGAGAAGCACTGCCATTTTGTGTCATCTGACATTGTCTGTGAGCAGTCATCCAGGGACACAGAATCTGAAAAATTAAAAATAAATTAAATTATAAATCCTAATAATATATAATTAAAGATAATCTTTATTTACTTATTTACTGGTCCATATAATTAAATTAATACATTTTATTTTTTACAACTGAAAATCTTATTATAATGGAGATTGTGGGTTTGTCTGTCTGTAACCGAAACTATATTACTATTACAAGTCACAATTTCTTTGTTATTTACATAACATTCTCCATGATTTTTATTTTTATTTAAACCTCAATTATTAATAAAATTATTTTACATCATTAAGACTGTTGACCATATCTACATACTAATAACATGCAATTGTATTTATATAAGAAGACCATATCTACATACTAATAACATGCAATTGTATTTATATATACAACAAAATAGCGGTTTACAGTGTGAATGGGAAGGCTAATTTGCATATTGATATTAAAAATTTGATTTTAATAAATATATGCTTAGTATTATTGATTTCTAATTGTTTGGTTTTATCTTAATGAATATAAGCAAAAATCTCAGGGATAAATCTTAAAAGAAATCCATTAAGAAGAAGAAATAACTGTCATTTTATTCTTTAATTCCTATTTTAAATAAATAGTTAAATTAGGAAAATTTACCAATGAAAGACTGGAGTAATGGAAAATGATGGAAGAGTTAGTTTCAAAGTTGTTCTATTTTTCAATCATACCCCCTCTGTTCCAAATGTTTTTATTTGCATTCTTATTCAGTTTCATTAGCCTTTCTAATTTAATATGATATTTTATTAGATTAAAACTTTAATACTTGCACCCGGAGGGTGCACATATTTGCTAGTAAGAATAAATATATAAAAAAAAAAGAAAATTAGAGAAGGGAGGGAAAGAGAAAGAATCGAAATAAAGAAAGAAAGAGAAAGAAAAGAAAATGAAAGCTAAGCATAAGAATTTTTCTATGTAACCGTTTTTTTGAATTGAATGGCTACATTGTTGCAATATTCACTGGATGATAAACAGACAATATTGAATACATAAGCAAGGTAGGATTTTAAACATTCGTTCTCAAAAAAATATTTAAAAAAAAAAAAAAAAAAAGAAATTACAGTTATTCGCCATTTCATTCATAACATAAAGAAGGGGGAAGGGAGGAGAAAGGAAAAAAAAGAAGAAAAAAGAAAAAAAAAAAAAGAAAACTATAACCACCAAAAAACAACTTAAGCACGTTCATTTCTGATTTTCGTCTCTGAAGATAAAGTTTTCTTTGAAATCGATAAGACAAAAAAACGTCTTTTTGTTTTTATTTTTTATACGCATTGTAATTGCCTTCAAATTATTAATATATTATAAATTAAATTAATAATGATGTGAAGCATAACATTTTTTTCCTAATTGTTATAGGTGATATAACCTATTTACATAATGGAATGATCCTACTACTATTATAAGTAGCAAAGACAATTGTAGCTTGAAGAACAAGCGACACAATTCAGTTCTAGACTGAATTGTCGGACGTAACTTCACTTCTGTAAATTCTACTTTCTTTGTTCAATACAATTGTATCAACTTTCACCAGTCGTTTGTCTTTATTTGTGACCCTTAACAACCCCCACAACACTAATATATATATTTAGTTATTTATTTATTTATTTATTGTATATTGGCAGCAAGCTATTATTTAAGCAAGTTTTCTGAAAGACCACAAAATATTCCTTCTTGATCATCTTTAAGTGTAGACATTCAAGTCTTCTTCTTGTTTTTCCTATATCAGGACCCAGTTGGTAGAGAAGGAGTCCCATATTTTTTTTACCCAAGCGCTTTCAACCATGTCACTGGTCATCCTCAGAGGGATTATTAGTTGTAGTGGTTGTGTTACATAATTATTAGATTCCTAATACTTATGTACAGTAGTGTAGAAACCAAAATGGCTGTTATAAGTTGCAGCCCACAGCCTTGAAGGAATGAATGACAAGGCTTGACCTCATCCTGATCCTTCTGGTGGATACCGTGAGAATCGGTGGAGAAGACCCTCTTCCGGTTTAGATTAGAGAGAGTTTTAGTCAGATCGGCCAAATCCACGATGGTGGTCAGTCGTGTTATGCATGCTCCGACTCAATCTGCACAGGTAGTCTGGTGAGGATTTCAGAATAAAATATGATCTAAGTTAAATCGAAGTCTTGTGTTATTATCTAAAAACTAACAATGACACAGGGCTTCTGATAAAGAGAAATCCCCAATGGAAGACCAGACACAAAGTCCCCAAGACAAAGTCCAGACACTAGAAGAATAGAAGTAAGAAAGTAAGGAAAGAGAGTATACAACAGTTTTGTTTTACAGCATATCAACCTCAGTGGGTCATTTAATGCCGATAAAGTTTTGAAATAAATCAATTCTTAATGGATAATACAATTTTTTATAAATACATTTTTCTATTCAACCCATAGATGGGACCCTAACAGGTACCACCACTCCGGGTCAGAGTGGACCAGGGAGCAATGGTGATGAAGGGGTGCTCCACATTTCCCAAACCTCCAAAACTGGAACCTCACCATCAGATAGAGTTTAACGTCATTCCCAGGACATGTAGACCCGCAGCCACCGCCTTCTAGCACCCATATGATAAAAAGGGATTGGGGCTTGCCATAAGGGCAATAGGGTTGGGAAAATCATATAGGTGCTAGGGCTTGACGTGACCAGCCGATTGATCGGAGGGGGCCTCTCCGACCGCCCGTCCAGCCCAAGATAGGGCCAAAGTGGAGTATTGCATGTCATGAACTGCTCATCCACCTGGGTTCTATCCTTAAGCATCACGGGTCGCCACCCATGGCCAACAGGTGGCCCCATTGGGGGAGTCTTACCCTTCTGCAGAGGTGCAGTCAGGGCGGTATACAACAGTGGTTTGCTTTCAGATAACTAATTTATAATAATAATTCTTAGTAGACAATTATAGTTAATTATAATAATAATTCTTAGTAGACAATTATAGTTAATTATAATAATAATAGTAGACAATTATAGTTAATTATAATAATAATACTTAGTAGACAATTATAGTTAATTATAATAATAATAATTTTTAGTAGACAATTATAGTTTCAAGTAACTATTCTTAATATAAATGATCTACAGTTAAATAGCACTAAGTATTCCTATCGAATACAAATAATTTTCAAACAGATCTATTTGACCCACAGATGGGACCTTAACACAAACTATCACTCTGGGTGGTCTGTACTCATTTCTTGTTTGTAATGTAAAATGGGGGGAAGTAAAAGAAAAAGAGAGAGATTGGGGGGAGTAAAAGCAAAAAGAGATTGGGGGGAGTAAAAGCAAAAAGAGATTGGGGGGGAGTAAAAGCAAAAAGAGATTGGGGGGAGTAAAAGCAAAAAGAGATTGGGGGGGGAGTAAAAGCAAAAACAGTTTGGGGGGAGTAAAAGCAAAAGAGTTTGGGGGGGGGGTAAAAGCAAACAGTTTGGGGGAGTAAAGAGAGATTGGGGGGTAAAGCAAAAAGAGATTGGGGGGGGAGTAAAAGCAAAAAGAGATTGGGGGGAGTAAAAGCAAAAAGAGATTGGGGGGAGTAAAAGCAAAAAGAGATTGGGGGGAGTAAAAGCAAAAAGAGATTGGGGGGAGTAAAAGCAAAAAGAGATTGGGGGGAGTAAAAGCAAAAAGAGATTGGGGGGGAGTAAAAGCAAAAAGAGATTGGGGGGTAAAGCAAAAAGAGATTGGGGGTAAAAGCAAAAAGAGATTTGGGAGTAAAAAGAGATTGGGGGAGTAAAAGCAAAAAGAGATTGGGGGGGGGGGAGTAAAAGCAAAAAGAGATTGGGGGGGGAGTAAAAGCAAAAAGAGATTGGGGGGAGTAAAAGCAAAAGAGGGGGGGGTAAAAGCAAAAAGAGATTGGGGAGTAAAAGCAAAAGAGATTGGGGAGTAAAAGCAAAAAGAGATTGGGGGGGGAGATAAAAGCACATAGAGATTAGGAGTAAAAGCAAAAAGAGAAAAAGCAAAAAGAGATTGGGGGGGGTAAAGCAAAAAGAGATTGGGGGGGAGTAAAAGCAAAAAGAGATTGGGGGAGTAAAAGCAAAAAGAGATTGGGGGGAGTAAAGCAAAAAGAGATTGGGGGAGTAAAAGCAAAAGAGATTGGGGGGAGTAAAAGCAAAAAGAGATTGGGGGGAGTAAAAGAAAAAGAGATTGGAGGGAGTAAAAGAAAAAAAAGTGTGAACAGTTGAAGAAGCAAGCAAAAAGATGAAGAAACAATTGAAAGAAGAGTTTGATGAGAAAAGAAACAAAAGCAATGGGGGGGGATGGAGAGTAGAGAGAGAGAGGTATGTATGTGGTGGAGTGTGCGGGTGGTGGTGGTGTGCGTGGAGGGGCGCGTGTGTGTGTGTGTATCAAGCCAAGAAGAAGAAGCCGCCGCCAAGAATAGAAAGGTACACACGCACAACAACCAATGCACCTTTCCTAGGGCATTAAAGTACACAGATTGACAAACAGAAGAGATAGAAAAGTGATTTCTTTTTTCTTCTTTTGCTGCTGGTTTGTCCTTGGATTAAGATCAAGTCAGATAGTCATGCTCTGCTAGCAGACATTCCAAGCCTGAGACACTATCTGAATTCCTATCAGAAAAGGATGCTCTAAATAACGGCCTGTGTGTGTAGTGACTCCCCGCATTCCCCCCCCCCCCCAAATACTATTTCATCTGTTTAGTCTTCATCCTATCAATACCTTCCTCATCATACCAATACCTCTGTTCCTCTTTCATGACTACAAAAGGGGGGGGAGAGATATTCATTTGTAATGATGAGAGAGAGAGAGAGAGAAAAAGATAATTTTTCTCAATAACAGATTTATAAAAGTGATAGTTTTCTACAACATCCAATGATCTAACAAACAGGTGGGATCTAAATGTTTGCAAAGTGCATCCATTAGTGTGTGTGTGTGTGCGTGCATATTTATATAACACAGACACACACATACATACACACTTGGCATGAAAATTGACTTTGTATACGAGGAAAGGACAAATAGATTAAGCTAGTAAGGTTAATTTTACAAACAAAATGGTAATAGGATATATATATATATATATATGAGTGTAGATAAAAGGATATGAAAACAACACAATATGCTGTTAAAGTGAAAATATTTTATATCATATTCATAGCTAATATTGAACAATATTACGATTTATAAAAATCAGGTTGTTTATACTCCGGACTTATCAATAGCGGAGACGAAAATAATATGAATTCAATTCCGCTATTGATAAGTCCGGAGTATAAACAAGCTCTGAAGATGATTTTTATAAATCGAAATATTGTTCAATATTAGCTAGGAATAGGATATAAAATATTTTCACTTTAACAGCATTGTGTGGTGTCTTCATATCCTTTTATCTATACTCATACCGTCGGATTCATTTCCTTTCTATTAATATATATATATATATATATATATATATATAGTCAGGCTACATTCCTCTGAAGAAGGAGAGTCAAGTCTTCGAAATATTAGAATGAATAAAAGTAAATTTAACATACCACAAACCGATTTTTAAAATTATTTCACACCCCATGCTTCACACTGAATCCCAAATAATATATATCATAGACATAACATATATATTAATATAATATATATACACTGAGAACCAGACTCACCAGATATATCAACAAAGAAACATACGTGGATCCCACAATGACAACAGTCCGGTTTCAAATCACGCACAGGGCGGCCTTCCTATCTATAGCTCTGCTGATGAGGCCTAATAGGCCGAAATGTACATACAGAGATTGATTTTTCTCGATTTGTTTAGCCATAAATTTAAATAGGCATTCCCGCCTAATTCATTATTAATTAATTAATTTTCAAAATTAGGTACGACTCTAATTAAGCACATATTCTCCCAAAAATTGTCGGCAAAAAAGCCATTCCAAACATACCTTGTTTACAACTTATCATATCGTCGTGTAATAAAAGTCACTAGAAGAGGAATATTAACCTACTCTAAACAAATCGTAAAATCTAAGAAGTCCGTTTGGTGTAGGGGTTATGGGATCGGCCTGTCAGCTTGGCAGTCCGGTTTCAAAATCACGCACAGGGCGGCCTTCCTATCTATAGCTCTGCTGATGAGGCCTAATAGGCCGAAATGTACATACAGAGATTGATTTTTCTCGATTTGTTTAGCCATACATTTAAATAGGCATTCCCGCCTAATTCATTATTAATTAATTAATTTTCAAAATTAGGTACGACTCTAATTAAGCACATATTCTCCCAAAAATATATATATAAGTAAAGAAATAACAAAAGACTTAGAGATTTAGCATTATAGTCTATTTCAGGGAGCTTAGACAAAGTGTCTAACTCTCCCAACTCATCAGATGCGAATTAGTCGGGAGAGTTAGACACTTTGTCTAAGCTCCCTGAAATAGACTATAATGCTAAATCTCTAAGTCTTTTGTTATTTCTTTACTTATAAATTTGCTCTGTGACTCTAACATTAAGAGCACACATTGAGCTCTCAAACTGTGACAAGTTTTTTAAATAAAACTCTTGTGTCGTAAGGAAGATTTCTTCTCTGGACTTTTGGATTTTATATATATATATATATATATATATATAGTGATGCTGATAGCTTTTTGATTTAGTGTGTCCTGGGATGGACATATTTGCTTTCAATGAGTTCCTGGGAAAATATATGGGTCCCAACTAAAGTTTCTTAATAGATTGTAGGGTTTTTATTTATGATCTGGGGAAACAACTAAAACTTTCTAACCCCTATCTTGTGTAATTAGTTTCTAAGAAACTATTGAAATGTATTTATAATTAGCTTGAAATGGTGAGGGAAGAAAAAGGAAAAACACTGGGATGCATGGAAATGAATTCACTGTGTCCTTTTTGATTTTATATATATATATACACACACACACACACACACATATTATGAGTGGTACCTTATGAGTTTAATTTGTTAGTATCTAATACAAATAATGTATTCATAATTATACAGTTTTAAATAATTATTTCTATTTAATAACTAGAAGTGGCTACCCAACATCACCTGGGTAGAGGGGGGATTTTTAAAAAGTTAGTCACGCAGATACATTATTACTTTATCACAAGTTAGATCCTCACTGAATGCCCCATAAAATCCCCCGTAAATATATAACAATATAGTAAGAAATTTTAATTCAATAATTTACAATTTAAGAAAAAAAATACAATATAAATGAGGCAATTAATTCAATCAATCAACATCATATTTCAATTACCTTCTGTTACTATACAAATTTTGATTTTTAAATATCTTCCCAAATATGAATAAAATCTTCATTATTTTTGCTCAAAAACCAAGCCCCGGTGATAGTGAATGTATATATATATAATATATATATTTACTTTGTCATTAATTGTTTTATTTTCGAAGATTGCTCCGGACATACACGCACACACACACACATATATATTAAAGAAATGGATACAATAGAAACCTACTCGAGTTTCACCGTTAGGATCATCAGGGTTAAATCCACTGAATTAATCGAGTTACCGATTAATTGCAGCCGATTACACGTGTGTTCATTGAATAAGATGTTATGTTAACTGATGATCCAAACGGTGAAACTCTAGTAGGTTTCTTTGTATCCATTTCTTTAATAAATTTGCTCTACTTTGTATTTGTTCTATCGCGGACTTAACCCCTGGATTCTGTGCACCTCCAACGATCGTGCCCATATTCACCGGTAAGCCACCCTTTATCTATATAAATACATATATATATATATATATAGAGAGAGAGAGAGAGAGAGAGAGAGAGAGAGAGAGAGAGAGAAAGAGGAGAGAGAGGATAGTCATAGTTTGTACACAGTTATATGGTTTCATTTTAACTAATAATAATAATCTGGAGAAAACAATTAGAGTTTCAAGTAACCATTCTTAATACAATTAATTTGCACACAGTTATATGGCATCAAGTATTCTTATCTAATACAAATACACAGATCTATTTGACCCATAGATGGGACTCTAACAGGTAATACCATTCCAGGTCAGAGTGGACCAGGGAGCAATGGTGATGAAGGGTGCTCCACATTCCCCAAACCTCCAAAACTGGAACCTCACCATCAGATAGAGTTTAACGTCATTCCCAGGACATGTAGACCCTAAGCCACCGCCTTCTATCACCCATATGATAAAGAGGGGTGGGGACTTGCCATAAGGGCAATAGGGTTGGGAAAATCATATAGGTGCTAGGGTTTGACCAGCCGATTGATCGGAGGGAGCCTCTCCGACCGCCCGTCTATCCCAAGATAGGGCCAAAGTGGAATATTGCAAGTCATGAACTGCTCATCCACCTGGATTCTATCCTTAAGCATCATGGGTCGCCACCCACGGCCAACAGGTGGCCCCATTGGGGAAGTCTTACCCCTCTGCAGAGGTACAGTTGGTGCATTCTAACACCCCACCGACAGGGCGGTCCACAACTATTGTATTGTTATTTAGCTTACTTGCTGCACGAGCAGGTTTAACACAACCTCAATTTATTAAGCAGAGTTTAATAGGTTTGAATTGAGAGATTTCCTTCTCTTAGTATAGTTGCTTAATCAAGGTTAAAGAGCCCAGTCTGACCTACTATTTACCCAGAACTGGAGGGAAAATACTTTAAATGCATACGTTTCCCTAGGTTATAAGCGCTATGTGTAATGCAAACAGCATCGTCCAGGATTTATGTTACATAATTGAGTGGTGGCCTATAAATTATGTACGGTAGTGTAGAAATTAAAAACAACGGTAATTCTGAATCATAGAAAAATCTGTATCATTAATTGAAAGGAAGTAAAAGTTGTGAAAATAAATGAACAAATAAAAAGAGAGAAAAAATATAATGGAAATCCAAAAGTTGTCACATATGAATAAAATGGACTTTAATTTTTTTTTTTTTTACTGGACCAGCCCACCTTGTTTGTGTTGGATTATTTTGGCATAACTTAAACTTATAGACTCTGCATAGGCACGTGGAGTCAGCCAATCAACAGCTCGAATACGTAGTTAGTTAACTATTTAATCGCCGATCTTGAAAGCCGTTCATTTGTACGTATTTGACATTGACAAACTGACATGCAACCAAGGACTTAGCTCAATCAAAGGATTTTACCAACACTAAGGGGACACCAAGAACACCGAGGAACAACCAAAGGAGGAGGCTTTATTCTACCCAACACGGACACCGAGGAACAACCAAAGGATTCTAACCAACATGAACAACCAAAGGAGGAACAACCAAGGATTCTACCCAACACGACACCGAGGAACAACCAAAGGATTCTACCCAACACTTAGGGACACCGAGGAACAACCGAGGAACAACCAAAGGATTCTACCCAACAGGGACACCGAGGAACAACCAAAGGATTCTACCCAACACTTACAACCAAGGATTCTACCAACACGGAACAACCAAAGGATTCTACCCAAAAAGGGACACCGAGGAACAACCAAAGGATTCTACCCAACACTAGGGACACGAGGAACAACCAAAGGATTCTACCCAACACTTAGGGACACCAAGGAACAACCAAAGGATTCTACCCAACACTTGGGACACCGAACAACCAAAGGATTCTAGGATTCTACCCAACACTTAGGGACACCAAGGAACAACCAAAGGGGGGGACACCGAGGAACAACCAAGGATTCTACCCAACACTTAGGGACACCAGGAACAACCAAAGGATTCTACCCAACACTTAGGGACACCAAGGAACAACCAAAGGATTCTAGGACACAACAACCAAAGGAGGAACAACCAAAGATTCTAGGAACAACCAAAGGATTCTACCCAACACTCAACAACCAAAGGATTCTACCCAACACTTAGGGACACCAGAACAACCAAAGGATTCTACCCAACACTTGGGAGGAACAACCAAAGGATTCTACCCAACACTTAGGGAAACAACCAAAGGATTCTACCCAACACTTAGGGAACAACCAAAGGATTCTACCCAACACTTAGGGACACCAAGGAACAACCAAAGGATTCTACCCAACACTTAGGGACACCAAGGAACAACCAAAGGATTCTACCCAACACTTAGGGAACAACCAAAGGATTCTATATAATATAATCGGAATCCAATGAGTTCATAGGTTTCACATATGAATATAAAAATAATAACCAGTTATTTAACCAGGATTGCCTTAGAATTCTGCAAACCAGAAAATCTTAATGTAAACATGCGGACAATTCATGTCTGAAGCCACCTTGGCGCAACACCATGAAGCCAAGAGTCTAGAAGAAAGTATTGGCAACAAAGCATCGGCCCATGAACATCTTCAGGGAGAGCATTCACATGCAACATTTGTGGTCGAGAATGTTTTTCAAACATTGGACTTCACAGTCATAAGAGGCATTTAACTTCAGGGGCACAAGAATTATTTTATAGTCTTCCAAGACACCAATGCCGATGATGATAAGATTTGCAAAAAAGCCAAAAAAAATAAAAACAAGATAAAAGTATGAAAAAAAATAAAAGATAAAAAAATAAAATAAATAGCAAGAAAAAAAGAAAAAAAAAAAAAAAGAAAAGAATTTGTTCTTGAATTATTTTTTTTTTTTTGGTGGGGGGGGGGTGGGGACAAATTATGCGAGAGAGATTATTCCAACACACTTCATCATTTTCAGGATGTACCTGTCTATAAATACATAAAGAAATGCCCAATGAATGATAAAAAGATTTGAAACAAATATTCAGACAACTTATCTCAACTATAGTGTATTATTTATTTTTTTTTTTTTTGACTAGTTTTGTCTTATTTTTGTTACTAAAAACATAACAAAAATCAGACAAAACTAGTAAAAAAAAAAAAGACCCCCCCCCAAAAAAAAACCCAGGTTGATTTTAGATTTTACAAGCATTAAGCAAGAAATATCGTAATGGCTTTCAATTACGATGAAGGTTTCCAAGTTCGAAAAGAAATACCTGAAGATAGCTGGAGGGCACATTGCTGAAACGTTGTACAGATAACAATAAAGATGAGGACAATAGTCCAAATTAAGCAAGAAGTTTCAAAGAAGATTAGTTTAAAAAAAAAAAATAATGAAAATCCTGCATTTAAGAAATTTAACCCTTTTAACTCAAGTTGCCCAAATATACTTAATGACGGCTGTAACACGACAAGTTCTTTTTGTTGACATCAAATACTTTTTAACAAAATAGAAAAAGTATAAAAGTTATTTTTGTCAGTTAAAGGAAATGGTTTTGTTAAAATTGGAAAATCAAAATATTGTATGAATATTTTATTTTACTTATTGTGTTTACAGATAGACGCAAAGGTCACTACAGTGACCTAAGAATATATATCTAAGATGCAACTTTAGTTCACATTACTTAAAAATTTTGGATTCAATGTGATATAACCCCTGAAAGTGTCTGTTGTTTGATATGCCCCAGCCTTAAAATAAAACAATAAAATAAAAAGATACTTTATTACTTCTAAAACATTAATAAAACAGTAGTTTTTTAGAATTATCAATGAATAAAGAATTGTCCTATAAATAAACTTGTTGTTACAATTTATGAGAAGTCATAAGTTGTGAACGTACTTGTAAGTTAGTTTTAAATAAAGTTTGTTAGATTTAGAACAAGAAGTGGGTAATTTTCCATAATTGTTGGGGGGTTATGATTGACATTTTAGATGACCCCAACTGACCTCCAGTACAGAGACGTGAGAATAGTTAGCTTAGATCAGATTCGACCCGACTTCCAGAGAGATTAGACTTGCTCCGGGGTTGGTCTCCCGCGGTGAATCAAATATGGGCTATATAAATAATAAAAGCTTGACCAAGCAAACATAAAGTCTTGTTATTTTATTAAGTGTTAATTGTAAATTATCAAGGCAATGACTAGCCCAAACAAGCCCATTAGAAGAATTAGCAAAGAAGATTGAAGAACAGAAGAATTAGAAGTCAACTAGACAAGATGGCAGCCAGAGAAGAAAGGAGAAGAAGCTGTAACCAAAGTAATGTATCAAATAAAACCATCTCATCTCTAATCTAATAAGTGTTGCATAATTGTGTGGTTGTGTGGGTTTTTGACAAGCCCTGTAGCAAGAATTCTAAGGGGCCATTGTTTTTTCAAATCAGGGGATGGAAAAATACCAGTAAACAGTTATGACCACAACTGACCCCAGAGGCGGGAATCTCGCAAGTCAAGTGATAGTTAGTTAGGAAATCAGTTTTCAACCAGACGTCAGGCAGAGAGGATGTCTATCTCTTTGCTGAGGTTGTAACTCAGACTGCGCACTGAATCAGGGCAATGCAGTAATAAAATCTTTGATCAAAGAAAAACAAAGTCTTGTAATTAATTAATGCATGACTTGAAAAGAAGTAAAGGAAACAGCACTAGACAATCATAGCCAAATGAAAGAAGATGAAATAACTGCTTGACAAAGAAGCAAGTAAGTTACAGTCTTAACTCTATCTGTCCGTCTCTCTCTCACACTATCACCCGAAAACTATCACTCTTGTTTATATACCCGCAATGAGCTATATAACATAAGTCTCTGTCTCTCTCTACCACGCAAGACAAACTCTCACCGTTTATATCCCCCGATGTTGGGTATACAACATTATGTGATATACCCCCCCCCCAACACCAGTTGTGTAGTGTAATATTTTAATTATGAAACTCCATTGATTCTTTTTTATTTACAAGATTTTTTGGTTATTTCCTATAACTCTAACATAAAAAGGGGAACCACTCTGATTGAATAAATTATTTATTGATCTACTAGGAAAAAGAAGATGGGGTTAGGGTTAGTTTAATGGGAAAATAAATAATTTATCAGTTAATCAGAGTGGTTCCCCTATTTTATGTTGGAGTTATAGGAAATAACCACTTTTTTATTTATTTATGGTTATTAAATTTGTTGCCAAATGTGCCACACTAAATGGTTAAATAACTTAAGATTCAGGTGTGTTCTGTTTTCTTCTAGCCAAGGGCAATAACTCTTGCTCATTTTTGTTATAATCTTCAATTGCATTGCCACCTCGTCTAATTTTACTGCTTAAAACTATCCTCCTCTAGATCAGGAGTTCTCAAACTAGACCCTTACAAAAATTAGATTTACCTATCATGGAACCCCACCTTATATACCCCAGTCCACTTTGCAATTGTTTTGTTGCAGCCAATTATGTAATTAATGAATTCTGCATAAACTTTTATGTAAAACTGTTAATTGTAAAATAACCATAAAATAAACAGTAAAGTAAGCATAACATGTAAAAAAAAGAGCTGCAAATATTTAATACTAACTTAATAACTTACCAAGGAATCACATTTCCTAATGTGATGGGTGAAGCTGATGACTTTTGATAAGTTTATGAATATTGGGATTAAACTTTTGAAAATATATCGACATCAGCATGTTCTTCAGGATTCTTGTGGAATTAATTTCTTTTTACAAGTCTAGAGTCCTCTGGTGTTAATAATAACATTCTGCGTAGGGATGTATCAATTAATTGTTCACTCAAAATTGACAGCCTCTAATAGCCGCATGGGTAAGAGACTTGGCAGACGAAAATTCAGTCAGGTTTCGATCCCAGCTAGAGGTAGCTATTAAAGTAAAGCCACGCTGATGAGAAGTAAACTTCGAAACACGTGTATGTGGATAACTTATTTATATATATATATATATGATTTGTTTAACTTTATGTGTATTAATAAATTGGTAGAAATAATTTTCATTAACTTGCAAACATATCTATTTCTATATCTAGATGGCACCCTAACATATACTACCACCATCAGATGCAGTTTAGCATCATACCCATGACACTCTAGATCAGGCCTTCTCCAAGGGGTTCATATAGACCCTTAGGAATAAATCAAATTTTGCAAGGTTGAACGTTACTTTTAAAGTAAACTTTTGAAAATATATAGACAAGATGGCGGCCAGACAGATAGGAGAAGAAGAAGCAGTAATTAGTAACAAGTAATAAAGTAAAACCATCCTCTCTAATAAGTCTGTCTCTGTCTCTCCTCTTCCTCTACCTATATCTCTCTCTGTCTCCCTCTACCTATATCTCTCTCTACCTAATCTCTCTGTCTGTCTGTCTCTCCCTCCCTCTCTACCTATATCTCTCTCTATCACACAAGACAAACTCTCTCCATGATTATATACACCCGAGTGAAAAGGGGTATATAACACAAAGAGCACCACCCCAAGGTTGAATGTTACTTTTAAAGTAAAAAAATATTTTTATTGCTAAATGATAATTCATATTGATAAAGAAAAGACTTATCCCAAACCCTTTTCAGGTCTACAACAGGTTTGCATTCAAAGTTTTCCTTCTCCTAGACTGGTTGCCATAACAAGGTTAAACAACCCAGTCTGGCGTAGAATTTACCCATAACTGAAGAGAGAATAGTTGGATTTTGTTGGAGTTTTTGTAATATAAGGTGTGTGACAAAAGCCCACTTCTACTTATAGACTCGCCGATAACCACGTGACCAACTTATTGGCCAACCACTGGTAGTACTCTGCTGCTGATATTATTATTTATACTGGCTGTTCTGGTCATATTTACTCATAAATACTTGGATCAGTAGTACAACGATTGAGTTAATACAGTTCCAAGTGACAGTTATCTCTAGGCTGCAGGTTCAATCCTGGTCAAGGGCGACAGTAATATAGAATAATAATTAACACAGCTTAACACTTGTACACAGCAATTGTTAGCGGAATGAGAACAGGACACACCCTCGCAGATTAAATAAAGGGTTAGGTTCAAAGTTCTTTTTTTTTTTTTTTTTTGTTTGTTTTACAGCATATCAACCTCAGTGGGTTATTTAATGCCGATAAAATTTTGAAATGAATCAATTCATGTTTTTCTATTTAACCCATAGATGGGACCCTAACAGGTACTACCACTCCGGGTCAGAGTGGACCAGGGAGCAATGGTGATGAAGAGGTGCTCCACATTCCCCAAACCTCCAAAACTGGAACCACACCATCAGATAGAGTTTAACGTCATTCCCAGGACATGTAGACCCGCAGCCACCGCCTTCTAGCACCCATATGATAAAAAGGGGTTGGGGCTTGCCATAAGGGCAATAGGGTTGGGAAAATCATATAGGTGCTAGGGCTTGACGTGACCAGCCGATTGATTGAGGGGGCCTCTCCGACCACCCGTCTAGCCCAAGATCAAAGTTCTGTGATGGCTCCCAATTACGACAAGAAGGTTTCTGAGTTCAAAAAGAAGGTCCCCAAGTTGATGAGAATATTTACCTTTGATATTGTGTAAATGGAATGTGTTTTCCAGAATGTTCATCATTTTCTTCTGACCGCTGCGACTTGTCAGATTAACAAATAACATTGCATCAAGTACAGCGTGGACAGATCGGATTTTTTGTAATCGTTTGTGTAAATGATCAGCATGGATAAGTGCTGCAAGGCCACCAGCTGAAAAAAGAAACAAAAATTCAATTAGAATTAGAATTACAAAATGAAATAACATTATTTTGGTCAAAGGAGAAATTCTTTGTTCCTTTTTTTTTTTTCCAAAATTTTGGCTCAAAAAATTGCTCTGTCTTATACATTGTAGGTGAAGTTCCATATTCATTTTTTATTATTATTATTTCCTGCTATTGAGATGTCTTGTGTATGCTTATTATTGCTTTTATACAGCTATATTTCTGCTTATGAAAGTAAAATGGAAGTGAATCCGACAGTATGTATAGAAAGTTTTTAGAAAAGACAAGATGTTATTAGTTTTGCTGACAGAATCTGTTTCGACCTTAATTTTAACACAGAATATGCATTTTCAAAAATTTTCAAAATTCCGGCCCTGATCGAGAGCATTTGTTTGTACCGCGTGATCAACGATTTATTTATTCCATCTTTAATCATAAATATAGTTAGTTTGAAAAAGACCGCTTTATAAGGTCGAAACAGATTCTGTCAGCAAAACTAATAACATCTTGTCTTTTCTAAAACTTTCTATTTCTGCTTATGTAATGCTCAGCTAGACTGTTTTCAACAATATATGCTTAAATACACTCAAAACTTTTTTTCCTGAATCTGACCTGCTGTAATGGGGGTGTATCTTATATGCCAGCAAATACGGTATATATTAGTAGTTAGCCAGAATCCTACAAAGCAGCACTGGTTTAGAAAAATACAAGACATGTTTAGCCACTGAAGTAAGTTTATAAACATATCCAACAATACAGTTCCTATTGAGTGATACACTCATGAATTATTTTCCATAGAGGTGAGCTACAAATTTCTAACTGTGCCATGGGCTAATAATGCCTTAGTTAACTTCTGCACTGATTGTTCTAGACTATTATGTAACACATTCTTATATGTGTTCTTATTTAATTTTGTTAGTCCTTCTAATTTAACATATTTTATTACATTCCCCGGCCCCTTGGTACACATTTGACATCTCACATTTTATTGTATAGCTGACTACTGTACTTCAATAAAACCAGACACGTATATATAAAAATAGGACCTGTCTTTATTTTCTTTGGTGTGTGCGTGGTGAGGGGTGACGAGTGTTCACAATAAAAATGCCCGGGTGGCTGGTGAAGAGTGCAGAGGTTCACAATGAACTTCCGAGGGAGGTTGATACAGGAGACGAGGTTACCTTCTTGGCTGCTCGCTGGGGACTGATTTGACCCTTCATCCGCTGGCCTTTTTATACAATAAATATGCCCACGCATTTTTATCTTTTGATCTCATAACGGACATACATATTTCTTAATCTTTCTCTCCGCCTCTTCACCAGAAGAGGTGTCTTCCGTTTTCCTTTTATCTATTTCTTCATCTTCTCCCTGCTTCTTGACTGGAAGACCTCTCTTCTGTTCTCCCTTTTTTAAAAATATATATTTTTATCTTTCTCTTTGTCTTTTTGCCAGAAGCTTCCTCTTCCGTTGCACGATATGCAATGATTTGACCCACTCTCTAAATATCTAAATATGTGATAGAAAGAGAGTGTGTGTGAGTGGGCCGAGAGAGAGAGAGAGAGAGAGAGATAGAGATAGATAGTCGTTTACTTACTTGTTCTTCTCTATCTTCTTCCTTTCTATTTCGGCCATGATCTAGGTTCTTCTTTCTACTTTGTCAAGCCTTCTAACTTGTCGCTGCTTTATTTTCTAACTAAGGGCTTCTTTTAAGACATGTAATAACTAGCAAGACTTGTATTACTTTGATCAAAGGTTTATTTTAGCCCATAAAAATAAAAATACCATTCCACACATACTAAGCCCACCCAACTTTCTTTTAATTCCTCTAGACTACACACCAATAACCCCTCCCCTTTTCTCTTCCCATTTACCTTTTCCCTATAAAAGCAGAATATACAAGCACTTAAGTCAATAAATTTTGAGAAAGCTTCAACCAATAATGAGGCGAAATATCAATTGAATTTAGTCGTTTGTGTTGTTATATCCACATTTTCCTCTACTTTCAACCACATTAAAATTTAGATATTTATACCTATAGGGTGTATATTCTTGTTAGTTTATTGAACGATCCTCATACATTTTAACACTTGACAAAAGAAAGAACAACAAAAAAAAGGAAGATTTTACTTGGCCCATGTTAGCAAGCAAAAGGTGTAAGTAAAATGTAGATATATATTACCTGATGATCCACTTAAGATGACTTTCTTTGCTGAGCCAAGATCCGCCTGAGTCAGCAGGAAATCAATAATGCCATCAAATATGGCTGCACCACGGAAATAAATTTTTCTTGATTTATATTTGATAGGCCGGGAGCGATTTCCTGGTGGGGAAAAAAAAAAAGATATTTAAAATATATTAAGAGTTATATGGTCAATTTTTTGAAATCGCATTACGTATATTTTACAGTGATAGAAGATTTTATTCACAGGCGTCAACTCCCCAAAGGAGGATTGAGGTGAAAAATAGAAATGTATTGAAATCAAGGCAAAGCAGAGTTGCAACTTGGTGACTAGTTTCATTTTGATTTGGTTTGGTTTTGTTTTACGGCATATCAAACTCAGTGGGTCATTTAATGCTGATAAAGTTTTGAAATAAATCAATTCTTAATTGATAACACCAATTTGGTTTATAAACTCATGTTTTTCTATTTAACCCATAGATGAGACCCTAACAGGTACTACCACTCCGGGTCAAAGTGGACCAGGGAGCAATGGTGATGAAGGGGTGCTCCACATTCCCCAAACCTCCAAAACTGGAACCTCACCATCAGATAGAGTTTAACGTCATTCCCAGGACATGTAGACTCTCAGTCACCGCCTTCTAGCACCCATATGATAAAATCATATGGTGCTAGGGCTTAGTTTCATTTTGGTTTTTATTATTTTTCTTACAATTTGAGTTGTCATTTAGTCAGTATTCCTTGCAGTAAAAAATGTAGTATCAGATTTAATCCTTGTCTGTTGATCTTTCCGGGAGGAAATCCTTCAACTAACTACTCTAGGGCAATTTATCACCAAGCTTAAATACATTTTCTCTCGTTTTCTCATTGGTCAATTCAGTTACTGCCAAGTGGGATTTTTTGGCACGAATTATACCCAAGATAATTCAACATTTTTTTTTCTAAGTATCTTTACTAGAATCCAATTTTATTTACAGGTTTCAACTCCCCAAAAGAGGATTGAGGTGAAAATTGAAATCAAGATAAAGAGTCGTAACTTATGGACTAGTTTCATCAACTACCATCATTTCAGTTTTTAATTTTTTTTCTAAACACACACAAACACACCGATCATACTCTTCCTAAAAAAAACATGTAAACATCTTTTTTATAAATCTTTTCTTGTAGAAACGGAAAAAAAAACTGGGGGACACGTTGTCTCTAAATACACTAAAATATCATTTCATTTGGGTGAATCCAAAGTTTTGCATTGAATAGGAAGAAAACCAAACAAGGCTTGAAGCGCGGTGGTGTATTGGTTAGAATCATAGGAAATAGACTCGTCGACCAGAGTTCAATTCCTGGACGAAGCCACAGTTCAAATAGCGCTAATACCCATAGGAAAGGTATGAATCCAACTATTCTCCCTCTAGCTATGGTTAAATAGTAGGGCAGACTGGGCTCTTTAACCTTGGTTAGACAACCAGTCTAGGAGAAGGAAAACTCTGAATTCAAACCTGGTCACAACTAAATAGACTCAACCTAGTTAGTGATCTATTTCAATTTTTTAATTTAATTTTTTTTTTTAAAAAAAAATTAAATTTATTTTTGTAAATCACTGCTCTAAAATATCAATTTGAAATTCAAGGGAGATAACAAAAAATATGAATTATCCCCCTTTGACTCTTCTAAACCAAATGTCTTTAAGATAACTAATAAAATGAGTAACTTATTACCACAAGTAGGTTAGGTATTTACCCAACACGTTCGTTACGTTTAAGATATGACACAAGGTCACATGTATGGGGCATTCAGCGAAGATCGAACTCGCTATTCAGTATAATGGAACTGCGAACTAGCTTGCTAACCATTACATCAGGATGGGACACTTTTGCAACAAGTATGTAAAGTTGTTGGAGTGGCTGCACAGCGAGGGAGTCTATCTCCTTTTTGCTAGCGAGATTATTTTTTCTGAGGTGGAGCACCACACCTACCGTCAGTTCCTCACTTTACCACATAGATCAGATTATCCAATCTGTACTACTCATATGCTAAGTTGGCAGGGACTGGTTATTGAACTTGCGATTCCAAGGTGGTGGTAAGTTTTCGGGTATCATCCTCTGTCCTGCGATCCAGATTTCTTGTAGCTGATGTTATGCTGTGGGGATAATTGTTACGACGGAGGGTATCGCTTAAGTTGTCCATTTCCTTTTGATGAAACATCGTTACTGCTGATGGTTTTTGCCCGGTGTTGTAAGCAACGGACGATTCCTTTCTTTACATTGTATGGATGGTGGGAATTGAAGTTGAGATACTGTCCGGTGAAAAGTAGGCTTTCGATACACGGATAAACTGAATCTTGCTCTGTGTGAGTTATTAACATATCTAGGAAGGAGAATTTGTTGTTTGGTTTGTTTTGTGGCATATCAACCTCAGTGGGTCATTTAATGCGATAAAGTTTTGAAATAAATTCATTTTTAATAGATACTCAATTTTTTTTATAAACACATTTTCCTATTTAACCCATAACAGCTACCAACACTCCAGGTCAGAGTGGACCTGGGAGTAATGGTGATGAAGGGGTGCTCCACATTCCCCAAACCTCCAGAACTGGAACCTCACCATCAGATAGAGTTTAATGTCATTCCCAGGGCATGAAGACACTCAGCCACTGCCTTCTAGCACCCATATGATAAAAAGTGTTGGGGCTTGCCATAAGGACAGTAGGGTCAGGCCAATCATATAGGTGCTAGGGTTGTTGTCTTGTTCCTTCTCCATTGTGAACTGTATAGATGGTCGCATTGAGTTTGCATGATCCATTAGTATTTGAACATCTTGATGGGGCTAGAAAATGAATGTGTAATCCACATATCCAATCCACGTTGACAGCTTTAGTGGTGTAGATCCTAATGCCATCTCTTCAAAGTATTCCATGTATATACTGGCCAACACTGAGAACAATGGTGATCCCACAGTCTGTCTGCCCTATGTCAAAAGCTTGGCTGAAAGAAAAGATATGTAATCCATATGACATCATGATAACATTCAGGAGTGACTCGACTCTTTGTAAACATCTCCTCAGAGTCAAGCTCCCAACAGAATACTACATGACCAAGAATTGTGTATATTCCATCCCATCCAGCAGTGGCAAAGTATTTAAAGGCTAAACATGCCGTCCACTGAAAGTAAGACTAGAGGAACATCGAAAAACAGTGGTACAAGGGGAAATAGAAAAATCGGGTATGGCTGACCATATATGGAATGAAAAGAGGAGAAACCATTTGCCCTTATGGGAGAAAGAAAATTAATGTCTTCTATTTAGAATATTAAATGAAAAAAAAAAAAAAAAAGAAAAAAAAAAAAAAAAAAAAAAGGAAAATTATTTTATTCAAAATAATTATTTAGTTACGAACATGATAGTTGTAGAATAAACTTTAAAAAATTGTGAATAGAAGAAGAAAGAATTTAAATAATGGTATAAGTCTTACCAAGAAAAGAACCACCATCACAGTAAAGAAAGCGCACCATGTTCCAATCATGGAAATCAGGATTTATGGTATCATCACTTGACATAAAACCCTCAAAACTTGCAGACACTGGCGCCTTCAGACTTGAACCAAGCTCAGTGAAACTTCTTCAAAATATTTAAAAAAATAAAAAAGATTAAGAATTGAAATCAAAATTATATATATATAATATATATAATATATATATATATGATAAATGCATACAAATATATATATATGCAAATATTGAAAATATGAATATATATAAATGCATAAATATATATATATATGAAAATATAAATATATATAAATGCATATAAATATATATATATATATATATATATATATATGCAAGTATTTAAGGTTTAATTTAATAAAATATTATTTTAGATTAGAAAGTAAATAAGAATGCAAATAAAAAGGTTTGAAACAGAGGGGATATAATTAAAAAATAGAACAACTAAAACTTACTCTTCCATCACTCCCGTCTTTCATTGCTAAATTTTCCTAGTTTAACTATTTAGTTAAAATAGCAAATAAAGAATAAAATTGTTAATTAATTTCTTTTAAGATTTATCCTGAGATTTTTTTGTGTTCATATTCATTAAGATAAAACCAAACAATTTAATAACTTTTTTGTACATGGTTATATCTATTTTCTCAAGCTTCTGAATTTTTCCATCAGGTTTGTAAAGGGTCAAGTAAATTTGAAATACACCTCTAAGATTTCCCTAATATTGGGCAAGAGATGATGCTGGAAATTTTGCAGTGACTTAAAAAAAAGAAGAAAAAAAAAACAACTAACATGTTTGGCATCCGTCACTCCAAAGAAATACAAAGTGAATAAAAGAAGAACTACATTGAAAGGACACAATGGGTATTGGTTGGTTGGTTGGTTGGGTTTTACGGCATGTCAACCCCTTGGGTCATTTTATGCCGAATACTTTTATTTGTAAAAAACTGTTTAATGCTGACAAAGTTTTGAAATAATTTCATTTCTAAATGGATAATACAATTTTGTTTATAAACTCATGTTTTCTATTTAACCCATAGATAGGACTACCACTCCAGGTCAGAGTGGACCAGGGAGCAATGGTGATGAAGGGGTGCTCCACAAATACCCAAACCTCCTCCAAAATTGGAACCTCACCATCAGATAGAGTTTAACATCATTCCCAGGACATGTAGACCCGCAGCCACCGCCTTCTAGCACCCATATAATAAAAAGGGTTGGGATTGCCATAAGGGCAATAGGGTTGGGGCAATCATATAGGTGCTAGGGCTTGACATGACCAGCCAAAATGGGTATTGGTCAGTGGTTCCTAACAGATTCTTTTAAGTCTCTTTCATGTTATTAGTATTCATTTATGTTGGGATTTTTTGGATGCGCTCTAAATACCCACCTCTATTTATAGACTAGCCAAGGTCACGTGATTGACCTTGTAACCAATCAATAGCAATACTACTGGCCTGATAGAATACTTAAACCCCCCACATTGGTCATAATCAAAACTGCAATCTTTGAGGACGGACATACATAGGATTGCCGGGATCTGTACCAATACTCTCGAAGGACTTATACTTTATACCAGTAACTGAGAACATTTTAGTAACCAAAGGATTCACATTGTCGACCGACTCTTTATCAAGGATTCCACCAGATAAGGCTATAAGGACAATGGCCCTTAAAAATGTAATAATTTATGTAAAATTTATCGGGAAATTTTATTTTTATTTTGCAAAACTTTATTTTTCAGGAATTTTTAAAAGTTCTATGTGCATTTTTTTTGCAGAACAAAAGTTTATTTAATTTAATTTGGTTTTTAAAACAGGTACTTTTTATTGGTTCGTTGGTGTTCAGCAACATATCAACCTCAATAACACCAATTCATTAAACACAGTTTGTTAAAACTGGTATGCAAAATATTCACACCATATACTATGTAAACATTTATTTCACAGTATTTTAAACACATTATTAATATGGGCTGTTTTGAGGTAAATCTATCTCAGCTAGACGTTAACAAAGACATTGTTAATAAATAAGATGCCAATTAAGATTAATAAATATTATTTAATAACCATTGATTTGGTTTGATATGTTTTGTTTTATAGCATATCAACCTCAATGGGTCATTTAATGCCAACAAAGTTTTGAAATAAATTCATTTTTAATGGATACTCAATTTTTTTTTAGAAACACATTTTTCTATTTAACTCATAGATGGGACCCTAACAGGTACTAACACTCCAGGTCAGAGTGGACCAGGGAGCAATGGTGATGAAGGGGTGCTCCACATTCCCCAAACCTAGAGAACTGGAACCTCACCATCAGATAGAGTTTTAACGTCATTCCCAGGACATGAAGACCCTCAGCCACCGCCTTCTAGCACCCATATGATAAGAAGGGTTGGGGCTTGCCATAAGGCCAATAGGGTTGGGGCAAATAACCATTTGGAATATAATGTAACTAAGAGGAGTGTGACATAATTTCGGTTACAGAGAGACACGCAATCTTCATTGTAAAAAGATTTGGGTGACTTGAGCTGTTCTCCCCATCAAAAGAATTAATATTCCCTGGAGAAATTATATGTCATCAAATGAACTAAGATATTGCTAATTAACAGTTAATTAGAAATTTAAAAAAATGTTTGTGTATGGGTGTGGTGGGTGAGATCATTCTACCTTTTATAGCATTCCTCTTGTGTTGAGCACCAAGCTCCACCCTGGAGATGTAGAATCCAATGTTTACGAGAGAAACCTCGACCTAAAATAAGAGAAGAAAATAAAAAGTAATCAGAAAGTAACAGTGATGCCTAAATTAGCATGGAAAAGTTTTTAGCAAGAATTATGTTAGATGAGAATGGAAAAGTTTAAGGATGAATCATCATAAGAACATGGGATTGTTTCTATTGGACAAGCCGTAAGACATGGCAAAATGCGAGTCAGAGGAGGAGTAATAGGTGAGAATATGGGCTGAATCTGGTACAATACACTGAGAGAGCAAGACATGGACTTTTGCTCTCGACAGTTTTGACTTTGAGGAAAATAAAAATCACATTAGAAAAAGAAGTGGCCTTGTGTTATTACTAAAAACTCTAAATGGCACAAGGCAAGATATCCCCCAGCACCCCAAGTTGATTTCCAGGGTCCAAACATCCAGGAATTGTCAGCCAACTCCAGCATCGACTCAGCAACCAAGATTCGAGCCTCTCCAATGTAGTACCAGTCCAGAGATAAGTATACAACTAATTATTTCTATATCAACACGTCATCACTCCATTCGAAGTAAGAGCCATAAAATAACAAACGTTGACACGTCATCACTCCATTTAAAAATGAGTGTGTAACGTTACAATTTAAAACAAAACATTTTTTAAACAGATATTTTGAAAAAAAAAAAAAATGTAATTATCCAATAAAGTTTCCTAGTTTGAAATGAACTAGACGTAATGTTGTTTGTCTCTCCCAAGATGCCAACTTCTCACAGTGCGGTTGAAAACCCTTTTGGGCTTCGGATTTTTAATGAAGAATAAAGGTGTCTTGTAAAACAATTAGTAAAGTAAGTTGTCCAGGCGGCCTAATGTTGGTATCAGCCAGACAGCGAAGGGAGTCTATCCCCTTTTCACTAGCGCTAGACCAAGGAGATTATTTTAGCATCTGAGGTGGAGCGGCCACACCTACCATCAGCTCCTCACTTTACCGCACAGATCCCTGTTCTACTCATTCACTGAGTGGGCGAGGGCCGGTATCGAACCAAGAACCTTGTGATTCCTAGCCGAACACTCTGACTGAGCTAAACTGGCTACTTTTAAAACAATTAAGTCTTGCTTGATTATTACCAACAATTGAATAAGCACAGACATCCCAGCTCAGCAGAAATCAACAGAAAAAGATGGCTGCTGACGAAGCAGAACCAGTAAGCACCCATCTCCTCTCCTCTCTATCCCATTATATACCCAGCAGATGAATGGGTATCTAACACCAAGAACAGATCAAGAAAAAATCTCGCAAAAACTTGGCCGTTAGTAGAAAGGAGCAGATGCTCCTAAGATGCCAGCTTCTCACCATGCAGTTGAAGACCTTTTTGGGATTACGGTTTTTAATAAGGAATAGACGTCTTGAAAAACAACAAGACTTGCTTAATTATTACAACCAAGAAATAAGCACAGATGACCCAGCCCAGAAGAAGAAAATGCCCAGCAGATGAACGGGTATCTAACAGATCAAGAAAAAATCTTCGCAAAAACTTACCCTGTCGGATATAATAACCTGCAGGTGAACCATCCAAGCACAAGGCTCCTCTTTTTTGGGCAAAATCTTCGGGAAGCACCACCAACTCACCATCAGTATCACTATCGGCATGGAAGCTGACAAAAGTATTGCGTACATTTGACAACATGCGGATGATTAGTACAACAAGGACGAGGGAGACAGCACACACGAGCTGGATATAACATCGCCGTAGGGTGAATGTTGGCATCAGCAGGTGGGGGCGCTGAATCGATACTTTGGCGGGAACAAACATCATACATGACTGGGAAGTCTGATGTAGTGGAGGAAGAGAATTCTGGCAAATACTCGGTTTGTGATTGTCATTATTTGGCAGAGATTGCATAGCTGCAAAGACAAGAAAAAAATGATATGATATAATATAAATGCTTTATTAATAACATTGAGCACTGTCTACCTACAACTATAGCACCCATATAATCTACAATATATATATATATATATATATCACTATAATGACATTATTAACTATTAATAAATTAACCAACAACAAATCACACATACATATAATTTCTATTTAAAAAAAATAAAATAAAATAAATAAATAAATAAAATCCCTCATGCTTTGAAAATAAAATTCCGCAAAACTTTATTCCAGCCATCATTTCTCCGCTTCAAAATCCGTCGCATGCGACATGACGTCAGTAACCATCTTTCTTGCCCACATTTGAACACTCTCTTCACATGATTTTAAAAAAGTTATTTTTTTCGAAAATTTCAAAAATTCTCCGCTTCCCAACGAATTTCATTTTAAAAAAATAAGGATTTACTCTGATGAAGGTCGAATCTTCTTTGTATGCGGAACATTTCTACATTTTTTCTATTATTATTATTTCATTTCATTTGGTTATTTCAAAATAATAATAGTTTGAATAATGTACACATGGATAAACTCCTGACCAAAACACATGTAAGTAAAATTAATCAAAATATCCTATTTTATCCATTCTATACTTTCTTTCCTTTATGTCTTTTTTCAATATATATATATATATATATATATATATATACTAGCAAAAGTACCCGGTCCATGACTGGACTAAAAAAAAATTAGGGACACCAGAGTGTGAGTGAGGAGAAAACAGGAGTAAGAAAGAAAATAAAAGGAAAATGATGTATCAAATTTTAAAATTTTGAAACTCTGAACTCAAAAATAATAAACAAACTCTTATCAATAAATGAATTAGATCACCAAAAGGTAAGCAGTGGTGAGCCTGTTCAATACTTAATTGGGTGACCACTTAAGCAACAGCAGGTACTGTAGGCCACAAAATCCTTTGTTTTATCAAAAATGACTTGATTCGGCATTAAATGACCTGAAAAGGGTTGATGTGCCGTAAAACAAACCAACCAATCTAGAATCTGTAGAGTGGCCTATTAACAATATTTGCTGAGCAGCAAAGGAGCCCTTGTTGTTAGCACTAGAACAGGGAGATTTTTTAAAACTGAGATAGAACGCCACACATACCATCAGCTTCCAAATGCTTTACCACACAAATCGGATTACTCAAGCTGTGCTTCTTATGCGCCGAGTTGGCAGAGACCAGCATCAAATGTGGGACCTTGCGATTCCTAGGCGGATGTTCTACTGACTGAGCTAAACCACCTCCTAAAACAAATATATAAGTGGTTTAAAAATTTAAATGCTTTCTATTTATGTCCGCCGTTTGAATGATGACTTTTTTTTATGGCTTCCTCTGAGATGTTTACAATTTTTCAGAATAATTAAACGGTGATATTTCTCCATATAAACTTCAAAACTGCTTGTTTTAAGAACCAGCAAAATGAAATAAACTTTTATTTTGGCATAAAAAAATGGTTCTGTACATAAATGCTCACATAAATTTTTAATGTGATAGAGGACGGTAATTTATGAGGAAGTGCGTCCCGGTCTCCTGCCTCAGAAATTGCTACCCGATGACTATTAAAATAACGTCCCCAGCTATGTCGTCTCCATTTGTTCATAACTATCTATATTATTTTGTTTGTTTATCTATCTATCTCAGCCTATTCCAAACTATATATCCATCTTCATATCTAAACAAGAATTACGACAAATTATGATAAATAAACAAGAATTACGACAAATTACGATAAATAAGAATTGCAACAAAAAAGAGAAGCCCCCCCCCCCAAATACATTTAACACCCTAAGTTGGTTGTTTTCTTTCAACTAACGACATAGCTGGGGACGTTATTTTAATAGTCACCGGGTAGCAATTTCTGAGGCAGTAGACCGGGACGGACTTCCTCATAAATTACCTACAGGACATCTATCATGGAAAGTAGATGGGGAAAGATCAAAAGATTGGGATTTGTTCGGGGTGATAAGATGAGGATCTTTCCCCCCTCTACTTTCCATGATAGATGTCCTCTGACCAACCAAATCCTCACTAACCATTCCTTTCCATCCTGAATCACTCACCAAACTCTCCCCTACCCACTCACTTTCTCTTCTATAAATACAAATGTATGTACAATGCTTTAATAAACTGAAAGAAGAAATACCGCTTAACATGGAATAAAATATATCTCCACATGTATTTGTTTTGAGTTATTCCTTTTTGTCCACTTTTCCTTTATCCTTACACACATATATATATTATTTATATATATATATTATGTGTGTGTGTGTGTGTGTAAGTTGATAAATGGAAGTGAATCTTATGTTGAAAAACTAAATAAAGAAAAAAATGTTGAATGGATAAAAATTATTTATTGAAGTGCTGACATGTGTTTTGACCAGAGAGATTGTCCTTGTACACATTGTATTCTATTTATTATTATTTTAAATACCAAAATAAAATGAAATAAATATAAAAAATATAAAATTTTTAAGTACAAAAGTGCGGTTGTCATCAGGGGAAAGATATTTGATATTTTATAAAATTTTATCAAAAATATCAAATATCTTGCTGTGATGATGACTGCTTTCTTTAAAAGTAAAAAAAAAAAGAAAACAAAAAAAGGAAAGAAAAAGAAAAATTAACAGAAAGAAAAAGAAAGAAAGAAAGAAAGAAAGAAAAAAAACACTTTCTAAAACAAATTTGTTATTGGCAAGCCCCAACCCCTTTTTATCATATGGGTGCTAGAAGGCGGTGGCTGTGGGTCTACATGTCCTGGGAATGACGTTAAACTATCTGATGGTGAGGTTCCAGTTTTGGAGGTTTGGGGAATGTGGAGCACCCCTTCATCACCATTGCTCCTTGGTCCACTCTGACCCGGGTGGTAGTACCTGTTAGGGTCCCATCTATGGGTTAAATAGAAAAATGTATTTATAAAAAAATTGTATTATCCATTAAGAATTGATTTATTTCAAAACTTTATCGGCATTAAATGACCCACTGAGGTTGATATGCCGTAAAACAAAACAAACCAAACCAAATTTGTTATTTTGTTTGTGTGTGTGTGTGTGTTGAAGAATAAAGGACAGAAACTGTGATGGAGAATGAGTACCACCATACTCATTTGGAAAAAGAGTGAGAGTGTCTTGCCTGCCGGAGTTGAACCCGCGCCCTCTGGAATGCAAAGAAATGAGATTTAGGTGCTGGATGGACGCGAGGTGCAATTCAGGTGCCTGGATGTTGGGGCCTACATGCGTCCATCCGAATGCACGAGAATTGTGCACAGGCGCAAGATTCGACTGATGTGCCCTGATGATAAGGGGAAACGGCAGTATAAATAGAAGTGGGGTGATGGCAGTAAGGAGTGTTGCGACTTCAGCTGCTCATAGACAACAGTGTTGTAGCCTGCGAATAAGGCGTTTGACTCGCTTCTTTCCCCCCCCCCCCCTCAACAAAGAACATTTACTTGAAACCCCATAATTGTGCAAAAATTTTGGTTTGGTTTGTTTTGTTTTACGGCATAGCAACCTCAGTGGGTCATTTAATGCCGATAAAGTTTTGAAATAAATCAATTCTTAATGGATAATACAATTTTTTTATAAATACATTTTTCTATTTAACCCGTAGATGGGACCCTAACAGGTACTACCACTCCGGGTCAGAGTGAACCAGGGAGCAATGGTGATGAAGGGGTGCTCCACATTCCCCAAACCTCCAAAACTGGAACCTCACCATCAGATAGAGTTTAACGTCATTCCCAGGTCATGTAGACCCGCAACCACCGCCTTCTAGCACCCATATGATAAAAAGGGGTTGGGAAAATTATATAGGTGCTAGGGCTTGACGTGACCAGCCGATTATCGGAGGGGGCCTCTCCGACTGCCCGTCTAGCCCAAGATAGGGCCAAAGTGGAGTATTGCATGTCATGAACTGCTCATCCACCTGGGCTCTATCCTTAAGCATCACGGGTCGCCACCCCACGGCCAACAGGTGGCCCCATTGGGGGAGTCTTACCCCTCTGCAGAGGTGCAGTCGGTGCATTCTGATGCCCCAGCCGACATGGCAGAATTGTGCAAAGAAACCAAACCAATTTTAAACAGACTGGAGATCAAACGACTGATCATAAGCAGAACAAACAAATATTTATTTTCCCCTTCTATTTTTTTTCCTTCTATAGAAACATTTATATCAAATCACATCACTTGAAATTGAGTATTAGTCACAGCAAAGAACAAATTAGAAAATAAATACATGATGCAAACATTTTTTTTTTTAAATTCGAAATTGCATCATTGAATCGTAACAGTAAAGGTAACAAAACAAAAACAAAATAAATCAATTTGTTAAAAGAGTTTGAAAATTAGAAATCACTATATTTTTATGAGATGAATAAAAACTGTTGTGGGGTTTTAAGGGGTCAAATAAGAACAAAATGATGGGTAACAAAGGTGGGAAAATGTATTAACAAAAGAGTAGACAATTACAGGACAGAGAAGTGGGAATTACGTCCGACAAATAGAGTTATGAGCTGACTCGCATTGGCTTACTCTCAAGCCATAATTGTCCCTGTTACTTATAGTAACTGTCAGCGTATTCCACTATAGTCTATAGGGTATATCACCTATAACAAAAACACAGATTATAGTTTAATACAAAGAAAAGACAAAAAATCCTTTGCACCCCATATACAAAGCAAACGACAATCCATCCATTTTATTCAATCTTCAACGGACTGCACAAGCAGGATGTGGTACAAGGTCAATTTTTAACTCAAGAATTTTCCTTCTCCTAGACCAGTTGCCATACCAGGATTAAAGAGACCAGTCTGCTCTACTATTTACTAATAGCTAGAGGGAGAATAGTTGGATTCATACCTTTTCTCAAGGGTATTAGAACTCTCTGAAATTCAACCAGTCTAGTCCAGGATTTGAACTCATGTTGCTATGTCCATTTCCTATAATGATAACCATTACACCACAAGCACCTTGTTGTATATTTATGTCATAATTCTCACTAGAATATATGACAGAATTCTTTCACCACAAAATCTCTTGTCAACCCCGACCCACCCCTGCTTGTGTCCTGGCGTCACTCAACAAGACCTTTGTCAGCCGCACACCTGCTATCTATTTAAAGCTGTACAAAGCTATGGTGCGGCCACACTTGAAATTTGCATCATCAATCTGGAACCCCTATCTTGCCCAGAATATTAACCTCCTAGAAACTGTACAGAGACGTGCAACCAAACGAATACCCTCCATCAGACATCTAACATACTCTGAACGTCTCGCTGCCCTGGGAATGGATTCATTAAAACTGGCAACTGACCTGGTAAATGCTCATAAGGTCATTAAACATCTTAACAACAGTAACCTTGAGCACCTTTTTGATCTCCATCTTTCTAACACATGTGGGCATGCCTACAAAGTCTGAAAACAGCACTGCTCACGTGACTTTCGGAAACATTTCTTCACGCTCAGAATTGCCGAGGCATGGAATAAGCTGCCCGCATCTGTTGTAGGCTGCCGGAACACTGAATCTTTCAAAGCCTCCATGCTTCCTGTAGTCCACTGACACTATACCTGATGCCCCACTCCACACACATATGCACACACACGCACATGCATATTACTACTGTAAACTGTTCATGTTCCTGACACTAATACATTATTCTACTTGACATGAGACTTTGAAGAGTTGTGGTGCACCTGAGCACTGTACACATACATGCATATTACTACTGTAAACTGTTCATGTTCCTGACACTAATACATTATTCTGTGTACTTGACATGAGACTTTGATGAGTTGTGGTGCACCTGAGCACTGTACACATACATGCATATTACTACTGTAAACTGTTCATGTTCCTGACACTAATACATTATTCTGTGTACTTGACATGAGACTTTGATGAGTGTGTGGCACCTGAGCACTGTACACATACATGCATATTACTACTGTAAACTGTTCATGTTCCTGACACTAATACATTATCTGTGTACTTGACATGAGACTTGATGAGTTGTGGTGCACCTGAGCACTGTACACATACATGCATATTACTACTGTAAACTGTTCATGTTCCTGGCACTAATACATTGTTCTGTGTACTTGACATGAGACTTTGAAGAGTTGTGGTGCACCTGAGCACTGTACACATACATGCATATTACTACTGTAAACTGTTCATGTTCCTCACACTAATACATTATTCTGTTTACTTGACATGAGACTTTGAAGAGTTGTGGTGCACCTTAGCACTGTACACATACATGTATATTATTACTGTATTCATGTTCCTGACAATAAATTTCATTATTAAAATGAAATCAAACTTATTTTCAATAAAACATATAAACACAACTTTAAAATATAGGACCAGCAACCTTTTCATTTTTAACCTTTTATCTACACCACTGCCATCCACAACAGACATGTCCCAAATACCAGCCATTTTCTTAATTACCAATGTTTGTTTTGTTTTGTTTTATGGCATATTAAACCATGGTGGGTCATTTAATGCTGGCAAAGTTTTGAAAGATTCGTAGTGATAGTTTGGAAAAAATTTTTTAAACTCATTTTTTTTTTTTGTAAACAAATTTTCTATTTAACTCATAGATGGGACCCTAACAGGTACTACCACTCCGGGTCAGAGTGAACCTGGGAGCAATAGTGATGAAGGGGTGCTCCACATTCCCCAGACCTCCAGAACTAGAACCTCACCATAAGTTAGAGCTTAGCCAAGACATGAAAACCCTCAGCCACTGCCTTCTAGCACATATATGATAAAAAGGGTTGGGGCCTTCCATAAGAGCAAGGGTTGGGACAATCATATAGGTGCTAGGGCTTGACGTAACCAGCCTGATTGATCAGAGGGGCCTCTCCAATGCCCGTCTAGCCAAGATAGCCAAAGTGGAGTATTGCAGTCATGACTGCTCATCCACCTGGGTCCTATCCTTAAGCATCACGGGTCGCCACCAGGCCAACAGGTGGCCCCATTGGGAGAGTCTTACCCTCTGCAGAACACAGGCAGTCTTTCTTCTTAGTAGGACAAACCTGTGCACATGTTGTAGCGTGATTATAGGGTCTACCCAGAGTTTGATAGTGGACGAGGAACGAGGAAGAAAAGATCGGTCTATTTTGCCTTTCAGCCGTTGCAAGTTCAACAGGGCTGCTGGTCCCTAGTGTTGGGACAGTGATATAGTTGGTACTATGTTAGAAGGTACAGTAATTTAACAGTGTCCTCTCTCTCTTTTCTCTCTGTCTTTCCTTCTCTCTGAAACAGAGCCCACGACACGAGCCTGAAAATAATTCTAAGCCCTTGTGACATATATCTTATGTGTTGTTGTGCTTCTTCATCTACAATGACGACTGCTACTTAAACTCGAGTTGGCTACGTAAATCGTTCCGGAGTTTGCCACAACGACACTTTGTACTTTGTTATACAACCAATACATTTTTAGTGCCGTGCATTTTGAAGCAGGGTGACAAGCCCTGCCATATAACATATGCTACTGTAAGGATATAATAATAATTATCTTGCTTAGAGAATTAGACAGGTTAAAAAGCCCAATTTTCATAACAATTTTAGGTTTTTCCTATAAGTCCAACATAAACAAAGGGGAACCACTCTTGACTGATAAATTATTATTTCCCTTTAAACTACCCTAAACCCTAACCTAAACCCTGTCTTCTTTTTCCTAGTAGATCATAAATAAATAAATAATTTGTCAGTCAGGGTGGTTCCCCTTTGTTTATGTTCGACTATAGAAATAACCCACTTGAATATAAAATGATTAAAAGTTGTTTTTTTGAATGTTGATATTTATGGGGTTTTTTTTTTGTACCGTGACCTATTAATTATATTAACAAATACATTTTTAGTGCCGTGAATTTTTGAGGCACGGTGACAAGCCCCGCCACGTAACACATGTTACTCGGAGCAGAGATGAGCAATACCAAATAACACTCTAATTTCCTCAGATGGAGACCATCAAGTGAAATAGCAAGGCATGAAAAGAGAGGAAAAAGAAATTTAAATCTTCGTATTTTGACATAAATAATGATAATCTAAAAGTATCAACAATAATACTTGCCTTTTTCATGTGATTCACTAGAAATGAAAAGGCTAATTAACAACTGATTATCTAATGATCAGATTTAAGCGGATTAGGCTGAGTTAAAATGAGGCCATATTCATTAAACAATCACTGAGAATCATATTTTTCTATGTTATCAACTGCTTAAGGGGCCTTGCATGTCAAACATTTCAAGATGAAGGAATGTGTGTCATTTGTAGCAGATGAGCTATGATCGGATGTGTGATGGATAGCTTAGTAGTTTTATAGTTGTGTAACCACAAAAAATAAGACTGTATTTATTAAGAATCATATTTTAATGTTATCAATTGCTTAAGGGGCCTTGCATGTCAAACATTTCAAGATGAAGGAATGTGTGTCATTTGTAGCAGATGAGCTATGATCGGGATGTGTGATGGATAGCTTAGTATTTTTAGTTCTGTAAACCACAAAATAAGACTGTATTTATTAAGAATCATATTTTTATGTTATCAACTGCTTAAGGGGCCTTGCATGTCAAACATTTCAAGATGAAGGAATGTGTGTCATTGTAGCAGATGAGCTATGATCGGGATGTGTGATGGATAGCTTAGTAGTTTTATAGTTGTGTAAACCACAAATAAGACTGTATTTATTAAGAATCATATTTTAATGTTATCAATTGCTTAAGGGCCTTGCATGTCAAACATTTCAAGATGAAGGAATGTGTGTCATTTGTAGCAGATGAGCTATGATCGGGATGTGTGATGGATAGCTTAGTATTTTTATAGTTCTGTAAACCACAAAATAAGACTGTATTTTTAAGAATCATATTTTTATGTTATCAACTGCTTAAGGGGCTTGCATGTCAAACATTTCAAGATGAAGGAATGTGTGTCATTTGTAGCAGATGAGCTATGATCGGGATGTGTGATGGATAGCTTAGTATTTTTATAGTTCTGTAAACCACAAATAAGACTGTATTTATTAAGAATCATATTTTAATGTTATCAATTGCTTAAGGGGCCTTGCATGTCAAACATTTCAAGATGAAGGAATGTGTGTCATTTGTAGCAGTGAGCTATGATCGGGATGTGTGATGGATAGCTTAGTATTTTTATAGTTCTGTAAACCACAAATAAGACTGTATTTATTAAGAATCATATTTTATGTTATCAATTGCTTAAGGGACTTGCATGTCAAACATTTCAAGATGAAGGAATGTGTGTCATTTGTAGCAGTGAGCTATGATCGGGATGTGTGATGGATAGCTTAGTATTTTATAGTTCTGTAAACCACAAAATAAGACTGTATTTATTAAGAATCATATTTTTTATGTTATCAATTGCTTAAGGGACTTGCATGTCAACATTTCAAGATGAAGGAATGTGTGTCATTTGTAGCAGTGAGCTATGATTGTGTGATGGATAGCTTAGTATTTTTATAGTTCTGTAACCACAAAATAGACTGTATTTATTAAGAATCATATTTTTATGTTATCAATTGCTTAAGGGACCTTGCATGTCAAACATTTCAAGATGAAGGAATGTGTGTCATTTGTAGCAGTGAGCTATGATCGGGATGTGTGATGGATAGCTTAGTATTTTTATAGTTCTGTAAACCACAAAATAAGACTGTATTTATTAAGAATCATATTTTAATGTTATCAATTGCTTAAGGGGCCTTGCATGTCAAACTTTCAAGATGAAGGAATGTGTGTCATTTGTAGCAGTGATATGTGTGATGGATAGCTTAGTATTTTTATAGTTCTGTAAACCACAAAATAAGACTGTATTTATTAAGAATCATATTTTAATGTTATCAATTGCTTAAGGGGCCTTGCATGTCAACATTTCAAGATGAAGGAATGTGTGTCATTTGTAGCAGATGAGCATGATCGGGATGTGTGATGATAGCTTAGTATTTTGTAAACCACAAAATAAGACCGTATTCATTAAGAATCATATCTTTTATATCAATGGCTTAAGGGGCCTTGCATGTCAAACATTTCAAGATGAATGAATGTGTGTCATCTGTAGAAGATGAGCTATGATTGGTTTTAATTTCTTTCATACATACATGTCATGTATATGTATATGTATACATATATATATATAATGTATATATATATATATATATGATATATATATATCATATATATATATATGTATGTATAATATATTAATATATATGTATACATATATATATATATATATGTATATATATATATTATATTATATTATATATATATATGTATATATATATATATATATGTATATATATATATATATATATGTATATGTATAATATATATATATATATATATATGTATATATATATATATATATATATATATATATATATATATATATATATATATATATATGTATATATATATATATATATGTATATATATATATATATCGATACCCCCTCACCAACTCAGCATATGGGTAGCACAGGGATCTGTGTGGTAAAGGAGCTGATGGTAGGTGTGGCGCTCCACCTCAGATGCTAAATACCGACATTAGGCCGCCCCCGACGATATATATATATATATATATATTTTGATTTCTTTATATATATTTCTCTTAATTCTTTTTTATATATAATTTTTTAATTACTTTTATTATATATATATATTTACTTTCTTTTATATATGTATATGTTATTTCTTTGTGCATATATTTTTTTTATTTAATTATAAATAAAATTTCTTTTATGCATATATTTCTATTTTATTATATTTAATATATATATAAAATTTTGTTTATATATATTTTTTCTGTCATTATACATTATATATATATATATATATATATATATATATATGGTGCCTACTACAAATTCTGAAAAGCAGCCCCCTACAAAACAGTAGCTGTATAGCCAGTTACCTCCCATCTCACAAACCATCCAAGTAAGACGAGCAAAACATCCTGGGCACTGCTGGGGGAAGTAAGAACAAACTCTATGTGGACGTTGGATGCTATCTAGAGGACTTGACAAAAGAGTGATGGCCAATAGGGATGGATGGCGAGGGAGAAACAAGTGCATCTGTGCTCTCAACACACCTTGTTGATGATATAACAAATAAATAAAAGGAAGATATAAAGTTAGGTAATAAAATATATTTATCTACAATTTATTGACAAATATCATGCTGAAAGAGAGTTTCATATTCACAATGTATTAATATATATATATATATATATAATATATATATATATATATATATAGAGAGAGAGAGAGAGAGAGAGACTTTATATGAGATATACAAAGGTGTTATATACAATTTGACTACAGTATTGGACAAAAAACGGTAATTTATGAGGAAGTGCGTCCCGGTCTCAGAAATTGCTACCCGGTGACTATTAAAATAACGTCCCCAGCTATGTTGTCTCGGTGGTGTTACTTGAAAGAAAACAACCAACTTAGGGCGTTAAATGTATTTTAGAGGGGGGGGGCTTCTCTTTTTTTGTCGTAATTCTTATCTATTTATTGTAATTTGTTTAGAAATTTATTTATAGAAATTTGTCGTAATTCTTGTTTAGATATGAAGATAGATATCCATCTTCATATCTATCTACCTCAATTTGTTCATTTTTTACAGCACAGGGATCTGTGCGGTAAAGTAAGGGGCTGATGGTAGGTGTGGCGCTCCACCTCAGATGCTAAAAAAACAATCTCCTTGGTCTAGCGCTATTGAAAAGGGGATAGACTCCCTCGCTGACTGGCTGATACTGACTTTAGGCCGCCCCGTTGACTTTACTTACTTACTTATATTCTATCCAACCATCTTCATTTGTTCATATCAAAAAAGAGAAGCACCCCCCCTCTAAAATACATTTAACGCCCTAAGTTGGTTGTTTTCTTTCAAATAATACCACCGAGACGACATAGCTGGGGACATTATTTTAATAGTCACCGGGTAGCAATTTCTGAGGCAGGAGACCGGGACGCACTTTCTCATAAATTAGCCAAAAAAACAAAACAAAACAAAACAGTTAACACAGGTTTTGTTCGAAAGTCTTGTCACCTCTACATATCTTTTTTTTTCTTTTAGAGGTAAAATAATTACATAACTTATATCTTATTAATAATGGAGATTTGCTTTCGGTTTTTGTCTGTAACAAAAACCACGTCATTGCTTACGTCACTATACCGTCATAAATCGTCATACCATAGAATAAATACACTCAGAATTGGAGCATGCAACATTAGACAGTCCTCATTGTTTTTTGAAACAAGTTTTAATAGATACATCCCCAGTATCATATATCTATATATAGTTTGTTTTATTTTAATAGATATTCAAAGTTAATAGAACTTAGTTTCGATTTCAAATTGTCCACCCGAGTTCAAATCCTGGACAAAGCTACAGTTCACATAATGCTAATACCCTTGGGAAAGGTATGAATCCAACTACTCTCCCTCCAGCTATGGGTAAATAGTAAGGCAGACTGGGCTCTTTAAACTTGGTTAGGCAACCAGTCTAGGAGATGGAAAAATTCTGAATTAAAACCTGTTGAAAACTCTGCTTCCTCAAAGTGAAATAAACAAGGGGAGGTTACTCTCATTTATGCAGCTAATGTTCAGATTACCTACAAAGAAAAACAAGATTTGGCATTAAATAACTCACTAGGGTTGATATGGTATTAATCAATAATCAAACCAAACCATTTGTCAGCATGGTTAAATTTTAATCTCTTGCACAATTCCCTGTAGATCATCTTTTCCTACCCAGTCATGTCTACTCTTGTATTCCATTTGTTGTATTGCTTTATGAAATATCCAGATTTTCAAACTGCTCTTTATTGCTTGTTATTAGTGTTCAAAAGACCCAGTAACAGTTATCATCCATCTAAATACTGAATAGGTTCATAGAAATGGGTTTTCTTCTTCTTTTTCTGGCAAAGATTTTTCTTCTTCTTTTTCTGGCAAAGATTTTTCTTCTTCTTTTTCTGGCAAAGATTTTTCTTCTTCTTTTCTGGCAAAGATTTTTCTTCTTTTTTTTCCAGCCAAAAGTTTTCTTCTTTTTCTAGCAAAGATTTTTCTTCTTTTTTTCCAGCCAAAGTTTTCTTCTTTTTCTAGCAAAGAGTTTTCTTCTTTTTTTTCCAGCCAAAAGTTTTCTTCTTTTTCTAGCAAAGAGTTTTCTTCTTTTTTTCCAGCCAAAAGTTTTTCTTCTAGCAAAGAGTTTTCTTCTTTTTTCTTTTTTTTGCAAAAGTTTTTCTTCTTTTTTTTCTAGCAAAGAGTTTTCTTCTTTTTTTCTGGCAAAGAGTTTTCTTCTTTTTTTTAGCCAAAAGTTTTCTTCTTTTTTTTTCTGGCAAAATGTTTTCTTCTTTTTTTTCTGGCAAAGCAAACCGCAGTTTGTCCCAAAATCTCGGATCATCATATCTTAAGTAGGTTTTTGTCTTCATGTAATATTTCAATCCACCATCTATCAAATTTACGTCAACATCTTCAAGCAAAACCAAAATGAGGCTGTTCATTTTATTTGACAATGCATCAAGGTGAGACGCTTGAAATTCGTATCGGCACCATTCACTGGTGAGGAATTGATTGTTGAGCAACAAAATAGTTCTTTTACTGTTTTCAATACTCTCTGTGATGTTGTCTATGATAGGAGCTCCAACTGCAAAGTCTCTAAAATGGACGCACAGTTTATAAGCAGGATTGGTTTCTTCCAGCTGTGGAAGCATTTCATTTACCACAAATTCATCCTGGGAATTGTGATATGACACAAACGCATCATACTTCTTGTATTCTTCATCTACTTGGTTCTTCTTAGTCAAAATTCTCCAGCCGAAACGAACAAAAAGTAGTATTTGGATTTCAGTCTTATATACATATAACAAAATACATGCTAACATAATGATCAAAATTACTGTCAGACCAATTGATAAACCATATACAAGTGTTGTATCTTGCCTTGACAACAGTAGTATAGTTGAATTTGATGTTCGGTTTTGACAGAAATCTACAACATATTCAAGGACGGGTATTTGACTATTGTTACAGAGAATGGACTGAGAATCAATTTCAGATGTTTGAGTGATTAAAAAGTCACTGAGAGAAATCACATCGTCGCAGTTGCATAACCAGGGATTCTTAAAAAGAATGATCGTTTTCAAATTATCTAGATTGAAAGTTTGACTGTCAATTTTTCCAAGATTATTGTAGCTCAAGTCGAGAAATTCCAAGCTGTGTGTTGCATTGAATGTTCCTGGTAATATACTTTCAATTTCATTATGACTAAGAATCAGCTCTTTCAAGTTCTGCAAGCCTAACAGACAGTTTGAGTCTAACATTGTGATCTCGTTGTATTCTAGATGCAATACTTTGAGTGCCTTGAAAGTGATGAATGTTCTTTCACCAATACCTGTAATTTTTGAATGGTTTAGATACAAAATCTCGGCCATGGACTGTTTACTAAATGTTGTATTTGTTAAATATCCGAGATGATTAAAACTAAGATCGATCATTGTTGCATTGGAAGGTAAACCAGTTACATCGGTCAAATTACCATTTGTGCAATTTACAGGTTTGCCATTGCGATTGTATGTGTACATACAATGACACTTTTCTGGGCATGTGTCTTGACAGTAACAGTTTTCTTGTAGACAGCAACCACAAAATATACCACAAGTATAAGGCAGTTTCATATAAGAACTTCTTTTGTACTCGCATAAAAATTTATTCTCTTCAATCTTATGAAACGGACCCATTGGTAACCAGTGTTTTCCATGGTTAAAGCAAAACACAGTATCCAGATCCTGAAATACAATAGAACCCTTCCAAAGTGACGTAGACAAACTTTTTAACCAGGCTAATTTGCAGTCACATTCAAAATGGTTTCCGGCGATATAAAAATTTGTGACATGTCTTTTTGGATTGCTTTTTAGTTGAAATTGGTCAAGCGTGACTATTCTGTTCATTCTTAAATCAACTGTCGTTAACTTTGCCATATTTCTAAAAGTTCCCCATTCAAGAGTTTTGATTTTATTATACTCCAGGTGTATGACCAAAAGTTCTTCAGGGAATGTATTTTGTTGAAGTTTGGATATAAGATTATGATCGGCAAAGAGATAATTAAGACTCTTTAATTCGTACAATGTTGGGTAAATATCTTTGATTTTGTTATATGCAATATTCAAACCGAATAACCCTCTCAAATCCTTAAAAGCAAATCTGTTTAGCACTGCCAAATTATTATTCTTTAAATTCAATATGAAAAGTCTATAAAGAAACTGAAAAGCATCATCTTCAATTTTACTAATGTTATTTTGTGAGAGCAATAAAGATTGTAAATAAAAAGATAGATAATGTGAAAAAGTTTTCTTGGAAACATTTTGAATATGGTTGTTACTAAGATCCAGTAATTCTAATCTTTCTGGGATTTTGGGGATTACAGGCAGAAAATTAAGACTTAGATTTAGTTTTGTTAGAACTTTCAATTCTACAAAAGTTTCTTTTTCACAATTTGAAATTTTATTGTTCGATAAAAACAATATACGTAAATCTGGTCCCTTGAAAGAATCATTAAACAGGCTTGAAATATTGTTCCCAGACAAATCTAAACTTTCCAACTTTGTACAATTTTTAAATATGTTTGGTGGAATTTCTGAAATTTTATTTTCTCCAAGCATTAATACCTTCAAATCAGAATCTTTTCTACAAAGTCTTGGTGGGATTTTTGTCAGGCTAGCATTTTCTATACTAAGGCTTATTAAAGATGTTTGTTCGAGCAAGGTAATATCAGTTAAAGCGGTATTGTTTGCATTCAATACCCACAAGTGTTTCAACTCTCCTATTGCCTGTGGGAGTTTATGTACTTGATTGTTGGAAATGATGAGTTTGTTGAGTTGTAAACAACCCTGAAGGAAGTCGTCAGGTAACTGGGTAAGATTATTGTAAGACACATCCAAATATTTCAATTCGTTAAAGTTAATCAAAGTGTCGTTTGGGATTTTTTCAATCTTGTTCCCTTTCATTGAGAGCATTTGTAATTTTTTAAATCTTTTCCAAAAACCTGACTTTAAAAGCCGGATTTGGTTAAAGTCGACTTGCAAAAATATTAATCCATTGAAGAAAGATTTATGCGAACAGAGATTTAAAACTTCAGACATGCCGCCAATTTGATTCCCTCGAAAATTCAAATCGTGAATCTTGGTCAACGTGCATAGACTATTTGGCTCAAATCCATGCCAACCGCTGTCAATGATTTTCAATTCTTCCAAATTTGGGACATGAAGAAGAGCCTTTGGGTGTATCGACAGGTTCAGGGCATTGATAACGTAGAGGCTTTTCAAACCGTTTAAACCTGCCAACAGATCTTCGTCTATATAATCAAAGTAGCAGAAAATGATAAATAGTTTTTCTAATTTGAATAATTCTTTAAAAATGTGCGGGGGTAGTGTGCTTTTTTGTAAACTGTGTTTGTTGCACATTATCCTCAGAACAGTTGTATATTGTGGTGACAAAACGCTGAAGTTGAATGACGTAGTGTCATAATTCAATTGTACAAATGAGCAGGTAGCTGAAACTGCAGGTTCTTGTCCTATCTGGACACACTCACATTCTTTGGGACAATCATAATCACAGTTGATCCGGGAAATCATCACTAACACAATCAGCACAGAACTGAATTGCATTGTAGACTTCAAATAATCCATATTTTTTCAGGTTCCTACAAAAAAAACAAAAAAAACATTTGGATTAAAAAATCACTTGAAGCTACAAATGTTGACCCAGAGAGGTAGTACCTGTTAGGGTCCAATTTATTAGTCAAATAGATATGGTGAAAAATTATTTGTATTCAATAGGAATACTTGATACAATATAACTGTAAATCATTTATATTAAAAATAGTTACTTGAAGCTATAATTATTTACTAAGGATTATTATTTTTGTTCATTTGTTTTGTTTTACGGCATATCAACCTCAGTGGGTCATTTAATGCCAACAAAATTTTGAAATAAATACATTCTTGTTGTAATGGAATATTCCACACTCTCTCTCACCTATGCAGTCTGACTATATATATAGTGAGCATGGCATTATGCTGGGCTAGCTTCAAGGATTAGTAGCGTACCTCACTATTCCTTGTCTGTCTTATTGTATCTCTCTGCAATAAAAGCCTCTATCTTAAATCTATGAACGTGTTGACTGGTTCTTCCACCCGACTACAACCTTGTCTGATGGTATCCCTTTTAAGGACACAACAATTCTTAATGGATACTTAATTTCTTTTATAAACACATTTATTTTATTTGAAAACTGTTACATTTTTTCAGCTTAGTTAACTTTGAACCATGTATGTTGGAGACACAACACAGATTCACAACCTGTTTTATGAACATCACTTTTTTTCAAAGCCTTTACTTACTCTTATTTCTTCTTCCTCTCTTTTCTCGCAAAACTCATCTCGCTACAATAGTCTGCCATGTGGTTCACACATTTCTTCCATAGGTGTTGCAGTGCTTGTATCCCATTGGTCAAAGAAGTTGTTTTTTAACTGCTTCTTCTTGTCCAGACAGCACACACTTTATCTGGTTGCCTGTAAGAAATGAAAATGTTCATGTCATTAATTGGGATTTTATTTAAAATCTCATTATAAGATAAACGTTAACAAGAAAAAATAACTGTCATTTTATTCTTTACTTCCTATTTTAACTAAATAGTTAAATTAGGAAAAATTTAGCAATGAAATTTAGTGATTACTAATTACTGCTTCTTCTTCTCCGCGCCCTGTCGGCTGGGGCGTTAGAATGCACCGACTGCACCTCTGCAGAGGGGTAAGACTCCCCCAATGAGGCCACCTGTTGGCTGTGGGTGGCGATCCGTGATGCTTAAGGATAGAGCCCAGGATGATGAGCAGTTCATGACTTGCAATACTCCACTTTGGCCCTATCTTGGGCTGGACGGGCGATCGGAGAGGCCCCCTCTGATCAATCGGCTGGTCACGTCAAGCCCTAGCACCTATATGATTTTCCCAACCCTATTGTCCTTATGGCAAGCCCCAACCCCTTTTTATCATATGGGTGCTAGAAGGTGGTGGCTGCGGGTCTACATGTCCTGGGAATGACGTTAAACTCTATCTGATGGTGAGGTTCCAGTTTTGGAGGTTTGCTCCCTGGTCCACTCTGACCCGGAGTGGTAGTACCTGTTAGGGTCCCATCTATGGGTTAAATAGAAAAATGTATTTATAAAAAAATTGTATTATCCATTAAGAATTGATTTATTTCAAAACTTTATCGGCATTAAATGACCCACTGAGGTTGATATGCCGTAAAACAAAACAAACCAAACCAAACAAACCATCTTCTCCTATCTGCTCCGGCCGCCATCTTGTCTATATATTTTCAAAAGTTTAAGCCCAATATTCATAAACTTATCAAAAGTCATCAGCTTCACCCATCACATTAGGAAATGTGATTCCTTTGTAAGTTATTAAGTTAGTATTAAATATTTGCAACTCTTTTTTTTTACATGTTATGCTTACTTTACTGTTTATTTTATGGTTATTTTATAATTAACAGTTTACATAAACGTTTATGCAGAATTCATTAATTACATAATTGGTTGCAACAAAACAATTGCAAAGTGGACTGGGGTATATAAGGTGGGGTTCCATGATAGGTAAATCTAATTTTTGTAAGGGTCTAGTTTGAGAACTCCTGATCTAGAGGAGGATAGTTTTAAGCAGTAAAATTAGACGAGGTGGCAATGCAATTGAAGATTATAACAAAAATGAGCAAGAGTTATTGCCCTTGGCTAGAAGAAAACAGAACACACCTGAATCTTAAGTTATTTAACCATTTAGTGTGGCGCATTTGGCAATAAATTTAATAACCATAAATAAATAAAAAAGTGGTTATTTCCTATAACTCCAACATAAAATAGGGGAACCACTCTGATTAACTGATAAATTATTTATTTTCCCATTAAACTAACCCTAACCCCATCTTCTTTTTTCCTAGTAGATCAATAAATAATTTATTAATCAGAGTGGTTCCCCTTTTTATGTTAGAGTTATAGGAAATAACCAAAAAATCTTGTAAATAAAAAAAGAATCAATGGAGTTTCATAATTAAAATATTACACTCCACAACTGGTATTTGGGGGGGGGTATCACATAATGTTGTATACCCAACATCGGGGGATATAAACGGTGAGAGTTTGTCTTGCGTGGTAGAGAGAGACAGAGACTTATGTTATATAGCCCATTGCGGGCATATAAACAAGAGTGATAGTTTTCGGGTGATAGTGAGAGAGAGAGACGGACAGATAGAGTTAAGACTGTAACTTACTTGCTTCTTTGTCAAGCAGTTATTTCATCTTCTTTCATTTGGCTATGATTGTCTAGTGCTGTTTCCTTTACTTCTTTTCAAGTCATGCATTAATTAATTACAAGACTTTGTTTTTCTTTGATCAAAGATTTTATTACTGCATTGCCCTGATTCACTACGCGGTCTGAGTTACAACCTCAGCAAAGAGTTAGACATCCTCTCTGCCTGACGTCTGGTTGAAAACTGATTTCCAAACTAACTATCACTTGACTTGCGAGATTCCCGCCTCTGGGGTCAGTTGAGGCCATAACTGTTTACTGGTATTTTTCTATCCCCTGATTTGAAAAAACAATGGCCCCTTAGAATTCTTGCTACAGGGCTTGTCAAAAACCCACACAACCACACAATTATGCAACACTTATTAGATTAGAGATGAGATGGTTTTATTTGATACATTACTTTGGTTACGGCTTCTTCTCCTTTCTTCTCTGGCTGCCATCTTGTCTAGTTGACTTCTAATTCTTCTGTTCTTCAATCTTCTTTGCTAATTCTTCTAATGGGCTTGTTTGGGCTAGTCATTGCCTTGATAATTTACAATTAACACTTAATAAAATAACAAGACTTTATGTTTGCTTGGTCAAGCTTTTATTATTTATATAGCCCATGATTTGATTCACTGCGGGAGACCGACCCTGGAGCACATCTAAGCTCCCTGGAAGCTGGGTTGAATCTAAATTCTAACTAACTAGTCTGTCTTGGTGTGTGAGATCTGCGCTTCTCAGTGTCAAGGGTTACTAACAGTCCCGGTAATTTTCCATGAACAGACTGGAGGCACGTTGTCTAATGGTTAGAGTTGTAGGAAGTGGACTCGTCGACTCGAGTTCATATCCTGGACAAAACTACAGTTCCCATAGTGCTAATACCCATGGGAAAGATATGAATTCAACTACTTTCCTTCCAGCTATGGGTAAATAGCAGGGCAGACTGGGTTCTTTAACCTTGGTGAGGCAACCAGTCTAGGAGAAGGAAAACTCTGAATTCAAACTTGTTAAACTCCGCTTAGGGTTGGTCACTACTAGAATAGGCTCAGTCCTAATTTGTATTGAAATCAGTCTACTGTTGGTTTGAATAACAGCAACTAGCTAAACCCAACTCAAGCAGTGTCCAAGACAGTTGGTATTTACAGAAATCAAGAATAGCCCATTCATGCATTTGGGTGATTCCATTCCCTGAGTTCTGATTGGCTGCTTGGTTTCTATGATATTGTGGAGTTTTATAAATACCCTGTCATTCTGCAGTAGAATTGCAACAGGACGGGATTGTATTAAGTTACAACCGCTTGTTGCTGTGTCTTACCAATTCGACGGTAATTGGAACTTAGCTTGATTATTCTTCAATTAGTGATCTTTAAAAAATAAATAAATAAATGAATAAAACACAAACATCTCAGTTATATAATGAGATATGATCTACATTTATTGATTCAGTGTTCTGCATTGGCAAGATTCAAATAAAGTGCCCTGATTCTTGTATAGATCATATCCTTAATGGAACAGATATAGTTGAGTGATTTTTGGTGATAGTCGCTTAATGTATAAGCACAAAACTTTTCATGTACTTGATTTGTTCTATTGTTCTAATGTTATTTGCAAATGTGACAATATCCGCTTGGTTTATTTATACTTTCAGATTGTCTTGACCTCAGTTGCATTTTGCTATTTTTAAGAGAGTTTTATAATTTGCTTGAAGCATTGTGTGTATATATTGGTTTGGAGGTTGATTTTGAAGGTTATCACAATGCAGGTGTAAAGAAAAAATAATAAGGTAACAATGGTGTTGTTTGTTAACCTGTAATTTATTATTGATATTTCGAGATAAAATCTCTTTTTCAGAAGAACACTGGAACTGAAGTAGTTGTTGTCTTGTTATGGCATTTTTAGTTAAATGAAATTTTTTTTTTGAAAATGTTACAGATGGTATTTTTTTATAACTGTATTCTCGTGTTGCATGTTTATGTGAATGTGCTTTTTTGTTTGTATGTGTGCATATGTTGTCATACGTGTGTGCATGAAAATGCGTGCAGACTGTGACGTTATGACCATATCCACGTGCGTGTGTGCGTATGAAAGAGCGTATTTGTGTTTGGCAACCATGGTGATGTATAATATTTCATGTTGGATGTAATATAAATCATTTGCTATTTTTATTTTTAATAGGTGTCTTTGTTATTTCATCATTTTACCCTAAGCAAGGCAGAAAGACCAGTGAGAAGGTTTATTTATTTATTTATAGAGTAGAAGGATTCTACTCTACACAATTCAAAGATGTGTACAGGAATCAATTTCATTCTCCTATTTGAAAATTAATATCTTTAAAAACATAAAGAAATAAAAACTCAAGACATTTGGACCGCATAAGTTAACATTGTTGATCCCAGGGGGCCGTCCCCCCAGGCAACTTCTACACTACGCAAACAAACCTTCTTATTGCAGAAGACCAATAAGAAGGTTTGTTTGTGTAGAGTAGAAGTGGACTGTTCCACTAAGTATTATGGGTGTCTGCAGGGTTTATTATCCTCGTACCCCATTTGTACTAGGTTAGGCACAAGGCCCTATTAACGTAGGACCACCTACAAGCCGAGACTCATTGGTGGCGGGTTTAAAAATTGCGTCTATCCCCTCGGCATTCCCCCCTCAAGGGGGGCGCCTCAGGCACTGGGCAATAAACCCAGCCCTGCCCCTTTAAATCGAGGGCGCAGGTGTTGCTTGGGGGGATGGCCTCCTGGGATCGACGCTCGTGATTTTAACCAGGGGCGGGCGTGTACACCTGACCCCGTGGGGTCTCTGCACTTAACTTTATACTTACCTACTCGATGACTATTTAATAACCTGGCATTTTAGAGGCCAGGGGGAATTGCTATTCACACTTAATGTGAGAAGACACTTACTAAAGATACTATGACTACTACTACAGAGTTTGTTTTGTTTTGTTTTATGGCATATCAACCTCAGTGGGTCATTTAATGTCAACAAAGATTTGAAATAAATTAATTCTTGATGGTTTGGTTTGTTTTATGGCATATCAACCTCAGTGGGTCATTTAATTCTAACAAAGTTTTGAAATAATTCATTCTTGATGGTTTGGTTTGTTTTATGGCATATCAACCTCAGTGGGTCATTTAATTCTGACAAAGTTTTGAAATAAATTCATTCTTGATGGTTTGGTTTGTTTTATGGCATATCAACCTCAGTGGGTCATTTAATTCTGACAAAGTTTTGAATAAATTTATTCTTGATGGTTTGGTTTGTTTTATGGCATATCAACCTCAGTGGGTCATTTAATGCCGACAAAGATTTGAAATAAATTATTCTTAATGGTTTGGTTTGTTTTATGGCATATCAACCTCAGTGGGTCATTTAATTCTAACAAAGATTTGAAATAAATTAATTCTTGATGGTTTGGTTTGTTTTATGGCATATCAACCTCAGTGGGTCATTTAATTCTAAAAAGTTTTGAAATAAATTCATTCTTGATGGTTTGGTTTGTTTTATGGCATATCAACCTCAGTGGGTCATTTAATTCTAACAAAGATTTGAAATAAATTCTTCTTGATGGTTTGGTTTGTTTTATGGCATATCAACCTCAGTGGGTCATTTAATTCTATCAAAGTTTTGAAATAAATTCATTCTTGATGGTTTGGTTTGTTTTATGGCATATCAACCTCAGTGGGTCATTTAATTCTATCAAAGTTTTGAAATAAATTCATTCTTGATGGTTTGGTTTGTTTTATGGCATATCAACCTCAGTGGGTCATTTAATTCTGACAAAGTTTTGAAATAAATTCATTGATGGTTTGGTTTGTTTTATGGCATATCAACCTCAGTGGTCATTTAATTCTGACAAAGTTTTGAAATAAATTCATTCTTGATGGTTTGGTTTGTTTTATGGCATATCAACCTCAGTGGGTCATTTAATGCCGACAAAGATTTGAAATAAATTAATTCTTAATGGTTCGGTTTGTTTTATGGCATATCAACCTCAGTGGGTCATTTAATTCTATCAAAGTTTTGAAATAATTCATTCTTGATGGTTTGGTTTGTTTTTTATGGCATATCAACCTCAGTGGGTCATTTAATTCTGACAAAGTTTTGAAATAAATTCATTCTTGATGGTTTGGTTTGTTTTATGGCATATCAACCTCAGTGGGTCATTTAATTCTATCAAAGTTTTGAAATAAATTCATTCTTGATGGTTTGGTTTGTTTTGGCATATCAACCTCAGTGGGTCATTTAATTCTGACAAAGTTTGAAATAAATTCATTCTTGATGGTTTGGTTTGTTTATGGCATATCAACCTCAGTGGGTCATTTAATTCTATCAAAGTTTTGAAATAAATTCATTCTTGATGGTTTGGTTTGTTTTATGGCATATCAACCTCAGTGGGTCATTTAATTCTATCAAAGTTTTGAAATAAATTCATTCTTGATGGTTTGGTTTGTTTTATGGCATATCAACCTCAGTGGGTCATTTAATTCTGACAAAGTTTTGAAATAAATTCATTCTTGATGGTTTGGTTTGTTTATGGCATATCAACCTCAGTGGGTCATTTAATGCCGACAAAGATTTGAAATAAATTAATTCTTAATGGTTCGGTTTGTTTTATGGCATATCAACCTCAGTGGGTCATTTAATTCTATCAAAGTTTTGAAATAAATTAATTCTTAATGGTTTGGTTTGTTTTATGGCATATCAACCTCAGTGGGTCATTTAATGCCGACAAAGTTTTGAAATAAATTCATTCTTAATGGATACACATTTTTTTCTATTTAACAGGCACTACCACTCCAGGTCTGCTGAGTAGAGTTATTTAAGTCTAGATGTGTGTAAATTTCCAACAACAAAAAAGTTACATGGTGTAGCCAAAACATGTAAGAAAAAATAACAACACACCAACGATATCCGCACTGAACAGTTTGTTCAAACCCTAGACTAAAAATCCAAATATTTAAAAAAAAAAAAAAAAGGTAATTTATGAGGAAGTGCATCCCAGTCTCCAGCCTCAAAAATTGCTGCCTGGTGATTACTAAAATAACAACCCCAGCTATGGTGTTACTTGAAAGAAAACAACCAACTTAGGGCGTTAAATGTATTTTAGGGGGGGGGCTCTCTTTTTTTTTCGTAATTCTTATTTAGCGTAATTTGTCGTAATTCTTGTTTAGATATGAAGATGGATATCTATCTATCTATCTATCTATCTACCTCAATTTGTTTATTTTTTTACTTTGTTTGATAAATTACGATAAATAAATAAGAATTACAACAAAAAAGAGAAGCCCCCCCCCCCGCCAAAATACATTTAACGTCCTAAGTTGGTTGTTTTCTTTCAAGTAACACCATAGCTGGGGTTGTTATTTTAGTAATCACCGGGCAGCAATTTTTGAGGCAGGAGACCGGGACGCACTTCCTCATAAATTACAAAAAAAAAAAAAAAAAAAAGGAATAACTTAAGTACTTTTAGTCTTCCATAAAAAATAAAAAAAACTATTGTTAGTAATAATTTGTTTAAATATATAGAAATCTCGGAAATATGTTTTGTGCATTTTTCAATTTATATTTTTGGATGGATTAAATACAGCTTTATCCCTGGTGAAAATAATGACTTAGAATTACATTCTTCCAGAGCTTTAAATTTCACAATTAGATTGGTTGGCTGATTTTTACGACACGTTAACCCATTGGGTCATTTTATGCTGAAGATGTTTTGCTTAATTCATTCTTGATGGGTACTCAATTTCTTTTAAACCCATTTTTTATTTATTTAAACCATAGATAGGGCCCTAACAGGTACTACCACTCCTGGTCAGAGTAGACATAGGAGTAATGGTGATGAAGGGGTACTCCACATTCTCTGGAGCCCCAGAATTTGAACCTCACCATCAGATGGAGTTTAACGTCATACTCAGGACATTATGACCCCCAGTCAGTGCCTTCTAGCACATATATGATAAAAAGGGTTGGGGTTTGCTATAAGAAATAAAAATAGGCCAATTGAATCAGAAAAAATCAAGGGAGTACCAAAAAAAAATCGGATACTACAAGTTTTAAAAGCGGATTAAGAATAATTAAATCTATTATTTTAGGTTAAACTTTGTCTAAATCGATAAGTAGTAGCATAATAACCATCATTAAAAAAAGAAAAATATAATTACATATGCAGTTTATTTTTAAAAGATTTAAAACTATTTGTTTTGGTCAATTTCAACGATATCCACCATTTTGGCTGTTTTTCAATGGTTTTAGGTGCTTGTTTACAATTTTAATGTAACATTTGGGATGGAAAAATTTTTTACCAAAAATTAGGTAATTAACCGATTTTAATGAGATTTTCAGTATTGATTTAACAATTAATGGATTTTATAATGCATCTGTTATTTTATTTCAAAACTTTAATTTAGTATTTTTGCTATGAAAAATTAATATATAAAATTCATTTAAAATATGAAAATCCCGATGTTAAGTTTAAAATGTTATATTTTTAGATTCTAAAAATAAATATCTACTTAATGCAAACCTTATTTTAGTCAAACAAAATATACGTTTTGAAGAAAAACTTGAAAATGTACCCCCTCCCCTTTTTAAGCAGAAAAAAAACATCGATGTATAATTTTTTCTTTTATAAAATAATAGCCAATTAAATAATTATCGAAATGAGTGAAAAAGAAATCTCCCAAAAATTAATTATTTATTACTTTTTTACATTTTATTTTTTGATTTTCGGTACTTATTTTCTCATAGAAGCGCAAACGGTAAAAATTTTTTTTGTTTCTATTCATAAGTTCGGTCTTTTATCTCATTATTTATACTGTAATTAGTAAGGGAGTGGCATTAATTTCGTCTGCTAGGAGTTTTAAAAGCGAATTAGAAATAATTAAATCTATTATTTAAGGTCAAGCTTTGTCTAAATCGATAAGTAGTAACATAATAACCATCATTAAAAAAAGAAAAATATCATTACATATGCAGTTTAGTTTTAAATCTTTTAAAAATATTTGTTTTGGTCAATTTCGACGATATAAGCCAGTCAGCCTCCTTTTCGATGTTTTTAAGTGCTTGTTTACAATTTTACTGTAACATTCGCGTTTGCAAAAGATTTTACCAAAAATCAGGTAATTATCCGATTTTAATGAAATTTTCAGTATTGATTTAACAATTAATGAATTTTATAATGCATCAGTTATTTTATTTCAAAACTTTAATTTAGTATTTTTGCTATGAAAAATTAATGTATAAAATTCATTTAAAATATGAAAATGCTGATGTTAAGTTTAAAATGTTATATTTTTAGATTCTAAAAATTAATATCTACTTAATGCAAACCTTATTTTGTTGACGAAAGTAATAAGTTTTGAAGAAAAAACTCGATTGAAAATGTACCCCCTCAGAAAAAAACATCGATGTATAATTTTTTCTTTTATAAGATAATAGCCAATTAAATAATTATCGAAATGAGTAAAAAAGAAATCTCCAAAAAATTAATTATTTATTACTTTTTTACATTTTATTTTTCGATTTTCGGTACTTATTTTCTCATAGAAAAGCCACCGTAAAACATCTTTTTTTGTTTCTATTCATAACTTCGGTCTTTTATTTCTTTATTTATACTGTAATTAGTATCAAGTAAGGACCAACTCGAAACATTTTACGCCCCCCAACATAAGGGGGGTCAAAATTAAGTGACCTGAAAAAAATGAGAAAGTTTTGAAATAAATAAATAATGCATTATAAAGATCATTCATTGATACATAACCTAGGTACCACAATTTGACCCTGTGCATTACCCCCTACATTTTAACACAATGAAACTTGCAGAAAAATTATATTTTCTTGAAAATTTTTTCCATTCGAAAGAAAAAACATTTAAATAAACTCCTGATGATTTTTTAAATTTTTTATCAGCATACGAAAATAATGAAAATTATGATTGAAAAACAATGTTTTCATTTTGCACTGTTAAATCAACTGAAATTTAACGTAGCTAAAAACAAGTTTACGATAAGAGGATTTTTTAAAAAATTCTATGAAAAATCAATTAATGGTCCGATTTCACGAAAATTTACATAAATGTTTACCATTGGATGTAAATACATCTGAACTAGTTTTTTTTCTAAAATATATTAGAGAATAATTTTTTTACGATGTCTATCACGCCCCTATTTTATTTTATGAGATAAAAAAAATGATGTGGAAAAAAAAATTGGTACTGTTTTTCTATAAAAGATATGAGGCTGAATAACTATAATCAATGAAATTGTATAAACGTACCGAATTATATTTTTTAGGAAAAATACTGAATCGGATAAAAGTGCAAAGAAATGTCATCCTATTATATTTTGAAACTTTTTTTTTTCTTTCATGTAATTGGTATGTCTATATTCTATTAAATTGTCAAAAAAAATTTTTTTTTAAAGAAATAATTTTTACGAGATTTTCAATCTTTTGTGTGATTAAATATTTTTTTTTTCTGCGTGAAATAAATTAAATATATTTTTTTTCCTGTGGAAAAAAATCAAAATTCACTGATATTTAAAAACTGCATTTTAGAATTCAGGTAACTAAAAGTTTCGGTCCGAGCGTCCGTGCTCGATTATATTTTAAAGAATTTGTAATTTTTATTTGTTGATAGTAATTTTTGGGTCTTAAGAATATATGGAAGGGCATAACCGTCATATTTGTTTCAAAGAGCGAGACCTTCTGAATAACAACGAAGTTTGTTCTTCTTTGTCAAAAAAGTTAAATAAGATTAATTTTTTCGCTATAGCATACAAAGTAAGGTGGTTTAAACAGGAAAATTAAATTTAAATTCAAGTTTTTTTTCTCTAGAAAATATATTCAATTTTCATTTCATTTTCGATTTAAAAAGTATAACCAAAACCGAATGACATTTTTAACGTCAATTTCACGGTGATATTTTATATTAAATTTTTTTCAAAGTTTATTGCATTGTTAATTAGTAAAACATTGTTTTTCGTTCATAATTTCATTTTTTCTCTAAGAGAAAACTGAATAAAATAATCCTGTAAACTTACTTTGTTATTCTAATAGAGAAAAAATTATCTTATTTAACTTTTTTGAAGCAAAGAGAACAAACTCGGTTGTTATTCAGAAGCGTCTCGTCTCTTTTAACAAATATGACGGTTATGCCCTTCCCATATATTCTAAGAACCAAAAATTACTTTAACAATAAAAATTACATAATTCTTTTTTAAAATATTAATCGAGCACGGATCGACCAATTTTAGTTCATGAAATTCTAAAATCCATGTTTTTAAATATCATGAAATTTGATTTTTTTCCACAGGAAAAAAAATATATTTTAATTTATTTCACGCAGAAAATAAAAATATTTAATCAACAAAAGATTGAAAATCTCGTAAAATTAATTTCTTAAAAAAAATTTTTTTTTTGACAATTTAATAGAATATAGTACATACCAATTACATAAGAAAAAAAAGTTTTCAAATATTAATATTATGACATTTCTTTTGCACTTTTTATTTCCGATTTCATTATTTTTTCCTAAAAAAAATATATTCGGTACGTTTATACAATTTCATTGATATAGTTATTCAGCCTCATATCTTTATAGAAAAAAAGTACCAAATTTTTTTTCCACATCATTTTTTTATCTCATAAAATAAAATAGGGGGGTGATAGACATCGTAAAAAAATATTTCCTCTAATATATTTTAGAAAAAAACTATTTCAGATGTATTTACATCCAATGGTAAACATTTAATGGAATTTTCGTGAAAATCGGACCATTAATTGATTTTTCATAGAATTTTTTAAAAATCTCTTATCGTAACTTGTTTTTAGCTACGTTAAATTTCAGTTGATTTAACAGTGCAAAATGAAAACATTGTTTTTCAATCATAATTTTCATTATTTTCGTTGGCTGATAAAAATTTTAAAAAATCATCAGGAGTTTATTTAATGTTTTTTTCTTTCGAATGGAAAAATTTTCAAGAAAATATTAATTTTTCTGCAAGTTTCATTGTGTTAAATGTAGGGGGGTAAATTTGCACAGGGTCAAATTGGTGGTACCTAGTGTTTATGTATCAATGAATGATCTTTATAATGCATTATTATTTTATTTCAAAACTTTCTCATTTTTTCAGGTCACTTAATTTTGACCCCCCTTATGTTGGGGGGCGTAAAATTGTTTCGAGTTGGTCCTTACTTGATACTAATTACAGTATAAATAAGAAATAAAAGACCGAAGTTATGAATAGAACAAAAAAAGATGTTTTACGGTGGCTTTTTCTATGAGAAAATAAGTACCGAAAATCGAAAAATAAAATGTAAAAAGTAATAAATAATTAATTTTTTGGAGATTTCTTTTTTACTCATTTCGATAATTATTTAATTGGCTATTATCTTATAAAAGAAAAATTATACATCGATGTTTTTTTCTGAGGGGGTACATTTTCAATCAAGTTTTTTCTTCAAAACTTATTACTTTCGTCAACAAAATAAGGTTTGCATTAAGTAGATATTAATTTTTAGAATCTAAAAATATAACATTTTAAACTTAACATCAGCATTTTCATATTTTAAATGAATTTTATACATTAATTTTTCATAGCAAAAATACTAAATTAAAGTTTTGAATAAAATAACTGATGCATTATAAATTCATTAATTGTTAAATCAATACTGAAAATTTCATTAAATCGGATAATTACCTGATTTTTGGTAAAATCTTTTGCAAACGCGAATGTTACAGTAAAATTGTAAACAAGCACTTAAAAACATCGAAAACGAGGCTGACTGGCTTATATCGTCGAAATTGACCAAAACAAATATTTTTAAAAGATTTAAAACTAAACTGCATATGTAATGATATTTTTCTTTTTTTAATGATGGTTATTATGTTACTACTTATCGATTTAGACAAAGCTTGACCTTAAATAATAGATTTAATTATTTCTAATTCGCTTTTAAAACTCCTAGCAGACGAAATTAATGCCACTCCCTATACTAATTACAGTATAAATAATGAGATAAAAGACCGAACTTATGAATAGAAACAAAAAAAATTTTTACCGTTGCGCTTCTATGAGAAAATAAGTACCGAAAATCAAAAAATAAAATGTAAAAAAGTAATAAATAATTAATTTTTGGGAGATTTCTTTTTCACTCATTTCGATAATTATTTAATTGGCTATTATTTTATAAAAGAAAAAATTATACATCGATGTTTTTTTTCTGCTTAAAAAGGGGAGGGGGTACATTTTCAAGTTTTTCTTCAAAACGTATATTTTTGTTTGACTAAAATAAGGTTTGCATTAAGTAGATATTTATTTTTAGAATCTAAAAATATAACATTTTAAACTTAACATCGGGATTTTCATATTTTAAATGAATTTTATATATTAATTTTTCATAGCAAAAATACTAAATTAAAGTTTTGAAATAAAATAACAGATGCATTATAAAATCCATTAATTGTTAAATCAATACTGAAATCTCATTAAAATCGGTTAATTACCTAATTTTTGGTAAAAAATTTTTTCCATCCCAAATGTTACATTAAATTGTAAACAAGCACCTAAAACCATTGAAAAACAGCCAAAATGGTGGATATCGTTGAAATTGACCAAAACAAATAGTTTTAAATCTTTTAAAAATAAACTGCATATGTAATTAATTTTTCTTTTTTTAATGATGGTTATTATGCTACTACTTATCGATTTAGACAAAGTTTAACCTAAAATAATAGATTTAATTATTCTTAATCCGCTTTTAAAACTTGTAGTATCCGATTTTTTTGGTACTCCCTTGATTTTTTCTGATTCAATTGGCCTATTTTTATTTCTTATAGCAACCAACCCTTTTTATCATATATGTGCTAGAAGGCACTGACTGGGGGTCATAATGTCCTGAGTATGACGTTAAACTCCATCTGATGGTGAGGTTCAAATTCTGGGGCTCCAGAGAATGTGGAGTACCCTTTATCACCATTACTCCTATGTCTACTCTGACCAGGAGTGGTAGTACCTGTTAGGGCCCTATCTATGGTTTAAATAAATAAAAAATGGGTTTAAAAGAAATTGAGTACCCTCAAGAATGAATTAAGCAAAACATCTTCAGCATAAAATGACCCAATGGGTAACGTGTCGTAAAAATCAGCCAACCAATCTAATTGTGAAATTTAAAGCTCTGGAAGAAGTAATTCTAAGTCATTATTTTCACCAGGGATAAAGCTGTATTTAATCCATCCAAAATATAAATTGAAAAATGCACAAAACATATTTCCGAGATCTATATATTTAAACAATTATTACTAACAATAGTTTTTTTTATTTTTTATGGAAGACTAAAAGTACTTAAGTTATTCCTTTTTTTTTTTTTTTTTTTTGTAATTTATGAGGAAGTGCGTCCCGGTCTCCTGCCTCAAAAATTGCTGCCCGGTGATTACTAAAATAACAACCCCAGCTATGGTGTTACTACTTGAAAGAACAACCAACTTAGGACGTTAAATGTATTTTGGCGGGGGGGGGGGGCTTCTCTTTTTGTTGTAATTCTTATTTATTTATCGTAATTTATCAAACAGTAAAAAAATAAACAAATTGAGGTAGATAGATAGATAGATAGATAGATATCCATCTTCATATCTAAACAAGAATTACGACAAATTACGCTAAAAAAGAATTACGAAAAAAAAGAGAGCCCCCCTAAAATACATTTAACGCCTAAGTTGGTTGTTTTCTTTCAAGTATAACACCATAGCTGGGGTTGTTATTTTTAGTAATCCAGCAGCAATTTTTGAGGCTGGAGACTGGGATGCACTCCTCATAAATTACCTTTTTTTTTTTTTTTAAATATTTGGATTTTTAGTCTAGGGTTTGAACAAACTGTTCAGTGCGGATATCGTTGGTGTGTTGTTATTTTTTCTTACATGTTTTGGCTACACCATGTAACTTTTTTGTTGTTGGAAATTTACACACTCTAGACTTAAATAACTCTACTCAGCAGACCTGGAGTGGTAGTGCCTGTTAAATAGAAAATGTGTATCCATTAAGAATGAATTATTTCAAAACTTTGTCGGCATTAATGACCCACTGAGGTTGATATGCCATAAAACAAACCAAACCATTAAGAATTAATTTATTTCAAAACTTTGATAGAATTAAATGACCCACTGAGGTTGATATGCCATAAAACAAACCGAACCATTAAGAATTAATTTATTTCAAATCTTTGTCGGCATTAAATGACCCACTGAGGTTGATATGCCATAAAACAAACCAAACCATCAAGAATGAATTATTTCAAAACTTGTCAGAATTAAATGACCCACTGAGGTTGATATGCCATAAAACAAACCAAACCATCAAGAATGAATTTATTTCAAAACTTTGATAGAATTAAATGACCCACTGAGGTTGATATGCCATAAAACAAACCAAACCATCAAGAATGAATTTATTTCAAAACTTTGATAGAATTAAATGACCCACTGAGGTTGATATGCCATAAAACAACCAAACCATCAAGAATGAATTTATTTCAAAACTTTGTCAGAATTAAATGACCCACTGAGGTTGATAATGCCATAACAAACCAAACCATCAAGAATGAATTTATTCAAAACTTTGATAGAATTAAATGACCCACTGAGGTTGATATGCCATAAAACAAACAAATCAAATGAATTTATTTCAAACAAATGGAGGTTGATTGCATAAAATGAATTTATTTCAAAACTTTGAAGAATTAAATGACCCACTGAGGTTGATATGCCATAAAAAAACCAACCATTAAGAATTAATTTATTTCAAAACTTTGTCGATTAAATGACCCACTGAGGTTGATATGCCATAAAACAAACCAAACCATCAAGAATGAATTTATTTCAAAACTTTGTCAGAATTAAATGACCACTGAGGTTGATATGCCATAAAACAAACCAAACCATCAAGAATGAAATTTAATTTCAAAACTTTGTCAGAATTAAATGACCCACTGAGGTTGATATGCCATAAAACAAACCAAACCATCAAGAATGAATTTATTTCAAAACTTTGTCAGAATTAAATGACCCACTGAGGTTGATATGCCATAAAACAAACCAAACCATCAAGAATGAATTTATTTCAAAACTTTGATAGAATTAAATGACCCACTGAGGTTGATATGCCATAAAACAAACCAAACCATCAAGAATGAATTTATTTCAAAACTTTGATAGAATTAAATGACCCACTGAGGTTGATATGCCATAAAACAAACCAACCATCAAGAATGAATTTATTTCAAAACTTTGTTAGAATTAAATGACCCACTGAGGTTGATATGCCATAAAACAAACCAAACCATCAAGAATGAATTTATTTCAAAACTTTGTTAGAATTAAATGACCCACTGAGGTTGTATGCCATAAAACAAACCAAACCATCAAGAATTAATTTATTTCAATCTTTGTTAGAATTAAATGACCCACTGAGGTTGATATGCCATAAAACAAACCAAACCATTAAGAATTAATTTATTTCAAATCTTTGTCGGCATTAAATGACCCACTGAGGTTGATATGCCATAAAACAAACCAAACCAAGAATAAATTTATTTCAAAACTTTGTCAGAATTAATGACCCTGAGGTTGATATGCCATAAAACAAACCAAACCATCAAGAATGAATTTATTTCAAAACTTTGTCAGAATTAAATGACCCACTGAGGTTGATATGCCATAAAACAACCAAACCATCAAGAATGAATTTATTTCAAAACTTTGTTAGAATTAAATGACCCACTGAGGTTGATATGCATAAAACAAACCAAACCATCAAGAATTAATTTTTTCAAATCTTTGTTGACATTAAATGACCCACTGAGGTTGATATGCCATAAAAAAACAAAACAAACTCTGTAGTAGTAGTCATAGTATCTTTAGTAAGTGTCTTCTCACATTAAGTGTGAATAGCAATTCCCCCTGGCCTCTAAAATGCCAGGTTATTAAATAGTCATCGAGTAGGTAAGTATAAAGTTAAGTGCAGAGACCCCACGGGTCAGTGTACACGCCGCCCCTGGTTAAAATCACGAGCGTCGATCCCAGGAGGCCATCCCCCAAGCAACACCTGCGCCTCGATTTAAGGGCAGGGCTGGGTTTATTGCCCAGTGCCTGAGGCGCCCCCCTTGAGGGGGGAATGCCGAGGGATAGACGCAATTTTAAACCCGCCACCAATGAGTCTCGGCTTGTAGGTGGTCCTACGTTAATAGGGCCTTGTGCCTAACCTAGTACAAATGGGGTACGAGGATAATAAACCCTGCAGACACCCATAATACTTAGTGGAACAGTCCACTTCTACTCTACACAAACAAACCTTCTTATTGGTCTTCTGCAATAAGAAGGTTTGTTTGCGTAGTGTAGAAGTTGCCTGGGGGGACGGCCCCCTGGGATCAACAATGTTAACTTATGCGGTCCAAATGTCTTGAGTTTTATTTCTTTTATGTTTTTAAAGATATTAATTTTCAAATAGGAGAATGAAATTGATTCCTGTACACATCTTTGAATTGTGTAGAGTAGAATCCTTCTACTCTATAAATAAATAAATAAACTTCTCACTGGTCTTTCTGCCTTGCTTAGGGTAAAATGATGAAATACAAAGACACCTATTAAAAATAAAATAGCAAATGATTTATATTACATCCAACATGAAATATTATACATCACCATGGTTGCCAAACACAAATACGCTCTTTCATACGCACACACGCACGTGGATATGGTCATAACGTCACAGTCACGATTTTCATGCACACACGTATGACAACATATGCACACATACAAACAAAAAAGCACATTCACATAAACATGCAACACGAGAATACAGTTATAAAAAAATACCATCTGTAACATTTTCAAAAAAAAATTTCATTTAACTAAAAATGCCAACAAGACAACAACTACTTCAGTTCCAGTGTTCTTCTGAAAAAGAGATTTTATCTCGAAATATCAATAATAAATTACAGGTTAACAAACAACACCATTGTTACCTTATTTATTTTTCTTTACACCTGCATTGTGATAACCTTCAAAATCAACCTCCAAACCAATATATACACACAATGCTTCAAGCAAATTATAAAACTCTCTAAAAATGCAAAATGCAACTGAGGTCAAGACAATCTGAAAGTATAAATAAACCAAGGGATATTGTCACATTTGCCAAATAACATTAGAACAATAGAACAAATCAAGTACATGAAAAGTTTTGTGCTTATACATTAAGCGACTATCACCAAAAATCACTCAACTAATATGTTTCCATTAAGGATGAATCTATACAGAATCAGGGCACTTTATTTGAATCTTGCCAATGCAGAACACTGAATCAATAAATGTAGATCATATCTCATTATATAACTGAGATGTTTGTTTTTATTCATTTATTTATTTTTTTTTAAAGATCACTAATTGAAGAATAATCAAGCTAAGTTCCAATTACCGTCGAATTGGTAGACACAGCAACAAGCGGTTGTAACTTAATACAATCCCGTCCTGTGTGCAATTCTACTGCAGAATGACAGGGTATTTATAAAAACTCCACAATATCATAGAAACCAAGCAGCCAATCAGAACTCAGGGAATGGAATCACCCAAATGCATGAATGGGCTATTCTTGATTTCTGTAAATACCAACTGTCTTGGACACTGCTTGAGTTGGGTTTAGCTAGTTGCTGTTATTCAAACCAACAGTAGACTGATTTTCAATACAAATTAGGACTGAGCCTATTCTAGTAGTGACCAACCCTAAGCGGAGTTTAACAAGTTTGGAATTCAGAGTTTTCCTTCTCCTAGACTGGTTGCCTCACCAAGGTTAAAGAACCCAGTCTGCCCTGCTATTTACCCATAGCTGAAGGAAAGTAGTTGAATTCATATCTTTCCCATGGGTATTAGCACTATGGGAACTGTAGTTTTTGTCAGGATATGAACTCGAGTCGACGAGTCCACTTCTACAACTCTAACCATTAGACAACGTGCCTCCAGTCTGTTCATGGAAAATTACCGGGACTGTTAGTAACCCTTGACACTGAGAAGCGCAGATCTCACACACCAAGACAGACTAGTTAGTTAGAATTTAGATTCAACCCAGCTTCCAGGGAGCTTAGATGTGCTCCAGGGTCGGTCTCCGCAGTGAATCAAATCATGGGCTATATAAATAATAAAAGCTTGACCAAGCAAAACATAAAGTCTTGTTATTTTATTAAGTGTTAATTGTAAATTATCAAGGCAATGACTAGCCCAAACAAGCCCATTAGAAGAATTAGCAAAAGAAGATTGAAGAACAGAAGAATTAGAAGTCAACTAGAAAGATGGCAGCCAGAGAAGAAGGAGAAGAAGCCGTACCAAAGTAATGTATCAAATAAACCATCTCATCTCTAATCTAATAAGTGTTGCATAATTGTGTGGTTGTGTGGGTTTTTGACAAGCCTGTAGCAAGAATTCCTAAGGGGGCCATTGTTTTTTCAAATCAGGGGATAGAAAAATACAGTAAACAGTTATGGCCTAACTGACCCAGAGGCGGGAATCTCGCAAGTCAAGTGATAGTTAGTTTGGAAATCAGTTTTCAACCAGACGTCAGGCGAGAGGATGTCTAACTCTTTGCTGAGGTTGTAACTCAGACGCGTAGTGAATCAGGGCAATGCAGTAAATAAATCTTTGATCAAAGAAAAACAAAGTCTTGTAATTAATTAATGCATGACTTGAAAAGAAGAAAGGAAACAGCACTAGACAATCATAGCCAAATGAAAGAAGATGAAATAACTGCTTGACAAAGAAGCAAGTAAGTTACAGTCTTAACTCTATCTGTCCGTCTCTCTCTCTCACTATCACCCGAAAACTATCACTCTTGTTTATATGCCGAATGGGCTATATAACATAAGTCTCTGTCTCTCTCTACCACGCAAGACAAACTCTCACCGTTTATATCCCCGATGTTGGGTATAGCAACATTAATGTGATATACCCCCCAAATACCAGTTGTGGAGTGTAATATTTTAATTATGAAACTCCATTGATTCTTTTTTATTTACAAGATTTTTTTGGTTATTTCCTAAAACTCTAACATAAAAAGGGGAACCACTCTGATTTAATAAATTATTTATTGATCTACTAGGAAAAAGAAGATGGGGTTAGGGTTAGTTTAATGGGAAAATTAAATAATTTTATCAGTTAATCAGAGTGGTTCCCCTATTTTATGTTGGAGTTATAGGAATAACCACTTTTTTATTTATTTATGGTTATTAAATTTATGCCAAATGCGCCACACTAAATGGTTAAATACTTAAGATTCAGGTGTGTTCTGTTTTCTTCTAGCCAAGGGAATAACTCTTGCTCATTTTTGTTATAACTCTCAATTGCATTGCCCACTCGTCTAATTTTAACTGCTTAAAACTATCCTCCTCTAGATCAGGAGTTCTCAAACTAGACCCTTACAAAATTAGATTTACCTATCATGGAACCCACCTTATATACCCCAGTCCACTTTGCAATTGTTTTTGTTGGCACCAATTATGTAATTAATGAATTCTGCATAAACTTTATGTAGAACTGTTAATTATAAAATAACCATAAAATAAACAGTAAAGTAAGCATAACATGTAAAAAAAGAGTTGCAAATATTTAATACTAACTTAATAACTTACAAAGGAATCAATTTCCTAATGTGATGGCTGAATGCTGATGATTTTGATAAGTTTATGAATATTTGGGCTTAAACTTTGAAAATATAAGACAAGATGGCGGCCGGAAGCAGATAGGAGAAGATGGTTTGTTTGGTTTGGTTTGTTTTGTTTTACGGCACTATTCAACCTCAGTGGGTCATTTTAATGCCGATAAAGTTTTGAAATAAATCAATTCTTTAATGGATAATCAATTTTTTTTATAAATACATTTTTCTATTTAACCCATAGATGGGACCCTACAGTACTACCACTCCGGTCAGAGTGGACCAGGGAGCAAACCTCCAAAACTGGAACCTCACATCAGATAGAGTTTAACGTCATTCCCAGGACAATGTAGACCCGCAGCCACCACCTTCTAGCACCATATGATAAAAAGGGGTTGGGCTTGCCATAAGGCAATAGGCGTTGGGAAAATCATATAGGTGCTAGGGCTTGACGTGACCACGCATTGATCAGAGGGGGCCTCTTCCGATCGCCCGTCCAGCCAGATAGGGCCAAAGTGAGTATTGCTAAGTCATGAAACTGCTCATCATCCTGGGCTCTATCTTTAAGCATCACGGATCGCCACCCACAGCCACAGGTGCCTCATTGGGGAGTCTTACCCCTCTGCAAGAGGTGCAGTCGTGATTCTAACGCCAGCCGACAGGGCGCGAGAAGAAGAGCAGTAAGTTAGTAATCATTACTTAAATTTCATTGCTAATTTTTTCCTATTTAACTATTTAGTTAAAATAGGAGTATAGAATAAAATGACAGTTATTTTTTCTGTTAACGTTTATCTGTATAATGAGATTTTAAAATAAAACCCAATTAATGACATACATTTTCATTTCTTACAGGCAACCAGAAATAAGTGTGTGCTGTCTGGACAAGAAGAACGCAGTTAAAAAACAACTCTTTGACAATGGGATACAACACTGCAACACCCTATGGAAGAAATGTTGATAGCACATGGAGACTATTTACAGGCGAGATGAGTTTTGCGAGAAAGGGAAGAAGAAATAGAGTTAAGTAAAGGCTTTGAAAAAAGTGATGTTCATAAACAGGTTGTGAATCTGTGTTGTTGTCCTCCAACATACATGGTTCAAAGTTAACTAAGCTGAAAAAATGTAACAGTTTTCAAATACAATAAATGTGTTTTATAAAAGAAATTAAGTATCGCATTAAGATTGTGTGTCTTAAAAGGGAATACCATCAGACAAGGTTGTAGTCGGGTGAAGACCAGTCAACAGTTCATAGATTTAAGAAGGGCTTTTATTGCAGAGAGATAAACAATAAGACAGACAAGGAAGAGTGAGGTACGCTACTTAATCCGAAGCTAGCCAGCATATGCCATGCTCAACTATATATTATAGTCAGACTGCATAGGTGAGAGAGAGTGTGGAATATTCCTTACACAAGAATGTATTTATTTCAAATTTTGTTGCATTAAAAAACAAATGAACAAAAATAATAATCCTTAGTAAATAATTATAGCTTCAAGTAACTATTTTAAATAAAATGATTTACAGTTATATTGTATCAAGTATTCCTATTGAATACAATAATTTTTTCACCATATCTATTTGACTAATAAATTGGACCCTAACAGGTACTACCTCTCTGGGTCAACATTTGTAGCTTTCAAGTGATTTTTTAATCCAAATGTTTTTTGTTTTTTTTGTAGGAACCTGAAAAAAATGGATTATTTGAAGTCTACAATGCAATTCAGTTCTGTGCTGATTGTGTTAGTGATGATTTCCCGATCAACTGTGATTATGATTGTCCCAAGAATGTGAGTGTGTCCAGATAGGACAAGAACCTGCAGTTTCAGCTACTGCTCATTTGTCAATTGAATTATGACACTAACGTCATTCAACTTCAGCGTTTTGTCACCAAAATATACAACTGTTCTGAGGATAATGTGCAACAAACACAGTTTTACAAAAAAGCACACTACCCCGCACATTTTTTAAAGAATTATTCAAATTAGAAAAAACTATTTATCATTTTCTGCTACTTTGATTATATAGACGAAGATCTGTTGGCAGGTTTAAACGGTTTGAAAAGCCTCTACGTTTATCAATGCCCTGAACCTGTCGATACACCCAAAGGCTCTTCTTCATGTCCCAAATTTGGAAGAATTGAAAATCATTGACAGCGGTTGGCATGATTTTGAGCCAAATAAGTCTATGCAGCGTTGACCAAGATTCACGATTTGAAATTTTCGAGGGAATCAAATTGGCGGCATGTCTGAAGTTTTAAATCTCTGTTCGCATAATCTTTCCTTCAATGGATTAATATTTTGCAAGTCGACTTTAACCAAATCCGGCTTTTAAAGTCAGGTTTTTGGAAAAGATTTAAAAAAAATTACAAATGCTCTCAATGAAAGGGAACAAGATTGAAAAATCCCAACGACACTTTGATTAACTTTAACGAATTTGAAATATTTGGATGTGTCTTACAATAATCTTACCCAGTTACCTGACGACTTCCTTCAGGGTTGTTTACAACTCAACAAACTCATCATTTCCACATCAAGTACATAAACTCCCACAGGCAATAGGAGAGTTGAAACACTTGTGGGTATTGAATGCAAACATACGCTTTAACTGATTTTACCTTGCTCGAACAAACATCTTTAATAAGCCTTAGTATAGAAAATGCTAGCCTGACAAAAATCCACCAAGACTTTGTAGAAAAGATTCTGATTTGAAGGTATTAATGCTTGGAGAAAATACATTTCCAGAATTCCACCAAACATATTTAAAAATTGTACAAAGTTGGAAAGTTTAGATTTGTCTGGGAACAATAATTTCAAGCCTGTTTAATGATTCTTTCAAGGACCAGATTTACGTATATTGTTTTTATCGAACAATAAAATTTCAAATTGTGAAAAAGAAACTTTTGTAGAATTGAAAGTTCTAACAAAACTAAATCTAAAGTCTTAATTTTCTGCCTGTAAATCCCAAAATCCCAGAAAGATTAGAATTACTGGATCTTAGTAACAACCATATTCAAAATGTTTCCAAGAAACTTTTTCCATTATCTATCTTTTTTATTTACAATCTTTATGCTCTTCACAAAATAACATTAGTAAAATTGAAGATGATGCTTTTCAGTTTCTTTATAGACTTTTGTCATATTGAATTTAAAGAATAATAATTTGGGCAGTGCTAAACAGATTTGCTTTAAGGATTTGAGAGGGTATTCGGTTTGAATATTGCTATAACAAAATCAAAGATATTTACCCAACATTGTACGAATTAAAGAGTCTTAATTATCTCTTTGCCGATCATAATCTTATATCCAAACTTCAACAAAATAACATTCCCTGAAGAACTTTTGGTCATACACCTGGAGTATAATAAAATCAAACTCTTGATTGGGAAACTTTTGAAATATGGCAAAGTTAACGACATTGATTTAAGAATGAACAGAATAGTCACGCTGTGACCAATTTCACTAAAAAGCAAATCCAAAAAGACATGTCACAAATTTTTATATCGGCCGGAACCATTTTGAATGTGACTGCAATTAGCCTGGTTATAAAAGTTTGTCTTACGTCACTTTGGAAGGTTCTATTGTATTCCAGGATCTGGATACTGTGTTTTGCTTTAACCATGGAAAACACTGGTTACCAATGGGTCCGTTTCATAAGATTGAAGAGAATAAATTTTTAATGCGAGTACAAAAGAAGTTCTTATATGAAACTGCCTTATACTTGTGGTATATTTTGTGGTTGCTGTCTATCAAGAAAACTGTTACTGTCAAGACACATGCCCAGAAAAAGTGTCATTGTATGTACAATACAATCGCAATGGCAAACCTGTAATTGCACAAATGGTAATTTGAACCGATGTAACTGGTTTAACCTTCCAATGCAACAATGATGCGAATCTTAGTTTTAATCATCTCGGATATTTAACAAATACAACATTTAGTAAAACAGTCCATGGCCGAGATTTTGTATCTAAACCTTCAAAAAATTACAGGTATTGGTGAAAGAACATTCATCACTAATTTAAATTTATGTTGTGAGAAAAAAATAGCTGAAACATTTTCAAAACTCTATTTAAATTGTAAGAAATCTGTATAAAATATATCATTAGATGCAAAAGGAGAAAAGAAAGTTAAGCTTTACTGGTTTTAACTATAGAAATGCATTGGCAATTAGGTTTACTATAGAAATCATTGAAATGGTCCTTTACTCAAAATCAAGCCTCCCGTAGCAACAGCTGTAAAAATTGCAACGATTGCGTTTAACATTGCTGTCTATTCGGCAAGGTGGGAAGTCTTTAAAATATCTACTTAGCTTAAAATGACAAAAAAGAAAATCAGAACAAGTAGATTTAGGTCATTACGTGGGTTGGGCTATGAAACAGAAAATAGTTTATAAAGACGACCAAGTGTGTGGGGATTGTATTCAAATCTAAAGAGTAGTAGAAAAAAGGGTTTTCTTAAAATGAGATCGCATTAAATAATGCTTAACGCGGCTACATTTTTCCTGGATACATTAACAGTCAAAATTACATTTTTTAAATCAGAGTAAAAAAAAACACTGCAATTAAAACCAGTGGTAACAATGCACCTTATATGTATTTGTATATTAACAAATGATATACAACTCATACATATGACGCCATAATCGAGCAATTGTGTATTCAATTATCCATATAGAAAAAAACTACAAGTATACATAATGATAAATAGTTTTGTTTAAAAATAAGTTTTCTTAAGAGATCGCTAACGCAGCTGCATTTTTTATTAACTTAACTGATTATGATTGATAACAGTCAAAATTACACACACAACCACACACACACACATATATATATATATATATATATATATATATATATATACACAATGTGTATTGTTTAAAATTACACACTTGAAGACACAGTAGTAAGCCAATATGCAGCATTACTTAGGAGAGTGCTCAATATCTGTAAATAGAGCGATATTAATAATAATAAGGTAAATAAATATATGTTTTGTATATATCTATTCATTTC
>CM042152.1:82558968-82626468 GCA_023376005.1 Doryteuthis pealeii
ATCAACTTTCAGTTAAGTGTCCAACATACATTTGTAAAAGATAAGAGAATCAGTATAAAGGACCCTCATAAAATATAAGTGTTGATTTGAAATTCTCTGGGAGACGAGAAAAAAAAAAAATAAAAGCACTCAAGAAGAAAAATAAGTGTCTATGTTTATATATATATATATATATATACACACAAATAAATGAATGAATGTTTGTTTGTAACCAGGGGGTATATAAGTGATCCAACTTAGATTCTCCCTTCCTCTTTTTGACCCCTTTCATATCTTTAATTTCTTCCACCCACAATATTCATCCCTTCATACAAACTCTTATTGAAAATTGACATTTGAAAAACAGGGGACCCATTTGTGTGTGTGTATATGTATATATATATATATATATATATATATATATATATACACACTATTCCACTATTCCCCTCTCCTTCTCACAAACTCGTGACTCTCCTCCCACAAAATCTCTACTGCATCGTTCATTCAAACTACTACCAATTCCTACTACCTCCCACTACCAATTCCTACGCTACTGCTCGTTTTCTTTAAAATCGAGACACCATGAAACATACCATTAGTTTCCAAGCTGAAGATGGCAGATCGACATGCCGAAAGCACTCGTAGAGACACCTTTGGTGGATTGATACACCAGTTCCACCCTGACACCAAAAAGATGGCCAGACACCTTGAAAGGATTGAACAGAAACTCCTACGACAAGAATTGTCACTCGAGTTCAACCAAACATTTTTAAAAGAGAAAATGCTGCCAAAATACACTTATATATATTACACATACACACACACACAGAGATAAATGAGTCTCCTGTTTCTGGCCATGTTCTTTTTACACTTTATATATATATATATATATATATATATATATATATGTATGTATGTATGTATGTCTGTCTGTCTGTCACTGTGGGTCTGTGTGTGTGTGTGTGACAAAGACAAAATGTTTAGAGGTAGTATTTTTTTTATATATGACATTTACTTACCGTTGGAATAATTTCCATTTCTCGCTGATGTAATATAATATATATATATTATATATATATATATATATATATGTGTGTGTGTGTGTGTGTACAGTGCGAATGATGATAAATATTGGTATACCAAAAGAAAGAAAAGACAGATAATTTCTTATACCTCATGTCCCCTAAACTAGTGTATCCATACACATATAAGATGTATAAGTTTTTATAAATACAAATATACAAAAATGATATTGCTGTCTATAGACTTATTGACTTACATATATATATATATATATATATATATATATATATATGTATATGTATATGTGTGTGTGTGTGTGTGTGTGTGTGTGTGTGTAGTAGATATGTGTATAGGATAAATATGAAACTTTTTCTTCTTTATATATACAGACACACAGAGAACCTATGAATGTAATTTATAATACAAAACCTCACAAGACCTTTCCTTTGTGATATAAGCTATATATGGTTGTCAGATATCAAACAAAAGAAATCTCTCGTCGTAGAATTTGGTTTGGTTTGTTTTATGGCATATCAACCTCAGTGGGTCATTTAATGCTGACAAAGTTTTGCAATAAATTCATTCTTAATGGATACTCAATTTTTTTTAACAAACTCATGTTTTTCTATTCAACACATTTTTCTAGGACTGGAACCTCACCATCAGTTAGAGTTTAACGTCATACCCAGGATATGAAAACCCTCAGCCACCACCTTCTAGCACATATGATAAAAAAGGTTGGGGCTTTCCATAAGAGCAATAGGGTTGGGGCAATCATATAGATGCTAGGGCTTGATGTGACCAGCCTAATTACCATTGTTTTAGTGCTTAAAACAAAGAGTTTTAGAATTCCAACTTCATGGGCGTTTGGTCTAAACCATTTTCTAAGAGCTGACAATCTCGGGCGTTTTTTGGTGGTCTAGCATTTTCATCGTCGGGCGTTTTCAGGCGCTCTGGTTGATAAATTCAGATATCAAACAATGGGAATCTCTCGCCTTAAAATTTGGTTTGGTTTGTTTTATGGCATATCAACCTCAGTGGGCCATTTAATGCTGACAAAGTTTTGCAATAAATTCATTCTTAATGGATACCAATTTTTAAAAATAAATTCATGTTTTTCTATTCAACACATTTTTCTATTTAACCCATAGATGGGACCCTAACAGGTACTACCACTCCGGGTCAGAGTGTACCTGGGAGCAATGGTGATGAAGGGGTGCTCCACATTCCCCAGACCTCCAGGACTGGAACCTCGCCATCAGATGGAGTTTAACATCATACCCAGGACATGAAGGCCCTCAGTCACCACCTTCAAGTGCATATATGATAAAAAAAGTTTTTTTTTTCCAGGTGTCCAACTTGGTAGCCTTCACAAGTTCAACAAGAAACACCGAAGAAGGTTGGAGAGCACATTGGCTGAAACGTGTATATAACAATAAAGATGAGGACAACAGTCCAAAAGATCTAATTAATACAAATTATCAAGCCTAATCTCAAAGAAAATTCAGACAAATAATATACATATATATCGTTTACTTTTGGACCTTAGGAAAGGTATGAATGCTCTTGTAGGGATTATCTTCCCACTGAGTTGTCGCTTGTTCTCACCAGGGGCTAGAGTATTTAAGCGCCTGGTTCAAATGTCTCTTTTTCTCTTTTCCTGTTCCTAAAACTACGAGACACATGGGTTAGATTCTGGTCTATTCCCTTCTCGTTGAGGCTTTGCCCTCCCCCTTACATTACTGTAAGTTATTCACACAGCATGGACTATTCCTAGTCTCATATCTGTGGCTTTTATGTTTATCTTTTTACCATTCATGAATGTGTCTTTATCTTTATTTATGTACACCTTGTATTATGTACCCTTTTATCCATGTGCTGTATACGTATTAAATGTTTTGTTTATCAAACCTTTGTCGAAGTTTGTAGCTTCACGTATATATCATACTAATTTTACACCCTCATCCCCCAGCTATGAGTTAAATGGTGCTACTTTTGTTCTTCTACGATGATGGTTTTGGCATTAAATAACCCACAAAGGTTGATATGCCTTTAAAGAAAGAAACCAAACCAAAGTAAACATTCAAAGTCCACTGGTGGTGCAAGGCCAAGGCAAATTGAGTATCCATATCAAGAATGAATAAAACAAAAATGTCTTCAGCTTAAAATGACCCAATAATGTGTTGATATGCCGTAAAAACCAACCAACCAACCAACCAGCCAAGGCAGACTCAAAATTTCTAGCACCATATCACAAGGTTTCAAAAATTATAAAAGTAAAACTTATCTGCTTTGGCCCTTACTTAGGCTAGATGGGCAGTAGGAGACCAGTTGGCTGGTCACGTCAAGCCCTAGCACCTATATGATTGGCTCGACCCTACTGCCCTTATGTCAAACCCGAACCCTTTTTATCATGTTTGTGCTAGAAGGTGGTGGCTGAGAGTATTCATGTCCTGGGAATGACGTTTAACTGATAGTTAGGTTCTAGTTATGGAGGTCTGGGGAATGTGGAGCACCCCTTCATCACCATTGCTCCCTGGTCCACTCTGACCAGGAGTGGTAGTAACTGTTAGGGTCCTATCTATGGGTTAAATAGACATGTAGACCCGCCTTCTAGCACCCATATGATAAAAAGGGTTTGGGGCTTGCCATAAGGGCAATAGGGTTGGGGCAATCATATATGTGCTAGGGCTTGACGTGACCAGCCGATTGATCGGAGGGGGCCTCTCCGACCGCCCGTCTAGCCCAAGATAGGGCCAAAATGGAGTATTGCATGTCATGAATTGCTCATCCACCCGGGCTCTATCCTTAAGCATCACGGGTCGCCATCCACGGCCAACAGGTGGCCCCATTGGGGGAGTTTTACCCCTCTGCAGAGGTGCAGTCGGTGCATTCTAACGCCCCAGCCGACAGGGCGGCCATTAAGAATGACTTTATTTCAAAACTTTATCGTTGCTCCCAGGTCCACCCTGACCCAGAGTGGTAGCACCTGTTAGGGTCCCATTTAGGGGCTAAATAGAAAAATTTTTTACAAAAAAAAAATTGTGTTTCAAACTATTGCTACAAATCTTTCAAAAGTTTGTCGGCATTAATTAACTCACTATGGTTGATATGCCAAAAAAAAAAAAAAAAAAAGAATGAAAAAACTTATCTGTGAAATTCTATGGTAGACAACAGACTGGACAATTTAGACAGAATTATTATGAATGGACAATGTACCAAAAAACGGAATTATGAAAAATTGTTTTATGGCAAAAAAAAACAAAAAAACAAAACAGGACAATTGCCATTGTCTAGTTTGTGTTTGTTTGATATAAAAATTGTTTCCTAATTTTAAAGCTAAAGATTTTTGTTTGATATCTGACAACCATATATAGCTTTTTATCACAAAGGAAAGGTCTTGTGAGGCTTTGTATCATAAATTACATTCATAGGTTTTGTTTTAGTGTAAAAGGAACATGAACACACAGACAAGCAAGAGACTCAATTGGGTGGGTGTGGGTGTGTGTGTATATATATATTGCAATATAAGTACAAGAGATAACCTACTCGAGTTTCACCATAAGGATCTTCAGGGTTAAATGAGACATGTAATCGACTGCAATTAATCAATATCTTGATTAATTCAGTGGATTTAACCCTGAAGATCCTTATGGTGAAACTCGAGTAGGTTATCTCTTGTACCTATATTGCAATAAATTTGCTCTACTAACGTATTGAGCACTTTGTATTTGTTATATCGCTGTCTTACCTTTCTGAATTTTGTATCAACTAACCATTGTGACGATATTCACCGGTAAGTCACCTTTTCCATAATACATAATTATATATATATATATATATATATATTATCATGTTGAAAAATACCTGTTAGTACTCTGTTAGTATTCTTAGTAGTAGTACCTGTTAGGGTCCCATCTATGGGTTAAATAGAAAATTTGTTTACAAAATTTGTTTTTTTCCAAACTATTGCTACAAATCTTTCCAAACTTTGCCGGCATTAAATAACCCACCATGCCGTAAAAACAAAAACAAACAAATACGAGGGCTATTCAATAAATAAGGTGAATATTCAATAAATAAGGTGAATTTTCCCCAAGAAATAATACCTTTTGTTTTTAAATCTATGAAAAGCAAAAATGTTCAGAAATTACAATTAAATAAAATAAGATTTAAAACAGATGTGTCATATATAGAAGCCCATTTACCATCAAATTAGAAGACAAAGGTAGCAAGCAAGCTGTAACTCAAATACGGATCCTGCATTGCCACAAGCACAGTACAGAGTGGTTGTTTATTTATCTAAGCATCATAGCCCCACTAAAGTCAGTAGTCAATCAGGACTCAGGGAATGGTATCACCCATATGCAAATATGGAATATTCCTAAGTGTCATATACAGGGCTTGACACTAACACTGTCCCGTCATCCCAGGGACAATAAAAATTACATCCGGGATGATCAATATGTCATCCGGGACAGTTTGCTGGGGACAGTAAAATTTTTTCCTAAAAGTTAGTACTACATTCCAATAATGGCCGTCCAGTGATTGCCCGAATGCTGACCTCAAAATGAGGCTACGGCACCGCAGGTCTATTCTCAAAGCCATATAATGAATAATGGTGGAGGGAGATAGTTTAAAAGGACCGAATTATGTACTACTAACCCTTCTCAGGGTAACTTAAAGTAAAAAAGTATTTTTTTTTTAGCTCAAAACACACTAGGAAATGGATTTTTTGTCCAAATATCCAGAATTATCACTGCTTCAGCTTTTCTTAATGTTTTATTACATGTTATTATGGTACTGATGACTGACAAGTATAGATGATGCTAATGAATTAAACAAAAATATTTTGATTTCGGGATGGTCCAAACCCCATTTGGGACGGTTGATAATTTTTGTTCAGGACGGTCATTAAAAAAGTTAATGTTGGGGCCTGGCCATATATATCACCTGATTCATGTAAAATTCCCTCAGACTTAGCTGGTTGTCCACTTCAATGTTGTATCTATGAATAAAGTATGAGGGTTATTCAATAAATAAGGTGAATTTTACCTAAAAGATGTCAGCATCACATTCTTTACTGACTGCTGTACCCAGAACTTTTTCTTTACTGGAGAGCCAATGTGTTTCCACTCCATGGACAGATTTTTTGAATCGGGCTCATAGTGGCAAACCCGTGTTTAGCACATTTGTAAACATTTTTTTGACTAAAAAATACTTCTCCATACAAATTGCAAATTCTTCTGTAAATCTAACAATAGTTTTTTTTTTTTTTATTTAATCAGAAGAGAAATTCAGACAGTTTTTATTTACAAAATATTTATTTAAATAAAAGGATGTTGTTCAGAAATAAAAGTCATTGTCGGGGTGGCCTAAAGTCAGTATCAGCCAATCAGTGAGGGATTCTATCTCCTTTACACTAGCGCTAGACCAAGGAGAATGTTTTTGCGTCTGGTGGTGGAGCGCCACACCTACCATCAGCTCCTTACTTTACCATACATATCCCTGTGCTACTCATACGCCGAGTTGGCGAGGCCGGTATCGAACTAGGAACCTCATGGTTTCTAGCCGAATGCTTAACCGACTGAGCTAACCCGGCCCATAGTATCACACAATTTGTCAAATTCGTTTTTGTCAGATACAATATAAATTCAAAAAATCATCAGTTTGTTTGTTTAAAAATGTTTGAAGTGAAACTTACCAGTGATGAGTTAAAATGGGAATCTGAAGCGTCATCTCAAAAATTCAGAGAGAAAGGAATTTCAATTAAGGTCGAGCTGAGGCAAAAGATGACTGGAAACGAAGATAATACGTTGGCTTGGCCAATCCTTGCATAACCAGTGTTACTACACATCACACAAGAAAAGCCTTTAAGCATGTACACGGATGTAAACTAAATACATAGATTAGGGCTAATCATAAAACAAATTAGTAACCTTGCCAAATGTTTGCCTGAATTGAAAATAATCAACTGTTGACCAATTTTCCTTTTATCTCTACCGGTATGATGAAAACAAGGAAAATAAAAAAAATAAAAATGTGGCAAACAGACAGTTGATTTATTGGTTTGGTTTGTTTTGTTTTACAGCATATCAATCTCAGTGGGTCATTTAATGCCGATAAAGTTTTGAAATAAATCAATTCTTAATGGATAATACAATTTTTTTATAAATACATTTTTCTATTTAACCCATAGATGGGACCCTAACAGGTACTACCACTCTGGGTCAGAGTGGACCAGGGAGCAATGGTGATGAAGGGGTGCTCCACATTCCCCAAACCTCCAAAACTGTAACCTCACCATCAGATAGAGTTTAACGTCATTCCCAGGACATGTAGACCTGCAGCCACCGCCTTCTAGCACCCATATGATAAAAAGAGGTTGGGTCTTGCCATAAGGGCAATAGGGTTGGGAAAATCATATAGGTGCTAGGGCTTGACGTGACCAGCTGATTGATCGGAGGAGGCCTCTCCGACCGCCCGTCTAGCCCAAGATAGGGCCAAAGTGGAGTATTGCATGTCATGAACTGCTCATCCACCTGGGCTCTATCCTTAAGCATCACGGGTTGCCACCCACGGCCAACAGGTGGCCCCATTGGAGGAGTCTTATCCCTCTGCAGAGGTGCAGTCGGTGCATTCTAACGCCCCAGCCGACAGGGCGGAGTTGATTTATTATATGCAGAGATACTGATTGGTACGTGTCCTGTGTCCCTAGAGCATAAATTTTCCCGGGGACTCATTCAAAGCAAATATGCGAGTCCCAGGATACGACACCAGGTCAATTTCTTAAGCGGAGTTTAACAGGTTTGAATTCAGAGTTTTCCTTCTAGACTGGTTACCTAGCCATGGTTAAAGAACCCAGTCTGCCCTACTATTTGCTCATAGCTGGAGGGAAAGTAGGATTCATACCTTTCCCAAGGGTATTTAGCATCACTGCATATAAGTAAGTAAAGTCATCAGGATGGCCTAAAGTCAGTATCAGCCAATCAGCGAGGGAGTCTATCCCCTTTTCAATAGAGCTAGACCAAGGAGATTGTTTTTGCATCTGTGGTGGAGCACCACACCTACCATCAGCTCTTCACTTTACTGCACAGATCCCTATGCTACTCATACGCTGAGTTGGCGAGGGCCGGTATCGAACCAGGAACCTTGTGGTTCCGAGCCGAACACTCTACCTACTGAGCTAAACCGGCCGTTGAACCCTAAATAGGTAGATAATGAGACAATTGCAATATAACTTGCCAATATTTTTTCTTTTCTAAAAATAAACTAATAGAAATTTTCATTTAAGCTGATTTATTTTTACTCAAAATAGGTTGATTGGTCTGTAAGGTGTTAACCAAAATTAAGATTGACATAAAAATAATCATTATTATTATTGTTTAATTAGAAGTTTATTATAACAGATTAAAAACAGATTAATCTTTAATTTTCATCTGGGTGTTCCATCATGGTGTAATGGTTAGCAAGCTAGTCTCACAGATCAGTTACTACTGAATACTGAGTTTGACCCTCGCTGGATGCCTCATACTCGTGACCTTGTGTCACATACTACCCCATGGGTTAGAAGGAAGTCCCATCATGGTGTAATGGTTAGCAAGCTGGTCTTACAGATCCTTAACTATTGAATAGTGAGTTTGACTCTCACTGGAGATGACCTTGTGTCACATCCTACCTGTGGAAAAGAGTTTGAGTAACAAGGGTGTTTCATCGTGGTGTAACGGTTAACAGGCTAGTTTTGCAGATCCATGACTACTGACTAGCAAGTTCGATCCACACTGAATGCCCCCCTACCTATGACCTTGTGCCACATCCTAAAGTAAAGTGTAGGTAAATACCTACTCTTTACTTTTCATCTAATGTCAGAAGTCGATGATTGATTGTGATTGATTGATTTTAACGGCATGTCAATCCATACAGGGTTAATTTATGCCAAGTGGTAGGTTGTGTGGAATGGTAAAATTTATTGTTATGTCTTTTTTCAAGGATTTTTGATTTTGACAGTAGGTTGTCTGCAGTTGTTTGTTGCTAAATGGATTGGAAATCTCACAAAGTATTTTACTATAACACCGTGTCGCTAAAACGTATATACACATATATATATACTAGCAAATATATGCACCCTCCGAGTGCAAGTATTTAAGTTTTAATGTAATGAAATATTGTATTATATTAGAAAGGCTAAAGAAACTAAATAAGAATGTAAATAAAAAGATTTGAAACAGAGGGAGTATAATCAAAAAATAGAACAACTGAAACTTACTCTTCCATCACTCTCGTCTTTCATTGTTATTTTTTCTAATTTAAGTATTTAGTTAATAGAGGAAATAAAGAATAAAATGACAGTTATTTGATCTTGTTAATGGATTTCATTTAAGATTCATTGAAGAGATTTTTGCTTATATTCATTAAAATAAAACCAAACAGTTAGAAATCAATAACACTGAGCACATATTTATTAAATTCGATTTTTTGATATCAATATGCAAATTAGCTTTCCCGTTCACACTGTAAACCGCTATTTTGTTGTATATATAATTGCATGTTGTTAGTATGTAGATATGGTTAACAGTATTAATAATGTAAAATAATTTTATTAATAATTGAGGTTAGAATAAAATAAAAATCATTGAGAATGTGATGTAAATAACTAAGGGAATTGTGACTGGAGTAGTAATATAGTTTCGGTTACAGATAGAAAAACACACAATCTCCATTATAATAAGATATAAAAGTATATATATATATATAATATATATATATATATATATATATATATATATATATGGAGAGAGAGGAAAGAGTTGGATCGATATACTGATAGAAGTCGATATAAATATACAAATTCAATGTTTATATAAAAGATTCAGAATCCTATCTAGTTATTTACTAAGCTTAACTTAGATGTGGCAAACGACCAGAAGTATCGGGCGGCCAGTGTGAATCAAATTCACTAACAATGGTTTGTGAATCTATCTTGCTAACCATTATATCGTGTGAGGAGCCCACCACCATTCGATATATGAACTTCAAATTAGTTAAATATATGAATAAGGGATAAATGTGTAGGGGAAAGTTAAAGTTTGTTATAAGTGATAGTTTGGTAGAAAGTTTTTCATAAACAATTTTTTCTATTTAACCCATAGATGAGACCCTAATAGGTACTACCATTCCAGGTCAGAGTGGACTGGGGGTAATGGTGATGAGGAGGAGCTCCTGTTGTATTTTTTGTATATATATATTTACCAACCCTCCGCACAAGCTGGATATGACACAAGGTCAATTTCTTAAACGGAGTTCAACAGGCTTGAATTCAGAGTTTTCCTTCACCTAGACCGGTTGCCTAACCAATGTTAAAGAGCCCAGTCTGCCCTACTATTTACCCATAGCTGGAGGGAGAGTAGGATTCATACCTTTCCCAAGGGTATTAGCGTTAAGTGAAATGCAACGTCCAGGATTTGAACTCGGGTCGACAAGTCCATTTCCTATGACTTTAACCACTACACCACACGCTTCCTATATTTTTTGTATATAAGGTGTGTGCTAGATCCCCGCTTATACCTATAGACTGGCCAAGATCATGTGATTGACTCTTCTAACCAATCACTGGTAGTACTACTGGCCTGATAAGATACTTAAACTCCCCATAATGGTCACACATCAAATACACTCTTTGACGACGGACGCACATGGGATTGACGGGATCTTTACCAATACTCACGAAGGACTTTTATGATTACCAGTAACTGAGGACACTTTAGTAACCAAGGGATTCACATTGTGGACGGACTCTTTATCAAGGATTCCACCAGATAAGCGCTTCTGCTATAAGGCCAAGCAATGGACCTTAAAAATTTAACAGCTCCACATTCTGCAGACCTCCAAAACTGGAACCTCACCATCAGATAGTTTAACTTCATACCCAAGACATGAAGGCCCTCAGCCTCTGCATTCTAGAACATAGAAAGAATTGGGGCTTGCCATAAGGGCAATAGGGTTGGGGAAATCATAAGTGTTAGCGCTTGACATGACCAGCTGATTAATTGGAGGGGGCCTCTCCGACCGCCATCTAGCCTAAGTAAGGGCCAAAGTAGAGTGTTGCATGTCATGGACTGCTCAGCTACCTGGGTTCCATACCCTAAGCATAATGGGGGGTTGCCACCCACAGCCAACGGATCCCTCTGCTGCAGAGGTGCAGTCGGTATATTCTAATGCCCCAGCCAACAGGGCAGATTGCTGATATGTATTACCCACTTCGGCAGCATTGTGGCCCAGTTCAAACTTGTAAATCATAAGTTAAGGAACTAAAAGGGTAAAGTTGGCAGAGTGGCCTATTGTCAGTATCAGCCAGACAGTGAGTGTGTCTATCCCAGGGCTCGACATTAATGCCATCCCGGGGACGATAAAAATTACATCTGGGACGATCAATACGTCATCCGGGACAGTTTGCCGGGGATGGTAAAAATTTCAAAAGGTTCAGCATGTCCTTCCCGAAAAAGGAAACCAATGATTACATGAAAATTGGGTAACTTAAAGTAAAAAAAGTATTTTTTTTTAGCTCAAAACACACTAGGAAATGGATTTTTTGTCCAAATATCCAGAATTATCACTGCGTCAGCTTTTCTTAATGTGTTATTATGCTACTGATGACTGACAAGTATAGCTGATGCTAATGAATTAAACAAAAATATTTTGATTTCGGGACGGTCCAAACCCCATTTGGGATGGTTGGTAATTTTTGTTCGGGATGGTCATGAAAAAAGTTAGTGTCGGGGCCTGGTCTATCCCCTTTTCACTAGCACTAGACCAGGGAGATTGATTTGGTTGTGGTGGAGCTTTCTTTACCGTATAGATTAGATTACCAAATCAGTACTACTTATGCGCTGGGTTGGCGTGGACTGGAACCGAACCGGGAACCTTGTGATTCCAGGCAGGTGATTTACCCTGCCCCTTAGTGAACTAGACTATATTAAATGTTCATTTGTATGTCTTTCAAATCACACATGGAGTGAAACAATGCAGAACATGCTAGGGCACCAACTACCAAACACAGCAGGTACCTATTATGACAAACAGTTTTGGTCATGTGATATGAAGTAAAAAAAGTAAGTGGCCTTTTGTTGGTATCAGTCGGACAGCAAGGGAAATCTATCCTCTTTTTGCTAGCGCTAAACCAGGGAGATTGTTTTTGCTGAGGTGCGGCGCCACACCTACCGTCACCTCCCTACTTTACTACACATATCAAATTACTCGCACCATATGACCTTTAGGCACCCCTTTTGCAATCTCGATTCATAAGGACATGTTTTTCATTTGCACCGTAAAAATCCGGTTGTTTGTTAGGGGTTAGTTTTATAATTTTTTTTTTTAAATCTAAAAATCATCTGTTAACAAACAACCGGATTTTGACGGTGTAAATGAAAAACATGTCCTTATGAATCGAGATCGCAAAAAGGGTGCCTAAAGGTCATATGGTCCGTTTACTCAATCTGTGCTACTCATGTGCTGAGTTGGGGGGGGGTATTGAACTAGAAACCTTGAGATTCCTAGTCAGGCACTTTAACAACTGAGCTAAACCATGTCTCTCTTGTGATATACTCAGTACAAACTAGCATGTACTAAAATATTGCAAAACTTTTGACTCAACTTGGCATCACTTACAAACTTGATATCTCAATGCTTTCTTGAAAAAAGAAATCTAAACAAAATTATCAAAGGATTAAGTAAAGTAAGTAAGTAAAGACGTCGTGGCGGCCTAATGTCGGTATCAGCCAATCAGCGAGGATGTCTATCCCCTTTTCACTAGCGCTAGACCAAGGAGATTATTTTTAGTGTCTGAGGTGGAGCGCCACACTTACCAACAGCTCATCACTTTTCCGCACAGATCCCTGTGCTACTCATATGCTGAGTTGGCGGAGGCCGGTATCAAACCAGGAACCTTGTGGTTTCTAGCCGAACGCTCTACCGACTGAGCTAACCTGGCCCATTAAGTAAAATAATATATAATAATTAAATCTATCTATACATATATAAAGGGCAGTTGTGTGTATGTATGTATGTATGTATGTATGTCAGAGGAAATTACGAAAATAAAACAGTTAAAAACAAAGTAAATACATATACACATTCAATCTGACTGAGTCTAGCTTTTTATGCAAAAAATTATGAAGATTTGATTTATATTTGCGAAGATATTTAAAAATGAAAAATAGCATTAAAAGTAGGCAGACACTCTCTATAATTTGGCCTTGTGCCAGACTAAGCTAACATAAAATATGACTCATTGCAGCCAAATAAACCAAAGACTTAAAAAGAAAAAAAAATGAATATTTAATAGGCAAAACCCCCGAAGACATTTCCAAATTGGAAATCTAAGGAAGAAATAAAATGATTGATTTTAACGGCATTTCAAGCCATCATTGGTTATTCTATGCCTAGAGGTTAGGGAATTGCATTCATTACACATTCATATTTACATTTTTTGTCTACTTATTACTGAAAATCTTCTTTTTTTTTTTTTGCACTTGGTCCTATTGAATTCAAACAATTTTTAAACAGATCAATTTGATCTATAGATAGGACCCTAACAGGTATTACCACTCCGGATCAGAGAGGACCTGGGAATAATGGGTATTCCGCACTCCCCAAATCCTAGAAGAGTAGCCTCACCATAAAATATAGTTTAGTATCATACCCAGAACATCGCCCTTTTTTTTTAGGGGGAGGGGGTCTTATTTCTCTCAACAATCAACATATTCTAAGCCCTGCCAACAGAAATTAAACCATGCAGACAACAAATATCTTCATTTTCAGTCTGGTATATCTTGTGTCTTTGCGCACTGATAATGAGTTCGATTCTCACAGGGTGCACCGTACTTTTGGCCTTGTGTCACATCAATTCTAAGCTTGGTAATTAACTATATCTTGTTTCTTGATAATACTATTTTATTTTCATGAAAAATAGAAAAAGCATTTTTAATTTTTTCTTAGAGTAGACCTCAACAATTAAGGCAGACATCTCGGTACAAATGCAGAATAGCGCGCAAGAGATAATATCATTAAAATCGCATTTTACGTATAATTAGTATTAGATTACGAAAAATTCCGAAGTACCCTAATACTAATCCTAGTGTCTCAAAGATTTGGGTATTTCTGTGAAATGTACAGAAATCCAATGCTTTTTATATGTTATCTAATGATATTATCACTTGCGTGCTATTCTGCATGAGTACTATTTTTTAAATCATTTGAGGCAATGAAAATGACAAGATAATGTGTAATGGCAATCATAAAAAAAATACTATTTCTGTCCCATAATATTGATACATTTAGTATATGAAATTTATATGCAAATGTAACAACTATTATGGGACAGAGGTTGGATTTTTTACTATTTCTGTCCCATAATAGTTGGTACATTTAGTGTATGAAATTTATATGCAAATGTAACAACTATTATGGAACAGAGGTTGGATGTTTTACTACTTATGTCCCATAATAGTTGGTACATTTAGTGTATGAAATTTATATGCAAATGTAACAACTATTATGGGACAGAGGTTGGATGTTTTACTATTTCTGTCCCATAATAGTTGATACATTTAGTATATGAAATCTATATGCAAATGTAACAACTATTATGGGACAGGCGTAATTTTTTCATTCATTAGTGTTTTTTTGTTTTTTTTCGAGGTGGTGGGTAACTTTAAATTTAATTAGTAAATATTTATATTCTTCAATTTATTTAAAAATCAAGGTAAAAAAAATATTTCATACAAAACTTAGAAAAAAAATATTATTTTTAAAAATTATTCTATCATTTGAGAAACCCATTCTTTACGTGTATATTTTATTGTCTAAGGATTTATGAAATATAAACAACTGAAAATTTTAACAAGTTTCATTAACAAAACACCTTTCTCAGTTAAAAAAAAAAAAAATAAAATAAAAAAATCAAGTTATTATTTCGAATTAGAATGAATAATAATAAAAAATAGTTAAGAATACTTTTATTTCCAATACATTTTCATTTATTTCTGTAAAATCCTCGTTTATTCACGCAGAAAAAAAATATTATGGGTAGTGTTGTATTTGTGGCATATTTTAAGTAATAAATATATTTCGATTGGAGTATACATAAAAGAAAAACAAATAAATAAAATATATAATTTAAACAAAGTATTTAATAAAACATTGAAACATTTTAGAGATACTGACGAACGATGTTTTATTTATTTCTCAATTTACATGTTGTTTTTATTGGTTAAATAAATGTTACTTTGTATCGGACAAGATATTCGTTCCAATCCTATGTAATTATTTTCCGATTTTCGGTACTTATTTTCTACTAGAGCAGATTCCTTAATTTTATTTTTCTTCTATTCACATTTTCGGTCTTTTATCTTTTTATTTATTTATTTATTTTATGTAGAAATTAGTATCAATCATATATATAAACCCACCGATATTTTGCACCCCAAAAATAAGGTGAGTAAAAGTTAAGTGTCCTGAAAAAAATCAGAAAGTTTTGAAATAAAATAACTGATGCATTATAAAATTCATTCATTGATAAAATCAATCAACATTGAAATTTCCATTAAAATCGGATAATTCCCTGATTTTTTGGTAATTTTTTTTTTTTACGGAGAGGGATTAAATTTGTTTTGTAAAAACACAGATTTTTCGACAAATTGGGTATACTTAATGTAATAAATATATTTTACTCAAGATAAACAAAATAGAATCATCTATAGTTGCATAGTTGAAGTCTACCGCATTTGTCTCAAAATGAATGAATAAATAAATAAATAAATAAATACTTACTGTGCAAAAATAGCGGGTTTAAATTTAAAGATTCATTGAAAAAAATCTTTTCAGATAAATTGAATTTTAAGTTACCCTACCATGCGTTAATTTTTTTCTTTTTTTTTTGTAGTTATGTTTTTTTTTTAAATAGTAATAATTTTAACCTATATTAGGCATGTGATTAAAATAGGTTATTGTTTCATTCTTACACGAGCCCCCCCCTCAAGTATTAAAAAAAAATGCGGTGGGGGTTTTAAAACGTTTTACAAATATTATTATTTACTCTTGTTATTGTCTCTTATTTTCTAGAACGTCGTACATTTTGTTTCGACACAGTTAATTATTCATCAAAATATTCTTTCAAATTCAGATAATTCAGTATCATTTATGTTTTTTAATAACATAAGTAGATGATATCAAGTGTTACTTTGATAGGATTCAACCAAAATTGAGAACTCAAACGTACATATACAGATTTGTGTATTTTTTACGGAGTATTATAAATAAATAAATAATATATATATTTTTTTCCTTTTCTAAAGGTATATATATATAATCCTTTATTTATTTATTTTTACATATACGGAGTATTATAAATAAAATAAAAAATAAATAAAGGATATATAAATTTATTTTCTAAATATATGCTTTTACACACATTTATACACGAATTTTTAACATGAATAAATAAGTAATGTTCAGCACAAAAATATTTTGTGTTATCTACATTCATTTACCTATATTGTTATCTAGATGTATCGTAAATCGTTCTGTAGTCAATCAACACTTAAAAAGCAAGATAAACAATCTCTGCTTTTTTTCTCGTAATTATTTAGGTGTATGTTTTGTTTGTTTGTCCCCCCCCCTTTTTTTTTCCTCGGGGGTGGGTGGCAATTTTTGCTTGAAAAGGTTGATGACCTTATAACAAAAGAAACATATTAATTACTTTAAAAGATATAAGCTGGGGGAAAAAAAGAGCAAAAATAAAATAACATAAAATAAAAGATTATTCAACCAAAAACAAAATTATGCAGTTATAAAAATAAATCAATTAAACTTTAAAAATCTTTACAAATTAAAACAAAAATAAATATTGTTTATTTATTTAATGAATAAATAAACAATAACATTTTGATATTTTTGTTAAATAATATTCATTTATTTTATTAATTTTTTTATTATTTTTGTTAAATAATATTTATTTATTTTTATTAAATTTTTATTATTTTTGTTAGATAATATTCATTTATTTTTATTAAATTTTTATTATTTTTGTTAGATAATATTCATTTATTTTTATTAAATTTTTATTATTTTTGTTAGATAATATTTATTTATTTATTTTTATTAAATTTTTATTATTTTTGTTAAATAATATTTATTTATTTTTATTAAATTTTTATTATTTTTGTTAAATAATATTTATTTATTTTTATTATTTTTGTTAGATAATATTTATTTTTTGATAAATAATATTTATCAAGTGTAAAATTTAACGTTTTCATATATCTTTTAAAAAGTAAAATAGAAATAAGTAAAACGTTAAAAATAAAATACATTCAGTCTTCTTTACTCAAACAAATTTTTACAAATCTTTACTGTTTGTTTATTTACGAAATTAAATATAAAAAGATTTTAATTTTTATCAGTTTTGTATAGACAACTTTTGGCTTCTTTATTTAAATATAATTTTCATTTAATTTCTAAAATTAAACAGAAAAAAAAAAATTAAACCCCCAACGAAATTTTGAACATTTAAGGAACGAGAAACAAAAATTTCTTCAAAAACAAAATATTAAAAATAAAATAAGTTGTCATTCGTACGTAGAGACAGCTGGTAAGTTTAATAATAAAAATACCAGATGGCTTTAAAGTGGGTGTCTAGTTTTCTATAAATAATTTATTACAAATTGAACCCTCACTTAATGACAATGTGATAGTACCAAGCATCATCGAGTGATGAGGCATTATAAACGGAGTTGTTTTTTTTGTTTTTTTGTTTTTTTCTCAATACGTATCTATTTTTTGTCTTTTACTTACACTGCCAAAGTGAAGCACTGACGTCTTAAATCGCCCGTCAGGAGGACTTTTTCTCGAACCGCGGCTGTCCATAACAGCCAAACAAAATCGAGTAACGATCCTTATCAGGTGTCAGCCTCCGTAAATATCCAATTCCGCTCTGTTCTTTTTTTCTTCTTCTTTCTGATAAAGTTGCGCATGCGCAGGAGCCGCTCTTTGAAAATTGTTGGTTGAGGCATCATTACTATATTTAAAACTAGAAGCGGCTACCCAGCATTACCCAGGTAGAGGGCGGGGAGGGGCTAACTCTGGTGTATTGATTTGTATACTTTTGAGAGTTAGAAATACTGGACATTTCTAAATAGAATTTCAATGCTATATATGGAGATTTTGATTTTTAAATATCTTCAAATATAAATAAATAAAGCAAAAAGCAAGAACCAGTGATATTTAATGACGTGTATATATTTACTTTGTTGTTATTTATTTTATTTTCGTAGTTTCATCTGGACATACATACACACGAACTGCCCTTTATAGTACTAGAGGCAGCTACCCGCTGTCACCTGGGTAGAGGTTGGGGGGGAGGTAAAAAGGTAGTCTCGCAGATCCATTATTACTGAATCGCGAGTTGGATCCTCACAGGATGCCCCACTAAAATCTCGACTGAACTTGCACAAAGGTGTCAAAATTAGGGTGACCCAGAAAAAACAGAACCCACAAAATTTGTAATAAAACTGTTAATTTTAACTATGGGGCTTTAGGGTTATGGTTAGGACTAGGATTAGGGTTAGGATTAGGGTTGGGGGTTAGGGTTAGTCTAATGGGAAAATGAATAAATAATTTGAGTTCTGTTTTTTTCTGGGTCACCCTGTATACCGGTGACCCAGAAAAAACAGAACCCACAAATTTTGTAATAAAACTTAATTTTAACTAGGGGGCTTAAGCTTGGGGTTAGGGTTGGGGTTGGGGTTTAAGGTTAGTTTAATGGGAAAATAAATAAATAATTTGGGTTCTGTTTTTTCTGGATCACCCTAATTTTGACACCTTTGTGCAAGTTCAGCCATAATCTCTTTGCATAAAAGACCATGCGTTGATCCAGACACTCTGAAAAGAAAAATTAATGGCTACTATTTATAATATTAAATGCAAAACAATTCTTTACTGTTATCATATAAATTTTATTTTTTTAATTATCTTTACTAATATAAATCAAACCTTCATTATTTTTGCTCAAAAAGCAAGATCTAGTGATAGTGAATGTGTATATATATTTACTTTGTTCTTAATTGTTTCATTTTCCTAGTTTCCTCCGGACATACATACACACAAACTGCCCTTTATAGATATAGATACGGCTTTCTTTTATATAAAAATTATAAAATGAAATAATAAAAAAATAAATTGAAATCATTCACGTCCTTTTCTCTCTCTCTCTCTCTCTCTTCTCTCTCTCTCTCTCTCTCTCTCTCAATACTTTTTCAATATTAAAAAAAAAAACAAGAAAAAAAACCAACAACCTAGATTCCTCTTAACAGAATTTAATAATCTTTTATCGACAACTGAAGTGTCATCCAAGCATAATGTAGCAACTTATATATACTATATTTAAAAATGGCTTTCTTTTACATAAAAACTAGAAGTGGATACCCAGCGTCACCTAGGTAGAGTGGGTTGGAAAAAAAAAAACCTTGCGTATTGATTTGTTTTATTTTGAGATTCTCAAATGCTGTACATTTTTAAGTAGAATTTTAATACTATTTCTATTGTCAGAAATTCCATCTGAATTATCTTCCCCTGTCACTAGGGGGACAAATTGCCAGTGGGATATTGGTGGGAGAATCAAAACCCCAGCACTTGTCTGGGGCCCTCATACTGGACGGATGTATTTACCAGGGAACCGTTAACAACGAGAGACGTAAAAACAAACGCTCTTACTCACTTAGCCCCAAAACAGGGAGAACCTTACAACCAGATTCCATCTAAGGCCGCATACCAGCATATTACAAAAAGGCCGGTACGAATGCACACTGACCAAAGGAAGAACAACTACCAAGACGAAGCGTCTCAACATCATTTCCCACCGACGAGAAGAAAACTGTGTTATCTCCAGTACTACAAGAAATCCCCCCACAGATGAGTCTGGTAGCAAATACCAATAAATTTGCAACATTTTATGTAATTTTATGTCAATACAGTGTCTGCATTTACTTTTGTGTTGTTCCTTCTTTTTCCGACAATTTGCCTTCAACTACGGAGAAATAAAAGTTCCTTCGAATCCGTAAATACTTTTACTATGTATATTTTGATTTTTCGATATGAAATGAAATTTTTTGTGTACAGTGCTCAGGTGCACCACAACTCATCAAAGTCTCATGTCAAGTACACAGAATAATGTATTAGGGTCAGGAACATGAACAGTTTACAGTAGTAATATGCATGTATGTGTGCACGTGTGTGCATATGTATGTGGAGAGTGGCATCAGGTATAGTGTCGGCGGGCTACAGGAAGCATGGAGGCTTTGAAAGATTCAGTGCTTCGGCAGCCTACAACAGATGTGGGCAGTATCTTTGAATATAAATCAAATCTTCATTATTTTTGCACAAAAAGCAAGCTCTGGTGATATTTAAAGTATATATATATATTTACTTAGTCATTAATTGTTTTATTTTCATAGTTTCATCCGGACATACATACTTACATACCATTCATCATCATTAATTGACATTTCAGTCTCGGAAAACTATAAAATAGTTTTTGTGCCCTTGAAGTTACAGCCCATCCTGTGACTGTGAAGTCCAATGTTCGAAAAACATTCTCGACCACAAATGTCGCATGTGAAGGCTGTCCCTGAAGATGTTGATGTGCCGGTGCTTTGTTGACGCTGCTTTCTTCTGGACCTCTTGGCTTCATGGTTTTGCACCAGGGTGGCTTCAGACAGGAACAGTCCGCTACACAGAGCTTTCTGCCACCGAGGGCGGTCCTGAGCCAAATTTTCCCAGTTGGCACACACACAAAAACTGTCCTTTATATATGTATAGATTATAAAATGAAATAAAAAAAAATAGATTGAAATCATTCATGCCCTTTTTTTCTCTCTCTCTCTCAAAACTTTTTCAATATGAAATCAAAAACAAAAAAAACAAAAACAAAAAAAAACAAAAAAATCTAGATTCCTTTTCAGAGAATTCAGTAATCTTTTAAGAGAAAATGACATCATCAGAGCACCGGTATACCATCAACATCTTCAGGAACGACCTTCACGTGTGACATCTGGGGTTGAAACTGTTGTGGGGTTATTTTCGTATTTGCCTGGAGAGTTGTCTGCCCGTATAGTGTTGCTGGTTCCCGCTAGGGGTCTGGTGTATTTAAGCGGCTGATTTGAACTTCTCTGCCTCTTTTTGCCTGCTGCTCGCTACGAGACCACATGGGTTAGACATGGTCTACCCCTTTCTCGGTGGGGCTTTGGCCCTTAACACTGGCCACTCACTGCTAGTAAGTCTCTTATATGATATATGACTATCCTTTAGTCATGTATCCGTAACTACGTTTTTATGTACATTTAGGTATCTCTTTGATACCTAAATATCTGGTATTTTACCATTCATGAATGTGTCATTATCTCTACTCTTATCTATGTACTTTATGTATCTCGTTATATCCATGTGCTGTATACCTATTAAATGTTTTGTCCCTCATCCTTTGTCGGAGTTTGTTTGCATTCCAACGAGTTATGACTTTGTCATAACCTTTGAATCTTACACTGTTTTTCAAACATAGGACTTTACAGTCGCAGAAGGCGCTGCACTAGGACGTAACTTCAGAGTACGAGAAATCTACGGTCTTCCGAGACTGCAATGTCAATACTGATGATGGCTAGCTGTTAAGTGACATGTTTGAAAATTTTGGCTATATTTGAAAAAAAAAAAAAATTGTCTATTTTAAAATCTAATAGAAACACGTCAAAATCAATCTGTTTTCACTTCAGTCGATAGAGTCAGTCAAAAATGATGGAGCAATTGATACTGTCATGATGACTGGGATGTTTTGATTTTCTTATTTGTATTTGGATTATTCGGACTATTGTCCTCATCTTAATTGTTATCTACACATGGTTTCGGTCTACCCCCGTGGATTGAATAAAGGGTTAGGTATAACAATATTGTGTTAGTATAACATTCAGTTCTAAGACTAACAACAACAAGAAAGGAATTAATATTTCCTTTAATTCAAACAATTTATTGGCTAGACATAAAACAACAAATAACAATATAAAGTCCTTCCTGTATATAAAGTTGAGTTTAAGGGACTTACCTGCGCATTGGAGAAGATATCTTAGGGTGGTTTCTTTGAGCCCCTGAATTCGTTGCCTCGTGGTACCGCGGGTGGAATCTGTCTGACCACTTTTTGGATATTGTGCCAAAACTCTGGGCTATCACGTGATTGGTATATCCAATCACAGAGCCTCTCCCTCACTCACTCTATATACAGGAATAACCATTTTACTGACCCAACAACAATAAAGATGAGGATAATAGTCAAAATAATCCAAATTATCAAGCCTCATCTAAAAAATTCATAGAAAAACATTTTCTTACAGTATAACCTTTTCTTCCTAGTTTATATCTAATGAACTTACCAGAATTATATATATATATATATATATATATATATATATATATATATATATCATTGAAAGGAAGGAAAAACTAAACACCATTATTCCATAATAAATTTATTTCGACCAAAATTTTGGTCAAAATAAATTTATTATGGAATAACGGTGTTGAGTTTTTCTTTCCTTTCAAAGATATATATTGCTCTGTATATAATCTGAAAAGATTATTATACATTGAGCTCTCTGTAGGGATTTAAAGATTCACTGTATTTATACATACTGGATCATACAATAATAATACAGTGTGTCTTAGAAATCACATATAGAATCATCCCTTATTACCAAGTTTTGGATATCTCACATCTATATATATATATATATATATATATATATATATATATGTTGGTGGTGTTCATGAGCTTCAAAAAGCAAGGGGACATCTCCACACTTGACGGCAAGCCTCTTAAGTCAGTAGAAAAATTCACATACCTAGGGAGTAATATCTCATCCACAGAAAGTGATGTTAACACTCGAATAGGAAAGGCATGGTTGGCCACCAACAAACTATCAGTCATATGGAAATCCAATCTCCCCAACAAGCTAAAGAGGCGATTCTTCCAGGCTGTGGTTGTGTCGGTACTTCTGTATGGCTGTACCACTTGGACCCTAACGAAGCGTCTTGAGAATAAGCTAGATGGGAGCTGTACGAGAATGCTATGGACGGTCCTGGATAGGTCGTGGAAGCAGCACCCCACAAAAGAGCAACTATATGGCCACCTGCCCCCCATCTCACAAACCATACGAGTGAGATGGACTAGACATGCAGGTCACTGCTGGAGAAACAAGGACGAGATCGTAAGCGACGTACTACTGTGGAAGCCAGCGCATGGGCGCGCTAATGTGGGCTGCCCAGCCAGGACCTACATTGACCAACTATGCAGGGATACTGGCTGCTGCGCAGAGGAGCTGCCGGAGTCAATGAATGATAGGGAAGGCTGGCGAGAGATCATCATGGATATCCGTGCAAACTGCGCGACATGATGATGATGATGATATTGATGGTACAGTTTGCTATATTTATAAGTAAAGAGTGCTCAATATCATTGACAGAGTATGTATTCCTAAGTTAGGGTAATGAAGACACGAAGTCAACAGCCCTTGGTAACTGACAGTTTCTTGCCTGTGTGATTTTCTAACCAAGACTTGGTCCAAAGATCACTATGCTAACTTATATATAAACTCCTACAGTTAACTGTAATTAATGTATATCTTGATTAATTCAGTGGATTTAACCCTGAAGATCCTTATGGTGAAACTCTAGTAAATTATTTCTGTATACACTATAATACTGTATATATATATATATATATATATATATATGTATAATCAAATGATCAACAAGTAGAAACCTGTAGAATATTCTTAGAGACTCTCTGACGCCAAAGCTAAGGTTGAGAATCACAGAAAGTGTCCCCAAAGTTTACCGGAACAAGAATAATTCTGCTTCGTCATGGCATGTAGCCGACTTTGCGGAGAAGAGGAAGGCAGAGAAACGAACAACTGATACTACACTTGTTACTTTACTCACGTACGCCAAACTACCGGGAGACAGGTGACATCACGATTTGGGGGAAGGAAAGAGATCCCTAGTATCAGTATTCAGTTAGCACTCGGGACCCGGTCAGTGAACATAGTGGGATTGAACATCTCGTGGGGGAGGGAAGAAAATCGTTCCCAAGAAGAAAGTTACCACTATTAAGAACGCAACAAAAAAGAAATGATACCTGGAGAAGTCATTCATACAGATATGGACCAAAACAAGAATAAAAGGAAAATCACCGGATATAACCCCACGGAGACAAAAGAATGAACCCGCTAAAACAAAGTTAAGTGATATATTCTGCCATGGAATTTTTAGACACCCTGCCCTCATTGCCTTTTGTCTAAAACTAAATATATATGTATATCTTCGAATTGACTATGGCCTACGGGCCAAAACTATAACAAAACCTATCCTGCTATCTCATTCAAACTAATAGACAGGGTAACGATGAATATCTTCCCTGATGCCTCTACATATACCCCAGCCTGGAGATTCCTATTTTTCCTCATCCAAATTCTCGACTTCCTGAATAAAATGTCTTAAAAATAATATTATGCCTTGTTGTTCATTGCCAAGTCTTGCATGTACCCTCTCATTTTTCTTTGGTATCTCTGATGGAAAAACGTTGTATAATGTCGAAACGATAGGTGAACGTAACATATTATTATTATTATTGGATCCTTTCTATCCACTAAGTCAGATGGCATAGTGTCCAAAATAAAAAATAAAAATTTTATCTGCATCTGCGCAAATGTGACTCTGCGGGCCAATTCTTGAGTGACAGTCTTTGGTGCACTGAATGCACACAAACTGTGATGCTTTCTGGGGCTGCCGGCTTTTCTCTCTCTTTCTGGCTCTCTTTTCTGTTGAGGCTACTCTCCTCTCTGCCTCGCCCTTCTCCGTACCTTGCTTAACGTTAAGGCGTCAAGCCACTCTATTCTTTGCATATACCTCCTACGTGTTTGTCTCAATATGGCATATTCTCATAGCTCTCCTGCAGATATATACATATGTATAATGTTGCATGTGGTCCTGAACAAGTCGTTGAAGCAGCACCCCACAAGGAAGCAACTGTATGGACACCTGCCCCTCCATCTCACATACCATCCGAGTGAGATGAACAAGGCATGCTGGACACTGCTGGAGGAGCAAGGACAAGCTCATAAGCATCATTCTCCAATGGAAGCCAACACATGGACATGCCAATGTGGGCCGCCCAGCAAGGACCTACATTGACCAACTCTGCAAGGATGCAGGATGCTGTACAGAGGACCTCCCTGGGACAATGAATGATAGAGAGTGTTGGCGAGAGATTGTCATGCATATCCGTGCTAATAGCGCAACATGATGATGAATTATATATATGTATGTATGTATGTATATATATGTATGGAGGCACGTGGGCTAGTGGTTAGAGTCGTGGAAAATGGTCTCTAAGATTCGAGTTCAATTCCTAGACGAAGCTGTTGGCATTTCACATAGCGCTAATACCCTTGGGAAAGGTATGAATCCATATATTCTCCCTCCAGCTATGGGTTAAATATTGGGGTAGACTGGGCCCTTCAGCCTTGGGTAGGTAACCAGTTTAGGAGAGGGATAACTCTGAATTCAAAATTCCTGAGGTCGGTCCAGCTATGGGTTAAATACTGGGGTAGACTGGGCCCTTCAACATTGGGTAGGTAACCAGTTTAGGAGAGGGATAACTCTGAATTCAAAATTCCTGAGGTCGGTCGTTGATTGGGTTTGTGGCAACCCTTGATGCACCAATTCTTTCCTATCGACTGTGCCAAATAGTGTGGATGGTCCAACACAAGCATTCACTACTATAAACAAATTACTGTGTGGATGTTCATTGTATGAACACTCATACGTCGATCGACGGGAGACTCCATCATATGTATACACATACACACAGACATGCAACACATATACACACACAGAGGAGTTATTCTTGGTACAGGATTCAATATTTACATTTGTAAAAATTGAATAAAAAAAAAATAATGCAAGGTTTGGTTTGGTTGGTTGGGTTTTACAGCATGTCAACCACTTGGGTTATCTTATGCCGAATACTTCTATTGGTAAAAAAAATGTTTAATGCTAACAAAGTTTTGAAATAATTTCATTTTTAATGGATAATACAGTTTTGTTTATAAACTCATGTTTTCTATTTAACCCATAGATGGAACCCTAACAGGTACTACCACTCTGGGTCAGAGTGGACCAGGGAGCAATGGTGATGAAGGGGTGCTCCACATTCCCCAAACCTCAAAAACTGTAACCTCACCATCAGATAGAGTTTAACGTCATTCCCAGGACATGTAGACCCGCAGCCACCGCCTTCTAGCACCAATATGATAAAAAGGATTAGGGCAATCATATAGGTGCTAGGGCTTGACGTGACCAGCTGATTGATCAGAGGGGGCCTCTCCAAATGCCCGTCTAGCCTAAAATAAGACCAAAGTGGAGTATTGCAAGTCATGGACTGCTCATCCACCTGGGTTCTATCCTTAAGCATCACGGGTCGCCACCTATGGCCAACAGGTGGCCCCATTGGGAGAGTCTTATCCCTCTGCAGAACAACAGGGCAGTCTTTCTTCTTAGTAGGACAACCTGTCACATGTGTAGCGTGATTATTAGGGTCTACCAGAGTTTGATAGTGACGAGGAACGAGGAAGAAGAAGATCGGTCTCTTTTGCCTTTCAGCCGTTGCAAGGTTCAGACAGGGCTGCTGGTCCCTAGTGTTGGGACAGTGATATAGTTGGTACTATGTTAGAAGGTACAGTAATTTAACAGTGTCCTCTCTCTCTTTTTCTCTCTGTCTTTCCTTCTCTCTGAAACAGAGCCCACGACACGAGCCTGAAAATAAATTCTAAGCCCCTTGTGACCATATATCTTATGTGTCTGTTGTGCCTTCTTCATCTACAATGACGACTGCTACTTAAACTCGAGTTGGCTACGTAAATCGTTCCGGAGTTTGCCACAACGACACTTTGGTACTTTGTTATACAACCAATACATTTTTAGTGCCGTGCATTTTGAAGCAGGGTGACAAGCCCTGCCATATAACATATGCTACTGTAAGGATATAATAAATAATTATCTTGCTTAGAGAATTAGCAGGTTAAAAAGCCCAATTTTCATAACAATTTTAGGTTATTTCCTATAAGTCCAACATAAACAAAGGGGAACCACTCTTGACTGATAAATTATTTATTTTCCCTTTAAACTAACCCTAAACCCTAACCCTAAACCCTGTCTTCTTTTTCCTAGTAGATCAATAAATAAATAAATAATTTGTCAGTCAAGGGTGGTTCCCCTTTGTTTATGTTCGACCTATAGGAAATAACCCACTTGAATATAAAAATGATTAAAAGTTGTTTTTTTGAAATGTTGATATTTATGGGGTTTTTTTTTTTTGTACCGTGACCATATTATTATATTACAAATACATTTTTAGTGCCGTGAATTTTGAGGCACGGTGACAAGCCCCGCCACGTAACACATGTTACTCGGAGCAGAGATGAGCAAATACCAAATAACACTCTAATTTTCCTCAGATGGAGACCATCAAGTGAAATTGCTTAGCACTGTGACCTCAAGGCATGAAAAGAGAGGAAAAAGAAATTTAAATCCTTCGTAATTTTGACATAAAATAATGATAATCTAAAAGTATCAACAATAATACTTGCCTTTTTCATGTGATTCACTAGAAATGAAAAGGCTAATTAACAACTGATTATCTAATGATCAGATTTAAGCGGATTAGGCTGAGCTTAAAATGAGGCCATATTCATTAAACAATCACTGAGAATCATATTTTTTCTATGTTATCAACTGCTTAAGGGGCCTTGCATGTCAAACATTTCAAGATGAAGGAATGTGTGTCATTTGTAGCAGATGAGCTATGATCGGGATGTGTGATGGATAGCTTAGTAGTTTTATAGTTGTGTAAACCACAAAATAAGACTGTATTTATTAAGAATCATATTTTAATGTTATCAATTGCTTAAGGGGCCTTGCATGTCAAACATTTCAAGATGAAGGAATGTGTGTCATTTGTAGCAGATGAGCTATGATCGGGATGTGTGATGGATAGCTTAGTATTTTTATAGTTCTGTAAACCACAAAATAAGACTGTATTTATTAAGAATCATATTTTTATGTTATCAACTGCTTAAGGGGCCTTGCATGTCAAACATTTCAAGATGAAGGAATGTGTGTCATTTGTAGCAGATGAGCTATGATCGGGATGTGTGATGGATAGCTTAGTAGTTTTATAGTTGTGTAAACCACAAAATAAGACTGTATTTATTAAGAATCATATTTTAATGTTATCAATTGCTTAAGGGGCCTTGCATGTCAAACATTTCAAGATGAAGGAATGTGTGTCATTTGTAGCAGATGAGCTATGATCGGGATGTGTGATGGATAGCTTAGTATTTTTATAGTTCTGTAAACCACAAAATAAGACTGTATTTATTAAGAATCATATTTTTATGTTATCAACTGCTTAAGGGGCCTTGCATGTCAAACATTTCAAGATGAAGGAATGTGTGTCATTTGTAGCAGATGAGCTATGATCGGGATGTGTGATGGATAGCTTAGTATTTTTATAGTTCTGTAAACCACAAAATAAGACTGTATTTATTAAGAATCATATTTTAATGTTATCAATTGCTTAAGGGGCCTTGCATGTCAAACATTTCAAGATGAAGGAATGTGTGTCATTTGTAGCAGTGAGCTATGATCGGGATGTGTGATGGATAGCTTAGTATTTTTATAGTTCTGTAAACCACAAAATAAGACTGTATTATTAAGAATCATATTTTTATGTTATCAATTGCTTAAGGGACCTTGCATGTCAAACATTTCAAGATGAAGGAATGTGTGTCATTTGTAGCAGTGAGCTATGATCGGGATGTGTGATGGATAGCTTAGTATTTTTATAGTTCTGTAAACCACAAAATAAGACTGTATTTATTAAGAATCATATTTTTATGTTATCAATTGCTTAAGGGACCTTGCATGTCAAACATTTCAAGATGAAGGAATGTGTGTCATTTGTAGCAGTGAGCTATGATCGGGATGTGTGATGGATAGCTTAGTATTTTTATAGTTCTGTAAACCACAAAATAAGACTGTATTTATTAAGAATCATATTTTTATGTTATCAATTGCTTAAGGGACCTTGCATGTCAAACATTTCAAGATGAAGGAATGTGTGTCATTTGTAGCAGTGAGCTATGATCGGGATGTGTGATGGATAGCTTAGTATTTTTATAGTTCTGTAAACCACAAAATAAGACTGTATTTATTAAGAATCATATTTTAATGTTATCAATTGCTTAAGGGGCCTTGCATGTCAAACATTTCAAGATGAAGGAATGTGTGTCATTTGTAGCAGTGAGCTATGATCGGGATGTGTGATGGATAGCTTAGTATTTTTATAGTTCTGTAAACCACAAAATAAGACTGTATTTATTAAGAATCATATTTTAATGTTATCAATTGCTTAAGGGCCTTGCATGTCAAACATTTCAAGATGAAGGAATGTGTGTCATTTGTAGCAGATGAGCTATGATCGGGATGTGTGATGGATAGCTTAGTATTTTGTAAACCACAAAATAAGACCGTATTCATTAAGAATCATATCTTTTTATGTTATCAATGGCTTAAGGGGCCTTGCATGTCAAACATTTCAAGATGAATGAATGTGTGTCATCTGTAGAAGATGAGCTATGATTGGTTTTAATTTCTTTCATACATACATGTCATGTATATGTATATGTATATATATATATATATATATATATATGTATACATATATATATATATGTATACATATATATATATATGTATATGTATACATATATATATATATGTATATGTATACATATATATATATATATATGTATATGTATACATATATATATATATATGTATGTATATATATATATATATATGTATATGTATACATATATATATATGTATATATATATATATATATATATGTATATGTATATATATATGTATGTATATATATATATATATATGTATATATATATATATATATATATATATATATATATATATATATGTATATATATATATATATATATGTATATATATGTATTTCGATACCGGCCCTCACCAACTCAGCATATGGGTAGCACAGGGATCTGTGTGGTAAAGGAGCTGATGGTAGGTGTGGCGCTCCACCTCAGATGCTAAATACCGACATTAGGCCGCCCCCGACGATATATATATATATATATATATTTGATTTCTTTTATATATATTCTCTTAATTCTTTTTTATATATAATTTTTTTAATTACTTTTATTATATATATATATTTACTTTCTTTTATTATATGTATATGTTATTTCTTTTGTGCATATATTTTTTTTATTTAATTATAAATAAAATTTCTTTTATGCATATATTTCTATTTTATATATTTATATATATATAAAATTTTGTTTATATATATTTTTCTGTCATTATACATATAATATATATATATATATATATATATATATATATGGTGCCTACTACAAATTCTGAAAAGCAGCCCCCTACAAAACAGTAGCTGTATAGCCAGTTACCTCCCATCTCACAAACCATCCAAGTAAGACGAGCAAAACATCCTGGGCACTGCTGGGGGAAGTAAGAACAAACTCTATGTGGACGTTGGATGCTATCTAGAGGACTTGACAAAAGAGTGATGGCCAATAGGGATGGATGGCGAGGGAGAAACAAGTGCATCTGTGCTCTCAACACACCTTGTTGATGATATAACAAATAAATAAAAGGAAGATATAAAGTTAGGTAATAAAATATATTTTATCTACAATTTATTGACAAATATCATGCTGAAAAGAGAGTTTCATATTCACAATGTATTAATATATATATATATATATATATATATATATATATATATATATAGAGAGAGAGAGAGAGAGAGAGACTTTATATGAGATATACAAAGGTGTTATATACAATTTGACTACAGTATTGGACAAAAACGGTAATTTATGAGGAAGTGCGTCCCCGGTCTCAGAAATTGCTACCCGGTGACTATTAAAATAACGTCCCCAGCTATGTTGTCTCGGTGGTGTTACTTGAAAGAAAACAACCAACTTAGGGCGTTAAATGTATTTTAGAGGGGGGGGGCTTCTCTTTTTTTGTCGTAATTCTTATCTATTTATCGTAATTTGTTTAGAAATTTATTTATAGAAATTTGTCGTAATTCTTGTTTAGATTTGAAGATAGATATCCATCTTCATATCTATCTACCTCAATTTGTTCATTTTTTACAGCACAGGGATCTGTGCGGTAAAGTAAGGGGCTGATGGTAGGTGTGGCGCTCCACCTCAGATGCTAAAAAAACAATCTCCTTGGTCTAGCGCTATTGAAAAGGGGATAGACTCCCTCGCTGACTGGCTGATACTGACTTTAGGCCGCCCGTTGACTTTACTTACTTACTTATATTCTATCCAACCATCTTCATTTGTTCATATCAAAAAAGAGAAGCACCCCCCCTCTAAAATACATTTAACGCCCTAAGTTGGTTGTTTTCTTTCAAATAATACCACCGAGACGACATAGCTGGGGACATTATTTTAATAGTCACCGGGTAGCAATTTCTGAGGCAGGAGACCGGGACGCACTTTCTCATAAATTAGCCAAAAAAACAAAACAAAACAAAACAGTTAACACAGGTTTTGTTCGAAAGTCTTGTCACCTCTACATATCTTTTTTTTTCTTTTAGAGGTAAAATAATTACATAACTTATATCTTATTAATAATGGAGATTTGCTTTCGGTTTTTGTCTGTAACAAAAACCACGTCATTGCTTACGTCACTATACCCGTCATAAATCGTCATACCATAGAATAAATACACTCAGAATTGGAGCATGCAACATTAGACAGTCCTCATTGTTTTTTGAAACAAGTTTTAATAGATACATCCCCAGTATCATATATCTATATATAGTTTGTTTTATTTTAATAGATATTCAAAGTTAATAGAACTTAGTTTCGATTTCAAATTGTCCACCCGAGTTCAAATCCTGGACAAAGCTACAGTTCACATAATGCTAATACCCTTGGGAAAGGTATGAATCCAACTACTCTCCCTCCAGCTATGGGTAAATAGTAAGGCAGACTGGGCTCTTTAAACTTGGTTAGGCAACCAGTCTAGGAGATGGAAAAATTCTGAATTAAAACCTGTTGAAAACTCTGCTTCCTCAAAGTGAAATAAACAAGGGGAGGTTACTCTCATTTATGCAGCTAATGTTCAGATTACCTACAAAGAAAAACAAGATTTGGCATTAAATAACTCACTAGGGTTGATATGGTATTAATCAATAATCAAACCAAACCATTTGTCAGCATGGTTAAATTTTAATCTCTTGCACAATTCCCTGTAGATCATCTTTTCCTACCCCAGTCATGTCTACTCTTGTATTCCATTTGTTGTATTGCTTTATGAAATATCCAGATTTTCAAACTGCTCTTTATTGCTTGTTATTAGTGTTCAAAAGACCAGTAACAGTTATCATCCATCTAAATACTGAATAGGTTCATAGAAATGGGTTTTCTTCTTCTTTTTCTGGCAAAGATTTTTCTTCTTCTTTTTCTGGCAAAGATTTTTCTTCTTCTTTTTCTGGCAAAGATTTTTCTTCTTCTTTTTCTGGCAAAGATTTTTCTTCTTTTTTTTCCAGCCAAAAGTTTTTCTCTTTTTCTAGCAAAGATTTTTCTTCTTTTTTTTCCAGCCAAAAGTTTTCTTCTTTTTCTAGCAAAGAGTTTTCTTCTTTTTTTCCAGCCAAAAGTTTTCTTCTTTTTCTAGCAAAGAGTTTTCTTCTTTTTTTTCCAGCCAAAAGTTTTCTTCTTTTTCTAGCAAAGAGTTTCTTCTAGCAAAGAGTTTTCTTCTTTTTTCTAGCAAAGAGTTTTCTTCTTTTTTTTACAAAATGTGTTTCTTCTTTTTTTTTCTTTTTTCTTTCTTTTTTTTCTGGCAAAGAGTTTCTTCTTTTTTTTTCCAGCCAAAAGTTTTCTTCTTTTTTTTCTGGCAAAAATGTTTTCTTTTTTTTTTTTCTGGCAAAGCAAACCGCAGTTTGTCCCAAAATCTCGGATCATCATATCTTAAGTAGGTTTTTGTCTTCATGTAATATTTCAATCCACCATCTATCAAATTTACGTCAACATCTTCAAGCAAAACCAAAATGAGGCTGTTCATTTTATTTGACAATGCATCAAGGTGAGACGCTTGAAATTCGTATCGGCACCATTCACTGGTGAGGAATTGATTGTTGAGCAACAAAATAGTTCTTTTACTGTTTTCAATACTCTCTGTGATGTTGTCTATGATAGGAGCTCCAACTGCAAAGTCTCTAAAATGGACGCACAGTTTATAAGCAGGATTGGTTTCTTCCAGCTGTGGAAGCATTTCATTTACCACAAATTCATCCTGGGAATTGTGATATGACACAAACGCATCATACTTCTTGTATTCTTCATCTACTTGGTTCTTCTTAGTCAAAATTCTCCAGCCGAAACGAACAAAAAGTAGTATTTGGATTTCAGTCTTATATACATATAACAAAATACATGCTAACATAATGATCAAAATTACTGTCAGACCAATTGATAAACCATATACAAGTGTTGTATCTTGCCTTGACAACAGTAGTATAGTTGAATTTGATGTTCGGTTTTTGACAGAAATCTACAACATATTCAAGGACGGGTATTTGACTATTGTTACAGAGAATGGACTGAGAATCAATTTCAGATGTTTGAGTGATTAAAAAGTCACTGAGAGAAATCACATCGTCGCAGTTGCATAACCAGGGATTCTTAAAAAGAATGATCGTTTTCAAATTATCTAGATTGAAAGTTTGACTGTCAATTTTTCCAAGATTATTGTAGCTCAAGTCGAGAAATTCCAAGCTGTGTGTTGCATTGAATGTTCCTGGTAATATACTTTCAATTTCATTATGACTAAGAATCAGCTCTTTCAAGTTCTGCAAGCCTAACAGACAGTTTGAGTCTAACATTGTGATCTCGTTGTATTCTAGATGCAATACTTTGAGTGCCTTGAAAGTGATGAATGTTCTTCACCAATACCTGTAAATTTTGAATGGTTTAGATACAAAATCTCGGCCATGGACTGTTTACTAAATGTTGATTTGTTAAATATCCGAGATGATTAAAACTAAGATCGATCATTGTTGCATTGGAAGGTAAACCAGTTTACATCGGTCAAATTACCATTTGTGCAATTTACAGGTTTGCCATTGCGATTGTATGTGTACATACAATGACACTTTTCTGGGCATGTGTCTTGACAGTAACAGTTTTCTTGTAGACAGCAACCACAAAATATACCACAAGTATAAGGCAGTTTCATATAAGAACTTCTTGTACTCGCATAAAAATTTATTCTCTTCAATCTTATGAAACGGACCCATTGGTAACCAGTGTTTTCCATGGTTAAAGCAAAACACAGTATCCAGATCCTGAAATACAATAGAACCCTTCCAAAGTGACGTAGACAAACTTTTTAACCAGGCTAATTTGCAGTCACATTCAAAATGGTTTCCGGCGTATAAAAAATTTGTGACATGTCTTTTGGATTGCTTTTTAGTTGAAATTGGTCAAGCGTGACTATTCTGTTCATTCTTAAATCAACTGTCGTTAACTTTGCCATATTTCTAAAAGTTCCCCATTCAAGAGTTTTGATTTTATTATACTCCAGGTGTATGACCAAAAGTTCTTCAGGGAATGTATTTTGTTGAAGTTTGGATATAAGATTATGATCGGCAAAGAGATAATTAAGACTCTTTAATTCGTACAATGTTGGGTAAATATCTTTGATTTTGTTATATGCAATATTCAAACCGAATAACCCTCTCAATCCTTAAAAGCAAATCTGTTTAGCACTGCCAAATTATTATTCTTTAAATTCAATATGAAAAGTCTATAAAGAAACTGAAAAGCATCATCTTCAATTTTACTAATGTTATTTTGTGAGAGCAATAAAGATTGTAAATAAAAGATAGATAATGTGAAAAAGTTTTCTTGGAAACATTTTGAATATGGTTGTTACTAAGATCCAGTAATTCTAATCTTTCTGGGATTTTGGGGATTACAGGCAGAAAATTAAGACTTAGATTTAGTTTTGTTAGAACTTTCAATTCTACAAAAGTTTCTTTTTCACAATTTGAAATTTTATTGTTCGATAAAAACAATATACGTAAATCTGGTCCCTTGAAAGAATCATTAAACAGGCTTGAAATATTGTTCCCAGACAAATCTAAACTTTCCAACTTTGTACAATTTTTAAATATGTTTGGTGGAATTTCTGAAATTTTATTTTCTCCAAGCATTAATACCTTCAAATCAGAATCTTTTCTACAAAGTCTTGGTGGGATTTTTGTCAGGCTAGCATTTTCTATACTAAGGCTTATTAAAGATGTTTGTTCGAGCAAGGTAATATCAGTTAAAGCGGTATTGTTTGCATTCAATACCCACAAGTGTTTCAACTCTCCTATTGCCTGTGGGAGTTTATGTACTTGATTGTTGGAAATGATGAGTTTGTTGAGTTGTAAACAACCCTGAAGGAAGTCGTCAGGTAACTGGGTAAGATTATTGTAAGACACATCAAATATTTCAATTCGTTAAAGTTAATCAAAGTGTCGTTTGGGATTTTTTCAATCTTGTTCCCTTTCATTGAGAGCATTTGTAATTTTTTAAATCTTTTCCAAAAACCTGACTTTAAAAGCCGGATTTGGTTAAAGTCGACTTGCAAAAATATTAATCCATTGAAGAAAGATTTATGCGAACAGAGATTTAAAACTTCAGACATGCCGCCAATTTGATTCCCTCGAAAATTCAAATCGTGAATCTTGGTCAACGTGCATAGACTATTTGGCTCAAATCCATGCCAACCGCTGTCAATGATTTTCAATTCTTCCAAATTTGGGACATGAAGAAGAGCCTTTCAGGCATTGATAACGTGCTTTTCTAAACCTGCCAACAGATCTTCGTCTATATAATCAAAGTAGCAGAAATGATAAATAGTTTTTCTAATTTGAATAATTCTTTAAAAAATGTGCGGGGTAGTGTGCTTTTTTGTAAACTGTGTTTGTTGCACATTATCCTCAGAACAGTTGTATATTGTGGTGACAAAACGCTGAAGTTGAATGACGTAGTGTCATAATTCAATTGTACAAATGAGCAGTAGCTGAAACTGCAGGTTCTTGTCCTATCTGGACACACTCACATTCTTTGGACAATCATAATCACAGTTGATCCGGGAAATCATCACTAACACAATCAGCACAGAACTGAATTGCATTGTAGACTTCAAATAATCCATATTTTTTCAGGTTCCAAAAAAAACAAAAAAAACATTTGGATTAAAAAATCACTTGAAGCTACAAATGTTGACCCAGAGAGGTAGTACCTGTTAGGGTCCAATTTATTAGTCAAATAGATATGGTGAAAAATTATTTGTATTCAATAGGAATACTTGATACAATATAACTGTAAATCATTTATATTAAAAATAGTTACTTGAAGCTATAAATTTACTAAGGATTATTATTTTTGTTCATTTGTTTTGTTTTACGGCATATCAACCTCAGTGGGTCATTTAATGCCAACAAAATTTTGAAATAAATACATTCTTGTTGTAATGGAATATTCCACACTCTCTCTCACCTATGCAGTCTGACTATATATATAGTGAGCATGGCATTATGCTGGGCTAGCTTCAAGGATTAGTAGCGTACCTCACTATTCCTTGTCTGTCTTATTGTATCTCTCTGCAATAAAAGCCTCTATCTTAAATCTATGAACGTGTTGACTGGTTCTTCACCCGACTACAAACCTTGTCTGATGGTATCCCTTTTAAGGACAAACAATTCTTAATGGATACTTAATTTCTTTTATAAACACATTTATTTTATTTGAAAACTGTTACATTTTTCAGCTTAGTTAACTTTGAACCATGTATGTTGGAGACACAACACAGATTCACAACCTGTTTTATGAACATCACTTTTTTTCAAAGCCTTTACTTACTCTTATTTCTTCTTCCTCTCTTTTCTCGCAAAACTCATCTCGCTACAATAGTCTGCCATGTGGTTCACACATTTCTTCCATAGGTGTTGCAGTGCTTGTATCCCATTGGTCAAAGAAGTTGTTTTTAACTGCTTCTTCTTGTCCAGACAGCACACACTTTATCTGGTTGCCTGTAAGAAATGAAAATGTTCATGTCATTAATTGGGATTTTATTTAAAATCTCATTATAAGATAAACGTTAACAAGAAAAATAACTGTCATTTTATTCTTTACTTCCTATTTTAACTAAATAGTTAAATTAGGAAAAATTTAGCAATGAAATTTAGTGATTACTAATACTGCTTCTTCTTCTCGCCGCCCTGTCGGCTGGGGCGTTAGAATGCACCGACTGCACCTCTGCAGAGGGGTAAGACTCCCCCAATGAGGCCACCTGTTGGCTGTGGGTGGCGATCCGTGATGCTTAAGGATAGAGCCAGGATGATGAAGCAGTTCATGACTTGCAATACTCCACTTTGGCCCTATCTTGGGCTGGAACGGGCGATCGGAGAGGCCCCTCTGATCAATCGGCTGGTCACGTCAAGCCCTAGCACCTATATGATTTTCCCAACCCTATTGTCCTTATGGCAAGCCCCAACCCTTTTTATCATATGGGTGCTAGAAGGTGGTGGCTGCGGGTCTACAATGTCCTGGGAATGACGTTAAACTCTATCTGATGGTGAGGTTCCAGTTTTGGAGGTTTGCTCCCTGGTCCACTCTGACCCGGAGTGGTAGTACCTGTTAGGGTCCCATCTATGGGTTAAATAGAAAATGTATTTATAAAAAAATTGTATTATCCATTAAGAATTGATTTATTTCAAAACTTTATCGGCATTAAATGACCCACTGAGTTGATATGCCGTAAAACAAAACAAACCAACCAAACAACCATCTTCTCCTTATCTGCTCCGGCCGCCATCTTGTCTATATATTTTCAAAGTTTAAGCCCAATATTCATAAACTTATCAAAAGTCATCAGCTTCACCCATCACATTAGGAATGTGATTCCTTTGTAAGTTTATTAAGTTAGTATTAAAATTTGCAACTTTCTTTTTTTTACATGTTATGCTTACTTTCTTTATTTTATGGTTATTTTATAATTACAGTTCTACATAAACGTTTGATGCAGAATTCATTAATTACATAATTGGTTGCAACAAAACAATTGCAAATGGACTGGGGTATATAAGGTGGGGTTCCATGATAGTAAATCTAATTTTTGTAAGGGTCTAGTTGAGAACTCCTGATCTAGAGGAGGATAGTTTTAAGCAGTAAAATTAGACGACGGTGGCAATGCAATTGAGATTATAACAAAAATGAGCAAGGTTATTGCCCCTTGGCTAGAAGAAAAACAGAACACACCTGAATCTTAAGTTATTTAACCATTTAGTGTGGCGCAATTTGGCAATAAATTTAATAACCATAAATAAATAAAAAAGTGGTTATTCCTATAACTCCAACATAAAATAGGGGAACCACTCTGATTAACTGATAAATTATTTATTTTCCCATTAAACTAACCCTAACCCATCTTCTTTTTCCTAGTAGATCAATAAATAATTTATTAATCAGAGTGGTTCCCCTTTTTATGTTAGAGTTATAGGAAATAACCAAAAAATCTTGTAAATAAAAAAGAATCAATGGAGTTTCATAATTAAAATATTACACTCACAACGGTATTGGGGGGGGGTATATCACAAATGTTGTATACCCAACATCGGGGATATACGGTGAGGTTTGTTTGGTGGTTAGAGAGAGAAGGACTTATGTATATATAGCATATTCGGCCAATATAAACAGCAGTAGATCTTTCAATACCGTGGTAAGAGATGATAGTGATGATTTTTGCAGAAAGAACGACAGATAAGCTTTGTCGAGATTTAAATTAGAAGACATTCTGGATCTATTATAATTGCTTCCCTTTTTAACACCAAACAAAGTCATATCTATAGATCTTGATTTTACTTTCATCACTTTTGCTTGCTATGAAGTGTGAATACTTACGCTCGCCTAGGTTTACTATTGACCTTCTTTATATATCATGAATTAATTACTTAAAACCTTTGATTCTCCTATTTGATCAAATGATATTATATACTGCTTGTCCGGATGTCAAACTACGCAGGTCTGAGTTCAAATCACACGAACAATGAGAGCTCACATCCCTACTCTGCCTGATTTCTGTTGATTATACATAAACTACAAATTTCCCAATAACTATCACATTTGACCTTAGCGAATAGTTCCACCTTCTTATTGGTATCTGAGGACCATAACTGTTTATAAGCTAGGATTTAAATTTTATCTTGACCCCTCACGTATAGTTGAGATATAACCCATAATGGACCATAATTCCTTGCCAACTCACAGGGCTTGTCAAACCCACACAATCACACACTCAATTACTGTAAAAACTTATGTAGAATTAGGAGCCTGAGCTGGTATTAGTTTGGATACATTGACCTCTATGTAGGATTACAGGCCCTATCTTCTCCACTTTCTTCTTCTGCAACTGCTCTGTGGTCTAGGCACTTACAATTCTTCTGTTCTTACGAAATCGTTACTTGAGCTAATTTTCTACCATGGGGCTTGTTGGGTGACATGGACCTTGAATCATTACAATCTAACAACTTATAAAATAACAGACTTATATGTTTCGGTCAAGCTTTTATAAATCATAAATAGCCACCAATGATTTGATTAACACTGCGGCAGAGACGACACCTAGAGAGCAACACATCTAAGTCTGGAAAGCTGGGTGAATCTAAGATTCTAACTAACATAGTCTGTCTAATGAGCTGTGTGAGAATCATACGTTCTCAGTGTCAAAGGCGTTACATAAACAGTTCCGGTAATTTTCATGGAGAACAGATGAGAGCACGAAATGATAAATAACGTTAGCGTTGTGAAGTGGACTAGTGCGACTCGAGTCATATCCTGGACACCAAACATACAGTAATCCCATAAGTGCTATACCCATGGGGAAAAGCTCATGAATCTCACCTATTTCCTTCCAGGTAATGGGTACAATGCAGGGCAACTGGTTCTATTAACCTTCGAGTGCAGGCAACCAGTCATTAGGGAGAAGGAAAACTTGACACAATTCAAACTTAAGTTAACATCCTCTAGGGTGTCAACTACTAAGCAAATAGGCCGAATCCTAAATCTGTATTTGAAATCAGGCTCACTAGTTGGTTTGGAATAACCAGAGCTAAACTAGCTAAACCCCAATCACAGCCAGTGTCCAGAAAGTTGGATTATTTACAGAATCAAGAATACGCAATTCTGCATTTGGGTGATTACCATTCCCTGTAAGTTTGTTGAGCTGCTTGGCTTTCTATGATTATTGTGGAGTTTTAAATACCTGTCTCTCCTTGCAGGTGAAATGCAACAGCACGGCCATGTATTACAGTTTACACCCGCTTGTTGCATCGTGTCTTACCAATCTACGACGGTTTGAATTGGAAACTTCAGCTGATTATTTCTTCAATTGTTGTGATCTGCCTTAAAAAATAATAATAAAATGAATAAAACACAACATCTCAAGTCAATAATCATGAAGTATGATCTACATTTACTTGATCAGTGTTTCCATGGCAATTCCATAAAGTGCTCCTGATTCTTGTACTAATCATTCCTAATGGAAAGAATGATGCTTGATGATATTTGAATGATAGTCGCTTAATGTATGAAGACCAAATTATCATGTTAATATTGTTCTTTGTTAATTATATGCCAAATGATGCACAATATCGCATTGGTTATTTATACTTCAGAATTGATCTGACTCATTGCAGTTTTGCTATGTTATAGAGAGTTTTTATAATTTGCTTGAGAGCATTGTGTGTCACCTCCATATGGTTTGGAGGCTTGATTTTGAACAGGACTCCTCCAATGAGTGTAAAGAAAATAATACGGTAACAATGGTGATGTGTGTTAACCGAATTATTATAGTATTCGAGAGTAAATCTCTTTTCAGAAGAAACTGAAGCTGACAGTAGCTATGTTGTATTGTTGTATTGGTATAGTTAAATGAATTATTTAGTCTGGAAAATGTACCGACTGGTGAGTTTATATTTTTAATATAGAATGTATTACATACGTCGCCTGCATCGTTTATGTGTGAATGTGGCCTTTTGTCCTGGTATTGTGTGCATGCATAGTAGTATGTACATACGTGTAGGCATGAAACTCACGTGCAAGACACCTTGAACGTGGAAATAAAGACACAATATCGCAACGTAGCGATGTGATTTATATCGTTATCGATCACAAGAAGGCGTATGTTTAGTATAGTATATTCGCAAATAACACTATATGTGGTATTAGACCTATTCATCCAAGTAATGTAATGTCAGATATACAAATCATCTTGCTCTATTTATTACGATTGTCTACATAGACGCACTGGGCGATTTGTTAGTTCTCATTAATCTGTCCCTGATGCAACCAGCAGGTCCAAGATGAACCGACCAATGTGAGAGTTGGTATTGGTATTATTTAGAGCTAGCAAGAGAACTTCTATAACTTACACAATCTCAAAGATGATGTACAGAGACATCAATTATCTTCATCTCCTATTTGAGCAAAAAATTAATATCTTTAAAAACATTAAGAAATAAAAACTACAAGACATTTTGGCCGCATAAGTTAACATTGTTGATCCAGGGGGCGTCCCCAAGGCAACTTCTACATACGCAACAACACTTCTTTATTGCAGAAGGACCAATAGGAAGTTTTTTTTGTAGAGTAAATGACTGTTCCCTAAGTATTATGGGTGTCTGCAGGTTTATTTATCCTCGTACGCCATTTGTACTAGGTTAGAAAGGCCCTATTACGTAGGAACTACAAGCGAGACTATTGGGGGGGGGGAGTTTAAAAATTGCATCTATCCCCTCGCATTCCCCCCTCAAGGGGGGCGCCTTCAGGCACTGGGCAATAAACCCAGCCCTGCCCTTTTAAATCGCGGCGCAGGTGTTGCTTGGGCGGATGGCCTCCTGGATCGACGCCGTGATTTTAACCAGGGCCGCGGCGTGTACACCATGACCGTGGGGTCTCATGCACTTAATTTAACTTACCTACTCGAATGACTATTAAAACCTTGGCCATTTTAGAGGCCAGGGGGATTGCTATTCACACTAATGTGAGGAAGACACTTACTAAAAAGATACTATGACTACACTACAGCAGTTTGTGTTTGTTTTGTTATCATATCACCTCATGGGTCATTTAATGTCAACAAAGATTTGAAAAAATTAATTCTTGATGGTTTGGTTTTTTTATGGCATTCAAACCTCATGGTCATTTAATTCCTAACAAAGTTGTTTGAAATTAAAGATCATTCTTGTGTTTGGTGTTTTAGTGGCATATCACCCTCAGGGGGTCATTTAATCTGACAAAGTGTTTGAAATAAATTCATTCTTGATGGTTTTGGTTTATTTTCATGCATATCAACCTCAGTGGGTCATTTAATTCTGACAAAGTTTTGAAATAAATTTATTCTGATGGTTGGTTTGTTTTATGGCATATCACCTCAGTGGTCATTTAATGCGACAAAGATTTGAAATAAATTAATTCTTGTGGTTTGGTTTGTTTTATGGCATATCAACCTCAGTGGCTCATTTAATTCTAACAAAAGATTTGAAATAAATTAATCTTGATGGTTTGGTTTGTTTTATGGCATATCAACCTCAGTGGGTCATTTAATTCTAACAAAGTTTTGAAATAAATCATTCTTGATGGTTTGGTTTGTTTTATGGCATATCAACCTCAGTGGGTCATTTAATTCTAACAAAGTTTTGAAATAAATTCATTCTTGATGGTTTGGGTTGTTTTATGCATATCAACCTCAGTGGGTCATTTAATTTATCAAAAGTTTTGAAATATTCATTCTTGATTTTGTGGTTTGGTTTTATGGCATATCAACCTCGTGGGTCATTAATTCTATCAAAGTTTGAAATAAATTATTCTTGATGGTTTGGTTTGTTTTATGGCATATCAACCTCAGTGGGTCATTTATTCTGACAAAGTTTTGAAATAATTCATTCTTGATGTTTGGTTTGTTTTATGGCATATCAACCTCAGTGGGTCATTTAATTCTGACAAAGTTTTGAAATAAATTCATTCTTGATGGTTTGGTTTGTTTATGGCATATCAACCTCAGTGGGTCATTTAATTCTGACAAAGTTTTGAAATAAATTCATTCTTGATGGTTTGGTTTGTTTTATGGCATATCAACCTCAGTGGGTCATTTAATGCCGACAGATTTGAAATAAATTAATTCTTAATGGTTGGTTTGTTTTATGCATATCAACCTCAGTGGGTCATTTAATTCTATCAAAGTTTTGAAATAAATTATTCTTGATGGTTTGTTTGTTTATGGCATATCAACCTCAGTGGGTCATTTAATCGACAAAGATTTGAAATAAATTCATTTTGATGGTTTGGTTTGTTTTATGGCATATCAACCTCAGTGGGTCATTTAATTCTATCAAAGTTTTGAAATAAATCATTTCTTGATGGTTTGGTTGTTTTATGGATATCAACCTCAGTGGGTCATTTAATCTGACAAAGTTTTGAAATAAATTCATTCTTGATGGTTTGGTTTGTTTTATGGCATATCAACCTCAGTGGGTCATTTAATTCTATCAAAGTTTTGAAATAAATTCATTCTTGATGGTTTGGTTTGTTTTATGGCATATCAACCTCAGTGGGTCATTTAATTCTATCAAAGTTTTGAAATAAATTCATTCTTGATGGTTTGGTTTTGTTTTATGGCATTCAACCTCAGTGGGTCATTTAATTCTCAAAGTTTTGAAATAAATTCATTCTGATGGTTTGGTTTGTTTTTATGGCATATCAAGTGGGTCATTTAATGCCGACAAATTTGAAATAAATTAATTCTTAATGGTTCGGTTTTTTATGGCATATCAACTCAGTGGTCATTTAATTCTATCAAAGTTTTGAAATAAATTAATTCTTAATGGTTTGGTTTGTTTTTATGGCATATCAACCTCAGTGGGTCATTAATACAAAGTTTTTGAATAAATTCATTCTTAATGGATACACATTTTTTTCTATTTAACAGGCACTACCACTCCAGGTCTGCTGAGTAGAGTTATTTAAGTCTAGATGTGTGTAAATTTCCAACAACAAAAAGTTACATGGTGTAGCCAAAACATGTAAGAAAAATAACAACACCAACGATATCCGCACTGAACAGTTTGTTCAAACCCTAGACTAAAAATCCAAATATTTAAAAAAAAAAAAAAAAAGGTAATTTATGAGGAAGTGCATCCCAGTCTCCAGCCTCAAAAATTGCTGCCGTGATTACTAAAATAACAACCCCAGCTATGGTGTTACTTGAAAGAAAACAACCAACTTAGGGCGTTAAATGTATTTTAGGGGGGGGGCTTCTCTTTTTTTTTCGTAATTCTTATTTAGCGTAATTTGTCGTAATTCTTGTTTAGATATGAAGATGGATATCTATCTATCTATCTATCTATCTACCTCAATTTGTTTATTTTTTTACTTTGTTTGATAAATTACGATAAATAAATAAGAATTACAACAAAAAGAGAAGCCCCCCCCCCCGCCAAAATACATTTAACGTCCTAAGTTGGTTGTTTTCTTTCAAGTAACACCATAGCTGGGGTTGTTATTTTAGTAATCACCGGGCAGCAATTTTTGAGGCAGGAGACCGGGACGCACTTCCTCATAAATTACAAAAAAAAAAAAAAAAAAAAAAGGAATAACTTAAGTACTTTTAGTCTTCCATAAAAAATAAAAAAAACTATTGTTAATAATAATTTGTTTAAATATATAGAAATCTCGGAAATATGTTTTGTGCATTTTTCAATTTATATTTTGGATGGATTAAATACAGCTTTATCCCTGGTGAAAATAATGACTTAGAATTACATTCTTCCAGAGCTTTAAATTTCACAATTAGATTGGTTGGCTGATTTTTACGACACGTTAACCCATTGGGTCATTTTATGCTGAAGATGTTTTGCTTAATTCATTCTTGATGGGTACTCAATTTCTTTTAAACCCATTTTTATTTATTTAAACCATAGATAGGGCCCTAACAGGTACTAACACTCCTGGTCAGAGACATAGGAGTAATGGTGATAAAGGGGTACTCCACATTCTCTGGAGCCCCAGAATTTGAACCTCACCATCAGATGGAGTTTAACGTCATACTCAGGACATTATGACCCCCAGTCAGTGCCTTCTAGCACATATATGATAAAAGGGTTGGGGTTTGCTATAAGAAATAAAAATAGGCCAATTGAATCAGAAAAATCAAGGAGTACCAAAAAAAAATCGGATACTACAAGTTTTAAGCGGATTAAGAATAATTAAATCTATTATTTTAGGTTAAACTTTGTCTAAATCGATAAGTAGTAGCATAATAACCATCATTAAAAAAGAAAAATATAATTACATATGCAGTTTATTTTTAAAGATTTAAAACTATTTGTTTTGGTCAATTTCAACGATATCCACCATTTTGGCTGTTTTTCAATGGTTTTAGGTGCTTGTTTACAATTTTAATGTAACATTTGGATGGAAAATTTTTTACCAAAAATTAGGTAATTAACCGATTTTAATGAGATTTTCAGTATTGATTTAACAATTAATGGATTTTATAATGCATCTGTTATTTTTATTTCAAACTTTAATTAGTATTTTTGCTATGAAAAATATATAAAATTCATTTAAATATGAAAATCCCGATGTTAAGTTTAAAATGTTATATTTTTAGATTCTAAAATAAATATCTACTTAATGCAACCTTATTTTAGTCAAACAAAATATACGTTTTGAAGAAAAACTTGAAAATGTACCCCCTCCCCTTTTTAAGCAGAAAAAAACATCGATGTATAATTTTTTCTTTTATAAAATAATAGCCAATTAAATAATTATCGAAATGAGTGAAAAAGAAATCTCCCAAAAAATTAATTATTTATTACTTTTTTACTTTTTTTTTGATTTTCGGTACTTATTTTCTCATAGAAGCGCAACGGTAAAAATTTTTTTTGTTTCTATTCATAAGTCGGTCTTTTATCTCATTATTTATACTGTAATTAGTATAGGGAGTGGCATTAATTTCGTCTGCTAGGAGTTTTAAAAGCGAATTAGAAATAATTAAATCTATTATTTAAGGTCAAGCTTTGTCTAAATCGATAAGTAGTAACATAATAACCATCATTAAAAAAAGAAAAATATCATTACATATGCAGTTTAGTTTTAAATCTTTTAAAAATATTTGTTTTGGTCAATTTCGACGATATAAGCCAGTCAGCCTCGTTTTCGATGTTTTTAAGTGCTTGTTTACAATTTTACTGTAACATTCGCGTTTGCAAAAGATTTTACCAAAAATCAGGTAATTATCCGATTTTAATGAAATTTTCAGTATTGATTTAACAATTAATGAATTTTATAATGCATCAGTTATTTTATTTCAAAACTTTAATTTAGTATTTTTGCTATGAAATTAATGTATAAAATTCATTTAAAATATGAAAATGCTGATGTTAAGTTTAAAATGTTATATTTTTAGATTCTAAAAATTAATATCTACTTAATGCAAACCTTATTTTGTTGACGAAAGTAATAAGTTTTGAAGAAAAACTTGATTGAAAATGTACCCCTCAGAAAAAAACATCGATGTATAATTTTTTCTTTTATAAGATAATAGCCAATTAAATAATTATCGAAATGAGTAAAAAAGAAATCTCCAAAAAATTAATTATTTATTACTTTTTTACATTTTATTTTTCGATTTTCGGTACTTATTTTCTCATAGAAAAGCCACCGTAAAACATCTTTTTTTGTTTCTATTCATAACTTCGGTCTTTTATTTCTTTATTTATACTGTAATTAGTATCAAGTAAGGACCAACTCGAAACAATTTTACGCCCCCCAACATAAGGGGGGTCAAAATTAAGTGACCTGAAAAAAATGAGAAAGTTTTGAAATAAAATAAATAATGCATTATAAAGATCATTCATTGATACATAAACACTAGGTACCACCAATTTGACCCTGTGCAATTTACCCCCCCTACATTTAACACAATGAAACTTGCAGAAAAATTAATATTTTCTTGAAAATTTTTTCCATTCGAAAGAAAAAACATTAAATAAACTCCTGATGATTTTTTAAATTTTTTATCAGCATACGAAAATAATGAAAATTATGATTGAAAAACAATGTTTTCATTTTTGCACTGTTAAATCAACTGAAATTTAACGTAGCTAAAAACAAGTTACGATAAGAGGATTTTTAAAAATTCTATGAAAAATCAATTAATGGTCCGATTTTCACGAAAATTTCCATAAATGTTTACCATTGGATGTAAATACATCTGAAATAGTTTTTTCTAAAATATATTAGAGGAAATATTTTTTTACGATGTCTATCACCCCCCTATTTTATTTTATGAGATAAAAAAAATGATGTGGAAAAAAAAATTGGTACTTTTTTCTATAAAGATATGAGGCTGAATAACTATATCAATGAAATTGTTAACGTACCGAATTATATTTTTTTTAGGAAAAAATAATGAAATCGGAAATAAAAGTGCAAAAGAAATGTCATAATATTAATATTTGAAAACTTTTTTTTTCTTATGTAATTGGTATGTACTATATTCTATTAAATTGTCAAAAAAAAATTTTTTTTAAGAAATTAATTTTTACGAGATTTTCAATCTTTTGTGTGATTAAATATTTTATTTTCTGCGTGAAATAAATTAAATATTTTTTTCCTGTGGAAAAAAATCAAAATTTTCACTGATATTTAAAAACATGAATTTTAGAATTCAGGTGAACTAAAAGTTGGTCCGATCCGTGCTCGATTAATATTTTTAAAAGAATTTGTAATTTTATTGTTGAATAGTAATTTTTGGTTCTTAGAATATATGGAAGGGCATAACCGTCATATTTGTTTTACAAAGAGACGAGACGCTTCTGAATAACAACCGAAGTTTGTTCTTCTTTGTTCAAAAAAGTTAAATAAGATAATTTTTTTCGCTATTAGAATACAAAGTAAGTTTACAGGATTATTTTATCAGTTTTTCTCTTAGAAAAAATATTCAAATTTTCATTTCATTTTCGATTTTAAAAGTAATACCAAAACCGAAGACATTTTTAACGTCAATTTCACGGTGATATTTTACTATTAAATTTTTTCAAGTTTTTATTCATGTTAATAGTAAAAACATTGTTTTTCGTTCATAATTTTCATTATTTTCCTAAGCTGAATTTTTTTTTAAATCATCAGGACTTTTAAAAATATTTCTTCTTTCGAATGCACAAAAAAAAAAATTCTAGATAATATTTCAAGATAAAAAAAAAAAAGAATATCTTAAAAATCGTTGAAAACAAATAAAATCGGTTATTGAATATGCACAAGACAAAAGTTAAATTAGTGTTATCCATACTTTTACTGGTTAATTGTAGAAGGGAAATAATTAGTAACTTTTCTGTCTATATTACGGTCTGAAAATTACCCTTTCGCATGTAATACGGGCAGGTTTGTTTATTTTTTAAGATAACGATGTAATTTTTCCCAATCGGATAATTTGATCTTTGAATTAACTATTTTTCTTTGTAACAACCCTGTACGATCTTCTTTTTACGAGATTTTTTATAAACAAAGTTCGGAAATATCTATTTCCGTTTTATTCAAGATGGCATAAACGGTCTGGTGGTACCTATTAATAAACACTGAAAATTTCATTAAAATCCGATAATTTCCTGATTTTTGGTAAATTATTTTTGACAAAATGACTTTAGCAGTCATTTTGTCAAAAACACATATTAGGCTCGGTTTGCCAGTCCCTAAAAAATCCAACTCCAAGAAAAATATTGTTTTTAAAATTAAAAAAAAAAAAAATAGATAAAAAACATGCTACATAAATTATTTTTGGAGTTAATAACTTAATAAGAAAATAACTTAAATTTTCAAATAATTTTTGAATTTTTATTTAGAATTTTTTTTTATATATATATATATGTTCTTCCGCATTTGATCTTTCTAGAAATGTAAAAATTAGGGACCGGAATTTTTCTTTTCTTCAAATGAACAAAGGGGAAACCCCACCCAACATTTTGAATTAATAAAAAACTTTTTTTCAAGTTTTTTTTTTAATAAAAATGCTCTTCATTATAAAAGTAAATCATCGAGAAGTCGAGAAATTTCATTGAAATTGGACAATTACCTGATTTTTGATAAGAGGTTGAAAATTTTAAAATAATTTTTTTTTATCCCTTCCCTTACGGAGTTTGCACCTCCAGAGAGAGAGAGAGAGAGAGAGAGAGAGAGAGAGAGAGAGAGAGAGAGAGAGAGAGAGAGAGAGAGAGAGAGAGAGAGATGCAGAAAAGACCTACGTCTACTCGAGCAATTTGTTAGTTTTTGAAAATATTTATTTTAGGTAGGTGGTTCTGTAGGTACCACCAAAATCACATCACGTGATCAGTGTATGCAATATTGACGGAAGAAACGTAAATATTTTTAATTAAAAAAAAAAAAAAATCTCCCTAAAATATAAAAACAACGAACATAAAGAGTTATTACAAAGAAAACAATTAATTCAAAGATCAAATTATCCGATTGGGAAAAATTACTCACCGTTATCTTGAAAAATAAGTAAAACAGTCCTTTTTTTTTTTTTTTTTTTTTTTTTAAATCAGGTCAGATTCCTTATTGATAATTTTTAGCAGAAATTCTGTATTCATGGTTCTTTTGCTAAAAAAACTCCCGTATAGAAACTTATAAAAATTTTTTGATATAATTATTCAAACTATAGAAAAAAGTAAAAATGTTTTTTTTATCAGTTAATTTTTTCAGATTTCATAAAATAAAATAATATATTTGAGGAAAAATTTATTTTAAATATAATTTCATCAATAGGAAAATAATCACCGAAATTTTCATGAAAATTTGACTGTTAATTGATTTTTCATAGAATTTTTTAAAAAGCCGGTAATCATAACTTGTTTTTGGCTACGTTAAATTTCAATTGATTTAACGGTGCGAAAATGTAAACATTGTTTTTCGTTCATAATTTTTATTATTTCCATAATCTGAACATTTTTTTAAAACATCATCAGGAGTTTTTTTCAATGTCTCTTCTTTTGAATGGTTCCAAAATTTTGAAGATAATATTAAACTTTACGCAAGTTTCAATGTGTTAAATATAGGGGGGGGGGTGACACGTCAAATTGGGGTCACTATGGTACTATTTACATTTTACAATGTCGAAACGATCTCTGACGCGCATGTATACTAGTTACTTTCCATTAGTTTTATTTACTATTTATATACTAGCTGAAAAGATATTATTATTTACAAATGCCAAGTTTGAAATACTGCCCACATAATTAAAAGGTAGGTTCTAATAGTTTTCTCCCATTCTTACAATTAGAGATTTTTCTTCTCCGTCTTCTTCGGAAATCCTAATATGTAAAGAAAGTAGAAATAGTTGTATTCATGCATGACGGAAAGTTAGATTGTTTCAGCATAGTATTTATATTGTAAACAATAAACTTAGGGTTTTCTCACTTACGAAACGGGAACACATTTGGTGGGTGTAACAGTTTAAAGTGCAAATATAAACAATAAAACAAGGGCACATAACTGTGTTACTCAGATGTAATGAAACCTATTTCTGCTTCTTATAACTTAATTTTATATTTTTCTTTCTCATTTAAAAAACATTTTTTTAGAGTCTTTTTTAATGTTCATGATACAAAAGGGGCTGACTTCTGATTTAGGTCGGAAAATTAAAACGAAAAGTTTTTTGGTGGTACCTAATGACAGTTTAACTACAGTCTATCTATTAATTAACATTTTGCGAATTGGGTTACGGTTTTAGGGGATTAAGATTGATTTAATTACGTATTACTTAAAAAACAAACAAACCAAAAAGCAACAACAAAAAACCCAAATTACTATACATTTAATTAACCATTGAAATTAATTATTGAATCTATTATTGAGACAGTTGTTTGTATTAATATTCAATACTAACGCAAACAACTGTATCAATAATAGATTAAATAATTAATTTCAATGGTTAATTAATTTAATTAAAATTACTAATTTGGGTTTTTTGTTGTTTATTTGGTAAAAAAGAACAATTTCCTCGTAAATTCCTACCATAAAATAAACTGAACCCTCATTTTATGTCCGTGTTTTTGCAATAAATGTTTTATTTTTCTTGCACCCGTTATTTTACAATACTAAATATATTTTCTTTATTTGTTAAAGAATAAAGAAATAAGAAAATATATTTTGTATTTTAAAATAACGGGTGCAAGAAAAATAAAACATTTATTGCAAAAAAACGGACATAAAATGAGAGTTCAGTTTATTTTATGGTAGGAATATAAGAGGAAATTGTTCTTTTTTACCAATCAGAAATCAACCACAAAAGGATACTTACCCATAAAAACTTGATAATTTATTTTTTTTAATTTTTCAATGTACGCAGTCACTTTGGTCACATGTACGTAGGTGCTTTGGCCTATGGGCGACACAAACTCTCTTAGTCTGGAGGTATCCTTGCTTAGACTATTTGAGTCGTTTGTATTGGAATCCTTTCTATTAGGATTTTCATTTCGGTTTCCTTTGTGACTATTTTGAAATTTTGTCCGTAGGAGTGTTGGGAGTCGTTAATAATGTAGACGCCACAGACGTTGGAAAAAAAAATAGTGACATCAGCTACGACAAGGAGAAACAAAAACGAAGTTGTTTGTGTTGTGTCCTATGCAAATTGGGTAATATTCTAAAATCAGGAGTGTCTCAGTAACAAGTGGTTGGCTACTCCACTTGAATAAGATAACGTTCCAGGTATTGCTACACTTCTATGTCTTCTTTCCTTCTTCTTCTTCCTTTCTTCTTCTTCTTCTTTTCTTTCTTTCTTTCTTTCTTTCTTTATACAAAAACGCCGTGTCACTAAAGCACGCAAAAAATCGCCACCCCCTCTCTGCCCAAAATGGGCCACTTTTATGGTGAAAGCAGGAGTCGCAATGCACCATGGGCCATTACCCATAGTGCTGTAAGGATGGTGTAAAGTTCAACATGCTTTAAATACATATAACTCCGACAAAGGTTAATAGACAAACATTTAATACACAGCACATGGATAACAGTAGAATACAACGTTCATAATACGGTAAACAGAGTTACACAAATAAAGATAGACACATGAAAGATACAAAGTATAACATAAAAGAGTACAGACATGAGACTAGCGATAGTCCATGCTGTTAAGACTTACAGTAATGTAAGGGGGGCGGAGCCCCACGAGAGGGTAGATAGAATCTACCCCATGTGGCTCGTAGTTGGTGAAAACTATCTAGAGAGAGAGCGAAGGTTTTGAAACCGGCGCTTTTATACTGGTGCCCTAGCGGGCATCCTGGAACTAAAAGGGGCAGACAACTCCACCAGGCGAATACAAACAAACGCTACAGTGCCTTTCAATATCAATAAAAATGTCTTCTCTGCCCCCCTTCCAACTTTTCAACATTTCTCACTCCGACCACATTCCTTTCTTCTTCGCTACATTTTCTCCCTGCAAGCCATGCACCGGAACCGTTTTGAGTCAGGTAGGTTTGCCTCGTCATTACATTCCCCCCTGATCTCAGGATCACAAAAAGTACAACCGTGAGCAGGACGTTTTCGACGTGTACTCCTCCGGAGAGGGACAGGGCCTGGTTGATCGTCCTCCCGATCGCAACGGGCTCCAACAGTGAGTTGGTTTGGCAAATCCGGGTCGTCTGAGCGCGTTTCGACGTCGGGTGGCTGTTGTGCATATCCCGAGCGAGTGACACTGTTTTGCCTTCCTTGTTGATCCCAATGCTTCCCAGTGCCAATTTCTTGTCTCTCGTTGGCATGGGACTGACGTCCCAGTCTCGGCTCGTCTGCAGAGGATTCATCCGAGGAATCACTGGCAGCACACGATTCTGATGAGAGGGATCCCACCTGGATAAGCCTCATACTTTCTTCGGAGGAACTCTCATCTTCCAAAGAGCAAGGTTTTGAACAGAGGCGCAAATGTCTGACATGGCGTGGAGTTCCATCAACCGTTACGGATTGCTGACTGTTGACTCCGGTCACACGACCTATTTTTGATCGTGTAGTGCACCTGCCGTTCGGAACCTTGACCCAAACATAGTCCCCTACCTGGTACATTCCGTGTTCCTGTTGCAATTCGGGCGGGAGAGCGGCATCAATTCCCCTGACCCTGACATGGTACTGGTGTATACGATTGGCCGGTGCTGAAGACGACGAAACATCGTCTTTGGGTGTCACGTTATACCAGTACACAGCTTCTTGGATGGTACACTGCTTCCTGGCCGCGATTGTCTTGATCGTCCTATGACACCGTTCAACAATCCCGTTTCCGGACGGCACGTATGCGCATCGGAGACGCAATCGCACTCCCCATTCCCCAAGAAAAGTTCGAAATCTCCTGCTGGTAAAGGCAGTGTCATTATCGGTAAGTATTTCGACTGGTGGACCCCGCTCGCAAAAGATTGCCTCCAAGTGACGAGCCACTGTATCAGAATCCTGGCACCGAATTGAACGCCAAATAGCAAATCGAGAGGGTCCGCAGTCGATGAGGCTCAGGTAGTGTCTACCCCCATAGTGGGTAATATCCATTCCCAGCCGGCTCCAATTAGTATCCACGTCTAATTTTCCCTTTCTCCAATGTACCGGTGCTGGGTCGATGGTTTGACAGTCCACACAGGATCGCACTACAGATCTCACGTCTGCCTTTGTTGTTGACGGGCCAACTCGCCGCACAAAATAGGTTGTCCGTCTTACTCCGGGGTGCCCGCTCTGCCGGTGAATACTCAATATCTGATGTTTACTCAGAGCAGTGGCACAGACATCCGGCGCCAATTCCTCCCCTTTTTCATAGCCTTGAACCAGTGTTGCGGTACTCTCGTCAGTTCGTCGGCTCTGTTATGCTCTGACCTTACCAGCGTCACGTCTACGGTCAATTCGTACTCTTTGATCAATTGTGAGAGGGTGTATAACCTCCTCTTGACCAACATCTCCGCAGCTGCTTTGGTGCGTACCTTTGACTTTCCACTCAAACTGTTATTGAGCCAATGGTACGTACACAGGGAATCCGTTTTGATGTGAAGTACTTTTGCCTGCCATTGAAGCGCAAGGTTGACACCCTTCACCACCGCATCGAGTTCGGCCAAATTAATGTGATGGGAGTCATTGTCAGGGCGCAACCAGCACGCATCTTCAATTACGGCTCCATTGTCGTCTAATAACACCCCGTAGCAAGTGAGCTGGCGTCAACCCACAAATTCATCTCCAGGCCGGCGGTACACCACACTCCCTTAACCGGATCACCCCGCTTAACCCGGGTGACTGTATCTTGTAGCATCTTCTTCAGTAGAGGATCAGCAAGCTCAGTGTCCCAACCAACCGATACCGCACTCGCCCGACGTTTGATAAATCCAGCAGCCACTCTAAGCCAGCCACAAACAGGAAAATGCCCCACAAGTCTCCCACACAGGGAAAATGTGTTTCGGCGAGTAATGACCTGGGGAACATCGGGAACTTCACACCCCCGCTTCCATCGAAGAACACCTTTTTCCCCCCAGACCTGCAGACCAAGGACTTTGGCACCATCCTGTAGTCGCTCTGGATCCTTGCAAATCAGGCCGTACTCAGACAGGTGCGCCCTCACCCGAGCTGTTGAGACTAGATCTTCATTAACGAAAATATCATCGATGTACGCCGACGTGGCGCTCCTGATGGTTGGATCTCGAGACATAACGGCTTCAACAACAGACTTCATGATGAGAGGCGCCACATTGAGGCCAAAACCCAGCCGGGTGAGGCAATACCTTTGGCCCCCAAATATCACAGTCTGATAAGGCCACAAAGACTCGTCAATGCCGATCTGAAGATATGCTCGCTTCAGATCAAGCAATGACACATTCGCGCCCTTCTTGCGCCATTCCCTCAACGTGGCCGCGCACACGTCAGCATTAGCCGTAAATGCGTCCACATGTTCGTTTAGCTCTCTGTAATCCATGACAGGGCGCACCTTACGCTTATTGTGCTGAATTACGGCCATTAGTGGAACCAGTCCCTTAGGTGGGCCAAGTCTCTCTTCGGGGTAGGACAACAACCAGCCATTTTCAATCCACTTGTGAAGCTCGGTTTCGTAGCTCTCTCTGGCATGTTTTGGAACTTGGTACTCCGGTATCTTATTGTCCAGAAGCTCTGGAGCTCGTCCTCCGGACCATTTCCATTTAGCGATCCATCGGTTCATCCTTTCGTCGAAATCCACGCGAAAATCCGGCTCATCAATTTGGATCGCAGCGCATACATTCGCTTCATACCCGCCAAAGCTCACAGTTCCTGATGGTGTAATGGTCATACCACCTAAAGCTCTGATGGCATCGTTCCCCAGTATGAGGTCAAACCCCAACAGCTGCCGATTCACAACAAGTGCATTAAGATGCACCGGCTCAGCATTGCCCACAGTGAGCCGAAGTCGGCTTCGCCCGCAGCACTTAAACATTTTTCCGTCTGCTGTCAGCACACTAGCTTGTCCGAGCCTCCAGGCGTCACACACAAATCTGCTGGCCAGCGTCCGTGTACACCCAGTGTCCACCAGGGCTGTGCATTTTCTCCCGTTGACATGAACATCAAGTGTTGGCAGCGCCTCATTCTTCTTTTCTCTGGGGAGCAAGCTGACGCTGATTACTTCTCCCCCATGCCGTTTCCCGAACACTCCGAAGCAATATGGCCGGTCTTTTTACACCGAAAACATCGGATCGTACGGAGACGCCGAGATGGTTGTTCAAAGGCTGCATCCGAGCGTCCTTGCAAGCAGTCCCTTGATAGATGATTGGGACCGGAGCACTTGTAGCACACAACTTCGTTCCTTCGTGCCTCAGCTGGCACAGGGGCAGGTTTAGCAGCAGCAACGATCTCCTCGGGCTGTTCAGTGTCGGCCATAACGGCCCGTACCCGATCCACTATCTCTCCCATCGTCATGTCATCCATGCGTGATGACGCGCGCAACAATCGACGCACGTCCTGCGGCAGTCCAGAAACGAATGCACAAATCATTCGTCGCTCCCCAACGAGTTGGTCCAGCCGTTGTAATTCAGCCAAATACTCGTTCACGGTTTCACCAGGCTGAAGTCGCCGGGCCACGAATCGATCATATGCACCGAATGAGTCAGGAGCGTAGGCTTTTATCAGAGCCTGTTTTATTCGCTGATAATCAGTCTTCTCCCCTTTGCTCAATTGTCTATAAACAGCGAGAGCTCCACCTCGCAGGCGCAACGGTAGGATCAGCTCGATATCTGTCCTTTTGCAGAGTTCGCAGATCATCTCCACACGCTGAATCCACTCGATGACGGGTTCATCGGAGGGAGACCCACCAAACTCCGGGATTAGTCTGTAATCAAACACCTTGTCCATAATTTGGCCGAAATAGCTTATGTCTTCTTTCTTCTTCTTCTTCTTCTTCTTCTTCTTTTTCTTTCTTTCTTCTTTCTTTCTTTATACAAAAACGCCGTGTCACTAAAGCACGCAAAAAATCGCCACCCCCTCTCTGCCCAAAATGGGCCACTTTTATGGTGAAAGCAGGAGTCGCAATGCACCATGGGCCATTACCCATAGTGCCTTTCAATATCAATAAAAATGTCTTCTCTGCCCCCCTTCCAACTTTTCAACATTTCTTTCCACATTCCTTTCTTCTTCGCTACATTTTCTCCCTGCAAGCCATGCACCGGAACCGTTTTGAGTCAGGTAGGTTTGCCTCGTCATTACAACTTCATAACAATTTGGTTAACAAACGCCAGTTTTATTGAATAATAAAATCTTAAATCACCGTTTTTCACAACTTTTTTTTTTTTTTACAGTGACCCACAGCAAGAATATGAAAATTTCCCTTAAAAAATCAAATCAAAATTGACTAAAGTATATGTCAAAAAAAGAAAACGCGAATTTAAATGTATATGAAAATTTCCTTTAAAAATCACAATAAAAACTTGATTAAAGATGACGTGTCTATTAAAAATATGTCCCATTTCTTAACCCGAAAGCCTTGGGACTTTAAGGCGCCAGATTCCAGTGCCCTTCTGCTACGTCATCGATCCCCACTGTTAACGAGAAAACAGCAGTGGTCGGTTCGGCTTAAACCTGTAAGGACCTGAATGAGTTAACTCCCTCAGACTGAATTGGTAAATAAGTTGCCACTCGCTTCCAGGAGCAAACCTTGAAATTCGACAAATTCAACTTGAAAGAATTATACTACAGAAATCATCTCAACTCAATTAGGGTTTGCAACTCAAAGACAGCTTCCCTAAAAGCAACCTCTAAAATTCATCACCAACAAAACATACGAAATTTCAACCTGCCTCTGCCGATAGGTTGGCGGGTCATTCTTCACTTCAAAGAACTTTGTTAACCGGACTCTGAGTTAAGTTCTCCGCAAATCACACCAAAATTTGCAAAAACTATCCTTAAATCTATCTTTCCCCTTTTTTTTGTTTATACATATTAAATTTGTTGTTAAATATATTTGTCTTGTCTTGTCTTTTCATTCAGTGTCCGAACTTGAAAGTTGCGGTAATTCCCCCCACAAGTGAGAGTTAATCCTTTTACAGTTTTAATTCCCATAAGAACCACAGTTTGCATCGCGACCCATAACACTTAGGGGAATATTTAACACATACCCCACGTGTACGGGTTAGGCACAAGGCCCTATTAATGAGGGACCACACATGAACTGAAGCTCATGGGAGGCGGGTGCAAAAAATGCGTTGATCCCGTCGGCATTCTCCCTCAAGTGTGTGGAGGGGGGCGCATCAGGCACCGGGCAATAAACCCAACCATGCCCCTTTAAATCGTGTATGCAGGTGTTGCCTGGGGGGATGCCCCCCCCCCCCCGGATCAACGATGTTAGCTTTTACTCGGTCCAGGGCCGAAGCCACTGGGTCCCCTGGCCCCGAAGAACCAAATAGGTGTAAATAAGACAAAATCTGTTCACTAGATTCATTTATTCAGCATTGACAATTTATGTGCATATGTTTTTAATGATTTGCACATTTTTAAATTTTTTTTTGTATGAATATTATATTATTACTTTTAGAAAAAACAAAACAACAAAAAACAAATATGAAGGAAATTCCGACACAAAGGTAAAGTGCATAATAAGACTTTTTTTTTAATGAGATGGATGTTTGGTTATAAGCAGCAGTTTTCAATTGGGAACACAGGAAGACAATGCTAGGTACCATTATAGTATGTGGCTTACCTCTCTTATAGAATGTGGCCGACGAAATCTTGTATCTCTTATAGTATGTGGCCTATCTTTTGAATGTGGCCTACGAAATCATGTCTCTCTTATAGTATGTGGCCTACGAAATCATGTCACTCTTATAGTATGTGGCCTACGAAATCATGTCACTCTTATAGTATGTGGCCTACCTTTTGATTGTGGCCTATGAAATCCTGTCTCTCTTATAGTATGTGGCCTACCTTTTGATTGTGGCCTGCGAAATCCTGTCTCTCTTATAGTATGTGGCCTACCTTTTGATTGTGGCCTACGAAATCAGGTCTCTCTCATAGTATGTGGCCTACCTTTTGAATGTGGCTTACGAAATCCTGTCTCTCTTATAGTATGTGGCCTACCTTTTGAATTTGGCCTACGAAATCATGTCACTCTTATAGTATGTGGCCTACCTTTTGAATGTGGCCTACGAAATCCTGTCTCTCATAGTATGTGGTCTCTCTTTTGAAAGTGGCCTACGAAATCCTGTCTCTCTTATAGTATGTGGCCTACGAAATCATGTCCCTCTTATAGTATGTGGCCTACCTTTTGAATGTGGCCTATGAAATCCTGTCTCTCTTATAATATGTGGTCTACCTTTTTATTGTGGCCAACGAAATCCTGTCTCTCTCATAGTATGTAGCCTACCTTTTGAATCTGGCCTACGAAATCATGTCTCTCTTATAGTATGTGGTCTATCTTTTGAATGTGGCCTACGAAATCAGATCTCTCTTATAGTATGTGGCCTATTTTTTAAATGTGGCCTACGAAATCCTGTCTCTCTTATAGTATGTGGTTTATCTTTTGAATGTGGCCTACGAAATCCTGTCTCTCTTATAGTATGTGGCCTACTATAAAAAGCATATTATAAGTTATAATAACTGCTAACCCTAACCCTATTTCAGAATTTTAGAATATTTTAGAATTGAATAGATCTCTGATTCATGTAAATTATGGATAAATTCTTTTTTTAAATTATTCTTAATTACTATATACAGCTTATGACTGAATTGCATTTCTTGAAATTGAATATATGTGAAAAATAATTAGTTTCAATAAATTCCCTACTACTTATATCTATAAATATACTCTCACTGAGGTAGGACACATTCAAACCGGGTAGGCCACATACTATAACAGAATCAAAAAAGTAGGCCACATACTATAACAGAATGAAAAAGGTAGGCCACATACTATAACAGAATGAAAAAGGTAGGCCACATACTATAACAGAATAAAAAGGTAGGCCACATACTATAACAGAATCAAAAAGTAGGCCACATACTATAACAGAATCAAAAAGTAGGCCACATACTATAACAGAATCAAAAAAGTAGGCCATATACTATAACAGAATGAAAAAGTAGGCCACATACTATAACATAATCAAAAAGGTAGGCCACATACTATAACAGAATAGAAAAAAGGTAGGCCACATACTATAACAGAATCAAAAAGGTAGGCCACATACTATAACAGAATCAAAAAGGTAGGCCACATACTATAACAGAATCAAAAAGTAGGCCACATACTATAACAAAATCAAAAAGGTAGGCCACATACTATAACAGAATAGAAAAAAGGTAGGCCACATACTATAACAGAATCAAAAAGGTAGGCCACATACTATAACAGAATCAAAAAAGGTAGGCCACATACTATAACAGAATCAAAAAGTAGGCCACATACTATAACAAAATCAAAAAGGTAGGCCACATACTATAACAGAATGAAAAAGTAGGCCACATACTATAACAGAAGAAAAGTAGGCCACATACTATAACAAAATCAAAAAAGTAGGCCACATACTATAACGGCACCCAATGCTATACGCATATCAACTGTTGAACCTGTTTCTGTCCTTAGTCTTTAATTGAGTTAATATGGAAAATCCTAGTTCATACAAGTAAATAGTTGTAAAAGATAATTGTAATAGTATAGCCTTTTTACTTACAAGTGGAAATTCCCGATTTATGAATACTGTGCAATATTTAAAGTTGCTTGTATTCTTCACTTTACTCTCACTTGCGTATTTTTGATTTCCTTTCTTCTTTGTCGCTATCGGAAATCTGATAGAGAATTATCTTCCCCTGCCTCTAGGGGGCGGATAGCCAACATACGATGTTGGCGCCGGAATCCAACCCCGGCACTTGTCTGTAGGCCGTCGACCTGGACGGAGGCGTTTTTTAACAGCATACTTCCTGAAGGCCGTTTCGACAGCATACTTATCAGAAGGCTGAGGACCTAAATAGTCAACTTGAGAAGGGCCCCATCCAACGTTATTTAAAAGATTGTTACTTAGGCGAGTAGCTTCTAAAAGGCATTCTCTACACTTTTTTACCTATCGTACGAGAACTGACCAAAACGGACGCGTCTCTACAGAAACTCTACAACCACAGCGACCAGAATACCCCTGTTAGTGCCACTTCTCCAGCGAACAATATTTCACCTCACAGATAACTCTTGTAGCAAATGCCATTAAAATTTACAGCAACATTTCTGTACCTTTTGATAATACAAGTGTCTGCATTTTATATTCGTGTTTGTTTCCTTCTTTCGTCCGAATAATAACCAACTACGGAGAATAAGGGCTCCAACGAAACCCCGTAAATACCCTTATCGCGACCCATTTTATTTTTCACGCGACCCACTTTTTAACTTGTCAGTTAGATCGGATTTCCATATGACTGATAATCTGTTTGTGACCGACCATACCGTGTATTAACATCGCTTTCTGTGGATGAGATATTACTGCCTAGGTATGTGAATTTCTACTGATTTTAGAGGCTTGCCGTTGAGTGAGGAGATGTCTCCTTTCGTTTTGAAACACATAAACTCAGTTTTATCGGAGTTCACATAGAAGCCGATATTCTTTGCTGCCTTCTCCAGGCTATGCAGTAGTGGCTCGGTCTGTGCCGGTGTATCTACAAGAAGTGCAAGGTCATCAGCGTAGTCTGCATCTGTGACAGTCTGTGCAGGGCATCGTCTGATTCTTGGCTTTTTTAGTGTGAGGCTTTTTTCTTTTATAGTATCTAATGATGTTCAGAGTACACAGTCTAGACATATTATAAATATATATGGTGCCAATGTATCTCCTTCCAGAACTCCAGCGGCGACGTCAAGGAAATCATTATCGCCATTAGGTGAGCGTACCGTTGCTTTAGTGTCCTTGTAGAGTATCATTATAGCATCAACCGTTTCTTTGGGGAGACCGTATGCTAGTAGTATTTGTTCCATTTTTTCTCTGTGTATGGAATCAAATGCCTTGGAATACGAATAGCAGCGTTGCCTCTAGATTCTTTGCTCGAACCCCTTCTATAATCCGTCGAATAGTTAGGACCTGAGAGGTTATGGGTCGATTTCTGTGGAATCCGTTTTGGTTTTTCCTAAGGATTTTCTCTATTCCATGTCGGGTGCGATTAAGAAGAAGGGCATTATATATCTTAGCTGCAATAGCAGTAAGAGTTATGCCTCTGTAGTTTCTACCGATTCTGAGGTCTCCTTTTTAGGGAATGGGAGGTGTCAGTATATTTGAATTAAATGGATTACAACTCGGACATTTTTATTCCGTTAAGCTGTCTGCCTAGACAAAGGGCAGTAACTCTTAAGGGTTCACTTAGAGTTCAATACAGTACCATCACAGGAGGAAGCAGCATTTCGTCCATTTATCTATTCTATTTTGTCTATATACTGCATTGCATAAGCAGTATGTAATTTAACTTTCCCATCTTCCATACCTCGGGAGGTATTTCGTCAAGACCTGCAGCTTTTCTACCTTTTAATTCCTTTAAGACTTCGGGGAGTTCTTCTGTTGTGAAATCTCCCAGTTTGATGTCTAGTTGTCTATCTACAATCTTTTGGTATTATTTTCCATGATTTTAGGGATGTTCCCGGAACTTTCTGGAAGTGGTCTTTCCATTTCTGAAGTCTATCTTTTTGGCTGGTTGCCTTTAGCTTTGATCTAGAGGTACTTTTCCTGCCACTAATTTCATTTACTGTTTGCCATGCTAATCGCAACTGTCTGTCTTCCACCGATTGTCTGATATTATTCATTTGCTCTTGGATGTATTCTATTTGTTATTTTTTGTATATTTAGTTTAGTTCTATCTTGGCTTTCTTAAGGTTGTGTAAATTGGTGTTAGTTGGTTAGATGCACTATCCAAACTAAACTTTGACAGTAAAAAATTGGAAACTTCTGAAAGTCTAGAAGATAAAATACTGATGAAGAATGGACAAAATACACTCGCTCACCAGAACCAGATGACATGGATGAAGAATTGGAAGGGGAGAAATGGACTACTGAATCCAGTTATGAAAATAAACAATCGTGGAAAATAATATTACCTTATTTCACCTTATGCAAATAAAGATCATAAGTGAAAAACAATTACAGTTGACCATAGCAACAGAGCCAAGGGTCTTAGCCATAAACTGATGAGATATCTAATGCGATTGGCTAAGGGCCTTTGTTAGTGACCAATCAGAGCACACGTTACGAGGATCAGTGATAACCGCCAATTTTGAGGCTGATACCTTGAAATCACCCTCTTGCCACTGGAATCTCTTCGAGGAATGACGTAGTTTTTTACACAGCAAAGGCGTCAGTAGAACGAGGAGAATTGGAACAGCGTGGGGGAGCCGTATATTTCGTAAAAGTCAGACTTCAAATATAAGAGACAGATAAGTTTAGCAACAGCATTATTTTGCAAACCATTATACACCATTATACAATACACTTTGTAAACATTACATATACTTTGTATCTCAACTCACATATAGTATTTTGTATGTTACATGTTCTTGTGATTGATAAACGCATTGTTTTGTTGTAAAGCCTTGAGTTGTGTTCATTACCTGATATCCTTGTCTTTATGATTCTTTACACAATCAATAACAAAACATCGGACGATGAACCAGAAGAAGAAAATGAGTTTGAACCTAGGTGTGGCTACAGCCAGCATTTACCTTTATTTTGTGTTTTTGGTCAACAGGTTTTTTCTTACGCTTCCTCTCTCTTCTATCATGTGAGTCCCCAGCGACCTTGCTACCATTTTAAGATTTCCCTTAGAAAAATAGTTCCTTAGTTAAAAAAAAAAAGATTTCCCGTAGAAAAAATAGTTCCTCGGTTTAAAACCTCCCTCTTCTATCATGTGAGTCCCCAGCGACCTTGCTACCATTTTAAGATTTCCCTTAGAAAAATAGTTCCTTAGTTAAAAAAAAAAGATTTCCCGTAGAAAAAATAGTTCCTCGGTTTAAAACCTCCCTCTTCTATCATGTGAGTCCCCAGCGACCTTGCTACCATTTTAAGATTTCCCTTAGAAAAATAGTTCCTTAGTTAAAAAAAAAAAGATTTCCCGTAGAAAAAATAGTTCCTCGGTTTAAAACCTCCCTCTTCTATCATGTGAGTACCCAGCGACCTTGCTACCATTTTAAGATTTCCCTTAGAAAAAATAGTTCCTTAGTTAAAAAAAAACCCTAAAAGTAGGTGTAATGCCTTTTTGCAAATAGGTGGAAGATTATTTTCCTTGTGTAGTTATTTGTAATATAACACTGCAGTAGACAGTGAAAACAAAAGGCTTTAATAGTTAAAATGAAAGTTTTGTAAGGCTCAAATTTGTAGAAAATAATATTACCTACACAGTAACCTCCCTTTGACCATTGCCAAACAGTCCATGCGTCTCTTAGCCATAACCTGGTGAGAAACCTCATGCGATTGGCTAAGGGCCTTTGTCAGCGACCAATCAGAGCACACGTTACGAGGCTCAGTTTGGCCGCCAAATTTTGAGGGTTGATACCTTCTATCAGCCTCTTACCACTGGGACTCCCGTCGAAGAACAGCTCACAGAAGGAGCCATAGGCGTTAAAAACGATGGGACTTGAAACAGCTCGGATGGGCCGGTGATGCGTATAATCAAACAAACAAACTAGCAAGACATTCCTACATGAACAGATAAGTCACGCAAGCATTATCTTGCAAACAAACCATACTATTACTGCATTATTCTATTGTGACACATTGTAAACCTTGCACACACTTTGTATCTCAACTCACATATTGTATATTATATGTTACACATTTCTTGTTTGATAAATGCATTTCGTATTATGTGCCTTGTTGTGTTCGTCACCTGTATCTTTGCACTATTTTGTCTGTTAATTTCTTTATGAATTCGGCGTAGGAATTTGGTCTTAGGCAGAGTAATTTGGAACTGGCAAAGTAGCTTTCTTTCCGAATCTGGCAACTGCAGGTGTCAGTCGCAAATTTCTCTTCGCATCCAGTAAAATACTGGATTTTTGGACGGTTATTTGTCACCGCATTCTTAGTAAAGGTACTAAGAAATAAGTAAAAGTAAGTAAAGTCGACGGGGCGACCTAAAGTCGGTATCAGCCATTCAGCGAGGGAGTCTATCCCCTTTTCAATAGCGCTAGATCAAGGAAATTGTTTTTTAGCATCTGAAGTGGAGCGCCACATCTACCATCAGCTCCTTACTTTACCGCACAGATCCCTGTGCTACTCATACGCTGAGTTGGCGAGGACCGGTATCGAACTAGGAACCTTGTGGTTTCTAGCCGAACGCTCTACCGACTGAGCTAACCCGGCCGACCCCGATAAAGTGCTAACAAGGTAAACTGTTTTCCATTCTTCTTAAAACTCTATTTATTCTGTATTTATTCTGTATAGTTAAAACAAGTGTTAATGTTAAATTATAATCTTTAAACTTATGGTAATTACGTAGACAAGATAATGATAAAGTCAACAGGTAATGAAACACAACTCAAAGGCTTTATACAAACGGTGTATTCAACAAACAATATGAACATGCAATATACAATATGTAACGTGCGACATACAAAATGTGTGTGTGGTTTACAGATATGGTATAAATTGTACAGTTGTATAGTGTATACGTAGGAGGTTGCAAAATAATGCTCTTGAGAAAACTTATCTATCTCTGGTAAGAAGTGTCTCTTGCGAGCTGGAGAAGTTTGACATTTACTAATTACCGGCTCCTGGGTAAGCTGGCTTCATTAAGCACGTCCTTTTACGGCGGCTGATCGCAGCGAAAGAGAAAGGTTGATAGTATCAACCCTCAAAATTTGGCGGCTTAACTAAGCCTAGTAATATGTGTTTTGATTGGTCGCCGACAACTATTTAGTTTTAGGAAGTAAAGAATAAAATTACAGTTATTTCGTCTTGTTAAGAGATTTTTGCTCATATTCATTAAGATAAAACCAAACAATTAGAAATCAATAATACTAAGCACATATTTATTAAAATCAAATCTTTAATATCAATATGCAAATTAGCCTTCCCATTCACACTGTAAATCACTATTTTGTTGTATATATAAATATAATTGCATGTTATTAGTATGTAGATATGGTCAACAGTATTGATAATGTATACCAATTTTAGTAATAATTGAGGTTTGAATAAAAATAAAATTATGCAGAATGTGACGTAAATAATTGTGACTTGAGTAGTGATATAGTTTCGGTTACATACAAATACACAATCTCCATTATAATAACTAGCAAAATAAAAAAAACGCCCTCTGAGCGACGTAAAATAAATATTGCCCGATGGGATGGGAGTTGAAAATTTAATATCAGAGAGTTTGTATCATAAGTAAAGTAAAATCATCAAATTTATTAGAGTAAAAAATAAAATAAATTTATTAAAGGAGTAAAAAAATATTAAAAAATTGAAATGGAAACTTAGTTCTGATAACTTTAAATATATATTAAGATAAAACAAACTATATATAGATATATAATACCAGTCATGTATTTATTAAAACTTGTTTAAAAAAAAACAATGAGGACTGTCTAACATTGCATGCTCAAATTTTGAGTGTATTTATTCTATGTTACGGCAATTTTAGGTACTGTGACGTAAGCCGTGACGTAGTTTTTGTTACAGACAAAAACCGGAAGCGAATCTCCATTATTAATAGATATTATTAAAAAAAGAATGGTGATTTAATGCAAGCTGTATTGTATAATTGTAGTATCCTGAGAGCTCGACCTGGCGAGATTAGGGGAATCTCGATAAGGCAAGATCACGGAAAATAGGGAGTTTACTACTAACGTGAACGTACAGCCACAAGGACCTCGAATGTATATATTCCCGTAATAAACCCTTCTATAAAACGTTAAACCTGAGTTGACTTCACTACAATAATAGAAACTGAAAAATGTTGCAAAGGTTACAATCAGTATAATGTCAATTTTAATAAAGTCGTATTCGGGTAATTCCACGTCAAACCATCCAGAAAAGAGTAAAATTGCCACCCACCCACCCACTTCAATTTTTCTGATTTTTCTGATGTTAATATTAGACGATCCTCAAAATTTGAACTTCTAATTCCAAAAATTGGTAAAGTTATGACGATTTTTAGCTCTCCAAATTTGGTGGGGTTGGCGAAAAATGGCGACATTTTGTAATCTATTTTTGTCTGTAAAATGAGTTCTAGAGCTTCCCTACTACTAAAAATTAGTTTGTAAAATCCTTTTTGCCAAACATGCTATCAAAAAAAAAGTTTTAAAGTCAACCAATTTTAAGTTATTGATGATTTCTGATTTTTTCATAGCAAGATCAATATCCGGATGTGGCACTGCGTCTACGACATCAATTTTTTCTATTATTATTTCACATATATTGAACATTATTTGTACCAAAAAGATAATGAAAATTATGAAAGAAAACAATGTTTACATTTTCGCACCGTTGAATCAATTGAAATTTATTGTAGCCAAAAACAAGTTACGACTAGAGGCTTTAAAAAAAATTTTGATAAATCAATTAATGGTCTGATTTTCACGAAAATTTCCATAATTACTTACCTTTTGATGAAAATATGTTTGAATTAGGCTTTTCCTAAAATATATTTGGGGAAATATTTTTGCGAGGTCTACTCCCCCACCCATTTTATTCTATGAAATATGAAAAAATGAACCGACAAAAAA
>CM042152.1:82628968-82768968 GCA_023376005.1 Doryteuthis pealeii
TTATGAATTTTAAAAAATCCCTGAAAAAGAAAAAAAAGTAGACAATCGGAACTTTTAATATAAAATTCTCTAACAATTTAGAAAAAAAAAGAAAAAAAGATACATATTTTTTTCTTATTTACGGGATTTAAGTTTCAAATGGTTAAGATACCCTATTTCCAAAACCGAATTAGTAGCGAATTATCTTCTTTTTTTTTACATATGTTCCGTCATTAAATTATCTTTCCAAAAATGTAAAATTTATTTATGTACAAAAAAAAAAAAAATTGTACGGGGGATCAATGTGCGAAACAAAAACTAACGAAAAAAATTATTAACCTTTTCAATTTAGTAAACATTTATTTACAATAAAAGTTCGTCTTTTATTACTTCATCATATACCGAAAGTTTTATATGTGATACTATGATTGAAGACGAACATGGTCAGAATAAATAAATAAATAAATGAATAAAAAAGAGAATAGGTTAAAGCCAGGCATAAGTAAAAGGGGTGGGTGGTTGACCTTTTTACGAATCCAAAGATTAGGTCGTAAAGTTTAAAGAGACTTATACGACCACCATGAAGTTAGGCCACTTAGTGATAATATCTTATGCACCCAGGTATTAAAAGCAAAGAGGCTATTTTTTTATGAGGAATTCTCTTTTGAAAAAAATTAATGTTCGAAGTATCGAAGACATTAAGTCTGGAAAAATATTTAATGGCTTTAATTTTAAGGATTAACGGCGATTCGATTTAAGTACTGGCCATCTGTGTGGTCCGGAGAAGATGGGTGGGGAAGGAGAGTTTTACATAAATATAGCTAAACTCCTGCACACGGCAGTTAGAACCCGGGCCCTAGAGGTGTTAACGTCGGTAGCAGTAGTTAGCCCCGAATCCACAACGAGAGAGGTAGCGAGTAGCAGCCAGTTGGATAGACAGCGAAGTCTTACACACCCCTTCTTCCATCCGCGTCTTGTTTACAAACACTTGTAGTTGTTGTTTGTCTTTGTGACTACTGTTTCTGACTCGTGCCCTCAAATTGGCCAGCACAGAATATCACAACGCTTGGAGTCTAGACATCGTGCATTTAAGGTGCAGAGCGCAGAACAGGTAGTCTCACATATGAAAAATCGGATAGTTAGTTTATTTTATATGATTTTTAGAAGAATTTCATGTGATCACCCTTTTTAGAGTCAGCGAGAAAATGCACATACCTACTATAATATATATATTAGCTATACCCCAAAATATCGTCTGCTACGTTTTTAAAAACGAATTTAAAGTGCGATTACCACCACAGGTTTCTGAGCAGCATTTTACTGCGGCTACGTACGCAAAATGATGAACAGTCCATGTATTTTTATAAGAGCATTGCCGTGAAGACGGGCAGCCGCAGTAAAATGCTGCTCAGAAACCTGTGGTGGTAATCGCACTTTAAATGTATTGTACACTATAATAAATAAATACAGCTCTTACAGAAGTAATCGAGCACTTTATTTTCATTTCTCCAATACTAACAAAGGATTAACTATATATATATATATATATATATATATATATATATATATATATATATATATAAGGTATCACCAATTTTCCCTGTGAAATTTACCCCCCACCCCGCTTTATTTAACACAATGAAACTTGCATAATTGTTAATATTATCTTGAAAATGTTTTGTCCAATTAAAAGAAGAAACATTAAACAAACTCCTGATGTTAAAAAAAAATTAAACTCACGGAAATAATGAAAATTATGAACGAAAAACAATGTTTACATTTTGCACCGTTAAATCAATTGAAATTTAACGTAGCCAGAAACAATTATGAATAGAGACTTTTTTAAAAAATCTATGAAAAATAAATTCATAGTCCAATTTTCACAAAAAATTCCAGAATTGCTTATTTTTTATGAATATAAGTTTGAAATAGTTTTTTCCTAAAATATATTAGGGGAAATATTTTTTTACGAGGTCTAGCACCCCTATTTTATTTTATGAAATATTAAAAAATGAACCGACAAAAACAATTTTTACTTTTTTTTTTATAAAGATATGAGTCTGAATAATTATATCAGAAGATTTTTATAAGTTTCTATGCGAGAGCTTTTTAGTAAAAGAAACATGAATACAGAATTCTGCTAAAAAATATCAATAAAGAAACAGACCCTGTTGTAAAAAAACGGAGTGTTTTCCTTATTTTTCAAGATAACAGTGAGTCATTTTTCCTCAGTCGGATAATTTGATCTTTGAATTAACTGCTTTTCGTTTATTCGTTATTTTTTTGGGGGGAGATTTTAAAAGAAAAAGTTAAAAAATATTTACGATTCTTCCTTCAATATAACCTGAACTGATCAGGTGACGTATTTTGGTGGTACCTAATATACACGTATACGCAATTATAAATACATATCAAATCGCATATTAAACTGTGGAGTAAGGAATACCTCTTCATCACTATTACTCCAAGATTAACCCTGACCCGGAGTGGTAGAAATTGTAAGTGTCCCATCTATGGGTTGAATAGAAAAAAATTGCTTAAAAATGTCTAAAAACTGAATTTAAAAAAATGAATACTCATCAAGAATGAATAAAACAAAATGTTTTCGGCATAAAATAACCCAACAACGTTGACATGCCGTAAAACTCAACCAACCAATAAAAGTATTTACGGATTCGAAGGGGCTTTTATTTCCCGTAGTCGTTGGCAAATTGTCGGACAAAGAAAACAAACACAAAAGTAGAATGCAGACACTTGTATTACAAAATTTACAAGGTTTACAAAAGTACAAGGATTTACAAAAGGGTTTAACAACAAAAAGGGTTACAAGGATTTACAAAAGGGTTTAACAACAAAAAGGGTTTGCAAATTAGTTGGAATTCGCGACCAGACTTATCTGTTCTAAGAGTTCTTGGTGTCGTGGTGATAGGTGTTCTTTCGTTGTAGGAATGGCTCTAAGCGAGCTGGTTATGTGGCCCTGTTCAAGAATTTTAGGGAACGGTGAATCGCGACTACCATTAGTGCGTCTTCTGTGATAGATAACGGTGGATGGGGCCCTCTCCAGGTAGATTATTAGGTTCTCAGTATGCTAAATAGTAACGGCCGACAAGTTTGCCTGATACTATGCCTAGAAAGGGTTTGACTCAAAAATACGTCCGTCCAGTATGAGGGCCCCCAGACAAGTGATGGGTTTTGATTTTGGCGCTAATATCCCATTGGCGATCTGTCCCCCTAGCGGCAGGGGAAGATAATTCACATGGAATTTCCAATACCAACCAACCAACCAACCATCAAATCGCATATGTGTCATACCAAAAGACTTAAGAAGCAAAATTCAACAAAACCCAGAATAATAAATGCAACTTAACATAATTTTTGTTATTTCTTTGAATGTTTGAGATTGGTCACTGACTTGTTAACTCTTAATGACCTATACCACCTCGTTCCGCCCAGCTGGAAGTCACATTCATTTTCCTAATCCACCCAAAACGATAGCCTTTGTTTAAATGTAATATTAAACATACTTAGAAGTCTTCAATTTACGGTAAACAGGAATGGGCCTCTGGAATTCTCAACAGAATGTTAGGAATTAAGGTTTAACTTTGAATTAAATATTTGGTTATTTAATTTATTAGTAAATTAGTAAAAAAATTTTAACATGGCGTAATTATTTTTCTTTGATCTCAAAGTAAGCAATATTAATGCTGTTAAGAGTCAAAACGTGTGGGTTCATTTAAAAAAAAATTTTTTTAATAATTAAAAAAAAAGCCCCTGAAAACTTGCACTAGCTGTATATTTTCTATTTATCTTTCCTTTAAAAAATTGTGTGATTATAATTTACTAACGGTTAATAAGGAGGAAAAAAACCTAGTTCCAAACATGTGATGCCAACACAGCACTCGGTGCTTGATGATTAGTCCAATTGGAAACATGGCCTAGTGGATAAGGTAGTTAGGTTAAGACAGTTCTAAGTGACAGTTATCTCTGGATTCCTGGTTCAATCCTGACAGGCGGCAGTAACATAGAAAAATAATTAACACAACTCCTACCCCAGCTATGGTTAGCGGAATAAGAACAGGATACCCCCGTGAACTGAATAAAGGGTTAAGTTCGAAGTTCCGTGATGGCTCCCGATTACGACAAGAAGGTTCGCGAGTCCGAAAAGAAAGTTCCCGAGTTCGAAAAGAAGGTTCCCGAATCTGACAAGAAATACCTGAAGAAGGCGGGAGGGCATATCAGCCGAAATGTTGTACAGATAACAATAAAGATGAGGACATTAGTCCGAATAACGCAGATAATACTAATAATTTTTGTTGTCATCTGAATAGGAAGAATTAAAAAAAAAATCTTATGTAAAAATTCTTTGGAGAATTTTATAAACTTAAACCTTCAAATTTATTCCGCAGCCATGTTACGTAATTGATTTATGTACGTACTAGAAGCAGCTACTCTGCGTCGTCTGGGTAGAGTGGTGGTGGTGTGTGTGTGTGGGGGGGGGGCGAAACCCTGGTGTATTGATTTGTTTACTTTTGAGATTTACAAGTGCTGGACATTTTAAAGTAGAATTTCAATGCTATTTCTATGTATATTTTAATTTTTAAATATCTTCGAATATAAATCAAATCTTCATAATTTTTGCACAAAAAGCAAGATCTTGATATATTTAATGTGTATATCTACTTTGTTGTTAATAGTTTTATTTTCGTAGTTTAATCCAGACATACATACATATACACCAACTGCCCTTTATATATGTACTAGAAGCGGCTACCCAGCGTCACCTGGGTAGGGCGGGGAGTTAATCTCGCAGATTCATTACTACTGAATCCCGAGTTGGATCACTGCAGGATGCCCCATTAAAATCCCTATGTAAAAAAAAAACTTGATTTGATCTGGCTTAGTGAGGTGTCAGAAAAAAAAAGTGCACAGACATTCTGAAAAAAAAAATTAATGTCTCCTATTTGAGACTTCAAATACAAAAAAAAAAAAAAATTCATGCTATTACTATTTAATTTAAAAAAAATCAGATCTTATTTATTTTTGCTCAAAAAGCAAGATCTGGTGATAGTCGTTAATTGTTTTATTTTCGTAGTTTCACACACATATATAGCAATAGCATAATCTTTACAGATCATTGCCGTCCCTCACAATCCTATAACCCCACCACTAGAACCTTTCCTTTCATGAGCCCTCAAATGACTCATCATTCCCGCTGCAGATCCACAAAGTTTGATGCAAATATGACATAGGAAGGACGTCCTTCCCATTGTATCGGCTGGATCAGATGATAAAATTTGATGCTTATGCACCACCATATGTCTCTTAAGACCAGAAGCTGACTTACAGACTTTGTTACAGATTGCACAAGACACGTTGTTTGTTCCTGGAATTTGCATGAATTGTTCCTGATGATATTTCCTATGATTGACATATCCAGCCTTAGAAAGCAGAATCCTACCACATGTTTGATATTTCCAACCCTCCGTGGTCTCTCCAATATGACAGGTGTATTCCTTTCGAAGTTAACGCCTGAGGTTTTCATGCTCAATTCTTTCACTCTCAAAACTGATACAGCTATCATCCACATGAATTCTCCAATCAGTCCTCTTCAATGTCAGCTTTTCCTAGTTGTCAGGATCTATTTTTATTTTTACAAGGTTGCTTTTTAAGCAATCCTTATACCTCTTCCAAGGCTTATGCTGTGGCCTTTTGCCATCAAGCAGATGACCGTAAAGAAGTTGCTTTGGCATTCTAGCATCACTCATACGCACAACATGATATGCCCATCGCATTTGGGCCGTTATGATGAGATTTTCAATACTTGTGCACCCTGCCCTTGTAATGACTTCTGTGTTAGGTGTGTTGGAATTCCACTTGATGTTTAGAATGCGTCTCAAACATTTCTGATGAAAGTGTTCAAGAATTTTGAAATGTCTTCGAAACAATGTCCATGTTTCCGAGGAGTACAATCGAACACTCAGCACGCAGGTCCTATAAACCTTCGATTTTGTTTTATGGATAATGCTGGTTGTCATGGCTCGCCCAGATTAGAATTCCCGTAGGAGTTGCACTCCTTACACCTTTTTTCCCTTCTCGCCTTGTTTACTTTTCTGTTACTACTTTGCTACCGGAAGGGCTTCTTGGGTTACTTAGAATCCTCAATGAGCGAGCGGGCCCTTTAATTCTTTTCCACATTAGCTTGCCTATCGAACGGACGTGTTTCAGCCTTCCTCTTCGTGTTCGTCTCTCAGTAAACAGGTAGGACACTTGCCTCTTTTAGTCAAACTTTCCCTTATCATGACTTATTAGACCTTTCTCGTTCCCTGTTTTATCACCCATTTATTCATGTTTTCTCACTTAAAGACTTGTGTACATTATTAATTGGTGATACCGTGTTTTCCGTTTCTGTGACTCTTCCCGTAAGGACACTGCCCTAACCTGTTTGTACCTTTCTTAACTCTTTACCTCTGTTTGATAATATTGTCGTATGTGCTTGTTACACTTTTTACTGCCTTCATTTGGTCCCTTCGTCTCTTTCATATGCCCCATATTTATGGAACTGCTAGCTTCTTAACCCCAACTCGTCAGTCCTCCTTCCACTGTTTTACCTTGTTTGCATTTCCCGTGCATGTTTTCCATCCTTATTATTACCTGTTGTAACCTCTGTATTTGTCGCATTGTTACTGTAAATTTGTTTCTTCACGTTTCAGTTTTTTACCCCTTTCTTGTGGACGGAATAAACGAAATTACCCTACCCACGGTTTTTGTTATTCTTTGCTGGAAGGAGTTTAAACTACGTGTAACGAAAAACCGTATATACGCTTTGGACAGGATATATACGGTGAAGTAGAAGGCACGATACTGGTATTAAACCATAACCGTCTTTCAAGCCTTCCATAGGCCACAGTTGCTTTCCTCGATTCGTAGGTGAATCTCAGCATCCAAAGAGCCATCACAAGTCAGTGTACTTCCCAAATATGTGAAAGATTAAACAACACCCAAACGAGTACCATGAATGATTATAGTTGGTTTAATAAATGGTTCACATTTTACGGGGGGTAGGAACATTACCTTTGTCTTCATCAAGTTTATTTTTAATCACAAAACAGTGCACGAGGCAGTATATAGGTTGGTTCATAATATTTTGAATATCCCCCACAGTATGAGCTAGAAAGTCAACGTCATCGGTGTAAAGGAACTCTCTGATAAGTGTGTAGAATGTTTTTGACTTTAAATTAAATCTTCTCAAGTCAAAACTTTTCCTGTGGTTCTAAGTTACAAGAGGACACCTTTCTCACAATGCTGGAATGCATGAGTTAATATTACAGAAAAGAATATTGAGAATATTTTGGGGGCTTCCTACTAAACGCCGTTATCTATTGGTATTTCATCCGACACTCTATCACTCATGACAATTCTAGCTTTCATACCATTGTGCAACCGCTTGAGTATATTCACACATATTGATGGGCACCCAACTTTACCCAGTATCGTCCAAAGTACATCTCTGTTAACTGTATCAAAAGCTTTTGTCAAATCGACAAAATCCTTATACAGGGGAACCCGTTGCTCAATACACTTCTCCTGCACTTGACTGGCCGAAAATATGTCGTTTGCTCCTCTGCCAGACCTAAAACCATGTTGTGATTCAGGAATGACTACAGGACAAATGTACGAAAGCAATCGATTCAACTAGACGCTTGAGAGAATCTTGCTAACAGCACTCAGAAGTGTGATTCCAGAACTACCTTTTTCTCTTTTGTCCTGGTATAAACACACCAAAGCACCATCAATCCAAATGAATTTTACATTTTCGGAAAGATAATTCAATGGCGGAAAATAGGTAAAAAAAATCGATACTCTGATTATTTTGGTAGTATGACGTCTTAAATTTTGAAACTTAAGTCTCGTATATAAGAAAATATGTTTATCCTTTTTTTGTTTTTGTTTTTCTTAATCGTTAGCTTATTTTCTAAGGAATGTTATATTAAAAGTTGCAGTTGTCTCCTTTTTTGGGGTGGGTGGGGTGGGGATAAATTTATAAAGTGTAAAATAAATACTCCCATTCATTGGAAGGCAAAAACGTATTTATTTAATTAGAGAAAATATTTTATTTAAAAATATGTAGCTAAAAATAAAGAGATTCCATTTAATGGTCTTTATAAAAAGAATATTGAAAAATAATCTTTGAATTAAAAATTATCGCCGTTTTTTATGGGAGGCTGTAGGGGACATAATATTCTATTCACGCTTGGAGAGCTGCTGCTGCTGCTTCGAATAATACCAATTTTCAATTCAACGCCCTATTTTCAAATTTTTATTTTTTTTAAATATGTGAATTTAAAAACTAAAGAATACTTTACCTTTTAGGTATGTAGTGTTTCATATACTTAATCAGAAATGTATCGAAGAAAAAAAAAGTTTTCCTTTTGTTTTTAATAAGGATTCTATAATATTTCTGATAGAATTTTATTGTAAATAATTTTTATCATTCTAATTTTGATTTTCCCAGCTCTTTTTTTTTCTCAATAATATTAAGAGTTAAATACTAAAGCATCGATTAAATGCTAATAATAGTAATTTTTGTTTCAGACTAAAAATTATTACATGTGTAGCGTTAGTTTGTATTCGCCTGGTGGAGTTGTCTGTCCCTTTTAGTTCGTTGGTGCCCGCTAGGGCACCATAGTATTTAAGCGCCGGGTTCAAAACCTTTCGCTCTCTTTTCCTGTTTCACCAACTACGAGCCACATGGGGTAGATTTTATCTAACCCCTCTCGTTGGGGCTCCGCCCCCTTACATTACTGTAAGTCCTCACAGCATGGACTATTCCTAGTCTCATGTCTGTACTCATATATGTATATCTGTATCATTCATGAATGTGTCTGTATCTTTATCTTTATTTGTGTACCCCTTTTTATATGTACTCTGTTTATCCATGTGCTGTGTATATTAAATGTTTTGTCCGTTAACCTTCGTCGGAGTTATTTGTATCCAAAGTATGTATAACTTTGCCCATCCTTATACATGTATGATTTTCCATAGAAAATTACGTTGCTCTACTTTTTCGCGCCAAAATGCTATAACTATGTCAACACAGATTGGGAATTTATTGGAAATTTATTTAAAATGCAAAAAACGTACGTTATATGTAACAGAAATTTTTTTTAAACACATAAACTTGTTCTTTATATTAAACGTAAAAGAAAACGGTAAAAATATAATTTTCCATCTTTTATTGACGTTTCAAATATTTTTAACAATTTACGCACTTATGAAAAGTCCTTAAATTGAGCATACCTAAAAAATATACTAGTTCCCATTTGAACAAAATTACGTAGACTTAAAAAGGTTCGCACAAAGAGAAAGAAATGTGACCAGCCGATACAAAATTATTTTCCTTACTCCTAGTTATTCAACAACATATCTTAATAGTTAAAAATAAATTTTCAAAAAATGACATCAGAAGATGTATAAAAATACATCTAAGGTAGGTGGGTTGTCATCCTTGGTCTACGAGCCTCTCTTTGAATCAACCAATCACAGGCCCGCAAACTTTAGCGGCAAAATTGAAGATAGGATTTCTTCTGCTTTGGTCACCAGCCTTTATAGAAATCGAACGAGCAAAAATAGTAATTTCTTATATTCAGCAGAGAGAAACTGAGAGCCGTAGTTGGTACTCCGATAACTCACCAACCTCAAGGACTTTAGTTTAAGTGGACTGTATTATTATATTAATATAATTAACATTCCTGGAGACAAAACCTTCTTTGCTAGTGTTTCAAGCATATTTCTTGTTTGTGTATATATTAATACAAGTTATTTGAAATTCCATGTCAAGTTCATGTGTTTTCTGTAGCCATGTGCAAAAATTGCCAAGGGAGATAATAATTTTAAAAAATTCTCTAATTTTAAAGCAATTACCAAAAATCGGGGAATTGTCCAATTTTAATGAAATTTTCACTAAATTATTTTTCAACGATTTAAATTTTTAACGATTAGTTTATTTCATTAAAAAAACATCGACAATTTTTTTTATCAATTCAAAATGGTGGGGGGTTGACCTCTGACCATTTGAAGAAAAAAAATTCCCGGTATCTAATTTTTCTTGAAAGATCATATCCTGAAGAATATATAGAAAAATGAAAAATAAAAGAATATAAATTCAATATCCTAAAAAAGTGATTTTAAAATTTGAAAGTTTTTTTCTAAAAACTCTAAAATAATTAATATAGCATATCTTTTTTCGTGGTTTTAAAAACATTTTTTTTTCTTTTAATTGATGCAAAAAAATGTATCTTATCTAAGATAAATTGAGTTTTTTACTATCTTAAAATTTTCAAGGTCAATTTTAAATGCCAGTCAATACCTATAACTAACTTAAAAATTTGACCAAAGATAGACCTCATCAAAACCTATCTAAAAATGTAAGTAAAAAAAATGTGCTATTATGTTCTGCATATTTTTCGAGATTTTTATATATTTGATATAAATTTTTGAAAATCTTCAATTTCAACTTTTTGGTCACACTTCCAAGAGAAAATATTTTTAAAGATATTGGATGAAAAATCCAATGTTTATGTTTTACTTCAAAATACCCGGATGTGAAAACATACGAGACAGTAAAAAATTGCACTTTGAGTCCACCATAGTTTTAGACTCAGCGGCGAAGGAAAATATCCCTTTTAAGGGAGATAAATCTTGAAAAAACATAGGAGTTATGTCCCCTGCTGAACATCACTAGTTTTCTGTCTTTAACTCTTGATTGCCTTACATTCGCGGCGTGAATCACTGCAGATGGTATTCATCCGAAAATTAGGCGGAGTGTCATAAATGTGGTTTGTGTTTTGTATTGCAAATCCGGAATAAAAAAACAATGCTTGAAACTGATTACTATTTACATTATGAATGTAATATAAGTATCGATATAATTATAACCCGAGGAAAAAAACGTCTATTTTGAGAATTTTTTGTTGATATATGCATTGAAGGCAGTTCAATATTTATTTTTGTAATTTTTGTAAAGGGCATTAATTCGGGGGAAAAATACGAGCCTATTTTTTTTTTGTAAACCATAAGGTTCTGAATTCTTCAGGTCGGTCGGTGATTGGTCGGATTTTTTTTTTTTTTTGGAACGAGGCTGATTTCCTGTTTAACAACCTTTTTTATGTATATCTGTGAAATTCCTTATTTTTCCGGCCTTGTGCCTTTCTTGTGCTTTTTTGCATTTTGTTACCCTTTTTATAGTTTGTTATACTTAGCATAAAGGACAAATTATGCAAGTCATTAGTTGTCCCCTATTTTTTTCACATAATAAACTTTGAATTACACTATTGTCTCCTTTTTAAATTTCCTTTTGTTGTTTATTATTTTTTAGTTTGCCAATAGACATTTATTTTTCTACAGTATAGGGATTGGCCCCTATATTTTTACGGCATATGGAATTGACCAAATTAAAATAATTAAGTTTTCTTAAATAACTAGTTTTACAATGGTATGTCATGAGTTTAGAATTAGGTAAACAAAAGAGAATCGAATGAATATTAGTTTAGAAATATTTTAGAAACAATAGAAACAATGGTTTAAATTCATCCGATAATTTATGTCACCAGAATTCCACAGATACCAAAATCATTCGATATTGCATCATTGCAAATCACCTGATATTTGAGGAATATTTTAGCTTAATGATCACAATAGACAATGACAAAAAGAGAATTATAAAAAGACCCGTTTAGCTGAAAGAAGAGGAGACACGGACAGTGAGGAGCTTTCGCTCTTCCTGACTCGACAGAGTTGGAGCAGATTCTCCTAACTCGACAGTGGGAACGTCCGAAAACATCAAATACGACTCAACAGGTCCGTCTATTTTTTCGTCTCCTATTTCTCTCTCTTTCTCGCTCAACAACAACAAATTTCAACTTTCAATCACAAGTTCCAATCACAGACAAAACTACTATCATGTTGACACAAGCAATCACACTAATATAAACACCATGTCACAGTTGTCACATACAACTATGCACAGACGCAATCAGACTGCAACACCACTAAAAGAACAATGAAACTATATTAATTGTATTTATGTATATAAAGTTTGTTTCCTTTATCAATTTTGTCTTCTTCTTTTGTTACCTATGGAAACTACATTTCCGTAGTCCTTATAGATATAAATTGTGGGGACCCATAACTCGGATCCAACTCCACCAACCACACCCTCACCAAACAACCGGGTCCCTACAACAGGACGTAAAAGGACGGACATATATCCATTTAAATTTACACACTATTTTGATTACTCGTTTCATTATCTAAACTCGCATATGTCAAAGTGACTTGCTGTTTTAGTTTTTTTTTTTTAACGGCATACCACGGTGGTCATTTAATGCCGACAGTTTTTAAATATTCGTAGCGATAGTTTGGAAAAAAATGTTAAACTTTTTTTTTTTTTGTAAACAAATTTTCTGTTTAACCCATAGATGGGACCCCTCCGGGTCAGAGTGGACCTGGGAGCAATAGTGATGAAGGGGTGCTTCACATACCCCAGACACCCGAAACAAGAACCTCACACATCAGATAAAGTTTAACGTCATTCCCAGGACATGAAGACCCTCAGCCACCGCCTTCTAGCACATATATGATAAAAAGGGTTGGAGGTTGCTATAAGGGCAATAGGGTCGGGACAATCATATAGATGCTAGGGCTTGACGTAACCAGCCGATTGATCGGAGAGGGGCCTCTCCGACCGCCCGTCTAGCCTATGTAAGAACCTAAGAGGAGTATTGCATGTCATGGACTGCTCATCTACCAGGATTCTGTCCCTAAGCATAACAAGTCACCACCCACGACAAACAGGTGGCCCCATTGGGGTGGGGTTTTTTACTCCTCCGCAGAGGTGCAGCCGGTGTGTTCTAAAGCGCCAAGGCTGATTTGTTGTTTTAGTGTTATCTTTTTAGTGTTATTTTCGTGCATGACATAGTAGGGGAAGAGATGGGAAGCCTGCTAGTGTAATGGTTAGAATGTCCGCCTGTCAGCCTGACAGGTAGGGTTCGAATCACGCACAAAGCACTGTCCTGTCTATAGCTCTGCTGATGAGGCCTAATAGGCTGAAATGTACATATAGAGATCGACTTTTTCTCGATTTGTTTACGCTTTACATCTAAACCGATATGCACGCCTAATTCATTTAATTATGATTAATTAATTAACAAATTAGGTATGACTTTAATTAAGCACATAATCTCCCAAAAATTGTCGGCCTTCGCCATTTCAAACATATTGTTTGTTCACTTCATATATATATATATATATATATATATATATATATAGAGAGAGAGAGAGAGAGAGAGAGGGGGTAGAAAGAGGTCAATATGCAGCGCGTTGGGGGATATGACGCTGTCCGGAATATGACTTATAAGCCGTCAAATACGGTGCATTATTTTCAACTATTGCCTTTGTTTCGGTGTACGTATTACATCCCTTACTTGCCACAGTTCTGCCATATCGGCGCTAGGGGACACAAAAGGTAATTACCTCCCGTGTCCGCTAATGGCTACTAGGTGGCGTGGTCAAGTTGATATTTAAAAAAAGGAAGCACCAAAGTCAAACTCTCTCTCTTTCGATCTCGTCAATGTCTGAAAACAGACATTTCTGTCTATGGAAATCTTATCCTTTTAATTTTATCACATTATCATGGCATGTATGTTTTTCGGCCTACTTCAACTTATTTGAATCTCTTAAAAGTGTGTGTTGTTTACACACACTTTTAAGAGATTTTTACTATGAAAATGCATTGGAAATGATTTTTACTATGAAAATGCATTGGAAATGATTTTTAGATGAAAATGCATTGGAAATGATATTTACTATAAAAATACATTGGAAATGATTTTTACTATAAAAATGCATTGGAAATGATTTTACTATAAAAATGCATTGGACAATGATTTTTACTATGAAAATGCATCGGAAATGATTTTTACTATGAAAATGCATTGGAAATGATTTTTACTAGAAAAATGTATTGGAAATGATTTTTACTATAAAAATGCATTGGAAGTGATTACTATAAAAATGCATTGGACAATGATTTTTACTATGAAAATGCATTGGATGCAATGATTTTTACTATAAAAATGCATTGGAATGATTTTACTATATGCAATGAAAATGCATCGGAAATGATTTTTACTATAAAAATGCATTGGACAATGATTTTTATTATGAAAATGCATCGGAAATGATTTTTACTATAAAAATGCATTGGGCAATGATTTTTACTATGAAAATGCATTGGAAATGATTTTTACTATAAAAATGCATTGGAAGTGATTTATTACTATAAAAATGCATTGGAAATGATTTTTACTATAAAAATGCATTGGACAATGGTGTAGCGATTGTCTGTCCCTACTGGGATGGGTTTGTGTCCAAAAGGGTTATCTTCTCTTACCGCGAAGGTTTCGCCAATAGGGGACACTACTGGCTGGATATTTAAACAGCAGTCCGGGAATTTCTCACTCACTTTCTCTTGGTCTAGCACCCACAAAACATAGACTAGACGCGCGGTGTCTCTGTCCATTAAGACTCTCAGTAATTGACTCTCTTGTTCTTCATGAACACTTTCTTACTTCCAAAAGACTTTAGTCCTATCTGTTTTTGTATCTATGATATATATATCATTCTCCACGTTCTCAGACAATAAAGTCTGTATTTGTTATTATATGTAACTCTTTGTTCGGATTAGTTTATGCATATATGCACCTACATTGGAAGGTTACTCTGAGCCTTTTAACCTATTTTAAGAACACATATCTTATTCTTATAGGGGGGTTTGCCCTAGCAACCCCATATCGCATAGCACGCGATAGTATGTCTTTAGTAAGTCTTTATTCAGAAATGTTATTCTCTTACATAGACGTACTCTAAAGACACTGCGACCTTCACATAAGGGCATTTCCTCATACAAGATTTGTGTGAGACTACCTGTTCTGCGCTATGCACCTTCGATGCACGATGTCTAAATCCCCAAACGTTGTGAAATTCTGCGCTGGCCGAGTTGAAGGGCACGAGTCAGAAACAGGCTCACAAGGATGAAAAACAAACAAACAACAACAACAAGTGTTTGTAAACAAGACGTGGATGGAAGAAGGGATGTGTGAGACTTCACTGTCTATCCAACTGGCTGCTACTGGCTATCCCTACTGGCGACCTTAACACCTCAACGGCCCGGGTTCTAACTGACTTAGTGCTCGAGTTTAGCTGTATTTATGTGAAACTCTCCTTCCCCACCCATCTTCTCCGGACCACACAGATGGCCAGTACTTAAATCGAATCCCCGACTTCTAGTCGTCATTAACTAGTGAAAAGGGGATAGACTCCCTAGCTGATTGGCTGATACCGACTTTAGGCCAACTCGACGACTTTACTTTTATATGTATGGTAGTAATAATTAATAACTAATATGACATCTCACATTATGTAATGGTTAGCAAGACCATCATTAGTGACTTCGATTCTCACTGGGTGCCCTATACTTTTGCTTTGTGAAACATGTAAGTGACATTAACTCATGATGAACACTGTCCTATCGGCTGAGCTGTAGAATACGCCGATTGAATCTCTGGAGAGGGATAAGACCCTACCACACAACCAATGGGGCTACCTGTTGGCCATGGATTGCGACCCGCTTAAGAACGGGATCCTGGTGGAGGAGTAGTCCATGACATGCAATACTCCACTTCGGCCCTTACTTGGGGGCTAGACGGACGGGCGGAGAGGCCCCCCACCGATCAATCGGCTGGCCACATCAAGCCATAGTACCTATATGATTGTCTCATCTATGGGTTGAATAGATAAAAAAAATGAGTTTAAAGAAATTAAAAAATAATTTAAAAAAGGTTTTTCAAAATAAAGAGAGTTTAAAAAATATCAAATACCCCAAAAAATGAATAAAAATGTCTTTGCCATAGAATAACACAACAAGGGTTGACATGCCGTAAAATCGGCTGGTCACATCAAGCCCTAGTACCTATATGATTGTGACGTCCATGGGTTAAATAGATTTAAAAAAATGGGTTTAAATAGTTAAAAAAATGAGTTTAAAAAAACGTTTTTCAGAATAAAGTATTTAAAAAGTATTGAATACCTAACAAAAATGAATAAAACAAAACAAAAAAGTCTTCGGTATAAAATAACCCAACAAGGGCTGAAATGCCGTAAAATCCAGCCAACCAGCATCACGATGAACTACTGAAATCTATACTTGGAATATTGTAACACTTTCTTCCTTTAAGCTCCCTCCCACTCCCACTCTGCAATCATATTGATTTTGTTAATCCACTCCGTAGCCAGCAGCAATTTTTCTCTATATATTCATAGTGACAGATTATTACTATAACAATATACACTAATGCTGTTTTACAGTGTTCAATACGATTTTGAAGTCATACACTGTTAACTTTCTATCAGGATAACAAGCTAAACAAACTCTATGCTGGTGTTCCTCGAAATATGACTTTCTTAAGGAAGGTAAGCAAAATTATTACTTTTATGTCAGAGATCCGTATTTTTATTTTATTTTATTTTATTCTATTTATTTATTTATTTATTTTGTATTTAAAACAATTGTGTTTGTAATTTCCCATTCAGTCTAATCAATGTACAGGGTGGTCCGAAAGTCTTGTCACCTCTACCACAATATAACTCCCAATTAATCAACTTTAATTACATGAAATAAATCGCTGGAAATAAAAGAGAAAATTATATTATCATCATCATCATATATTATCATTAATGCTATTATATATATTATTAAAGCAAAAATAACGAATGTTAAAATAATATGTAGGGATGACAAGACTTTCGGACCATCATCAGTTAATCAACTGTAATTACATGAAATAAACCACTGGAAATAAAATAGAAAATTATATCATTATCATCATATATTATCATTAATGCTATTATATATATTATTAAAACAAAAATAACGAATGTTAAAACAATATATAAGGGTGACAAGACTTTCGGACCATTCAGACTTCTCAATGTACTGGTCCGAAAGTTTTGTCACCCCTTACCACAATATAACTCCTAATTAATCAACTATATTTACATGAAATAAGCCGCTGAAAATAAAAATAAAAATTATTATTATTATTATTTACTTTTGAGTTTTCACATCAGCGTTAGCTGATGGTCTTTCACTGGAGTCTGAGTGACAGCAAGTCTCCTCAGGTCTCCAGGACTCTTCTGAGTATTCTGTCAAATTGCAGCAGTGCAGTGTTCTGAATGGTTTCAATCCTTCCTCTGATTTCCAAACTTTCCAAACCCCTTTCCAATCCTTTTGGGACCGTTCCAAGTGCACCAACTACAATTGGTATCACTTTCATATTCCATAACTTTTTCAGTTCTCTGGCAAGGTCCAGATATTTGTCCATTTTTTCATTTTCCTTTAGCTTCACCCTGTGATCTGCTGGAACTGCAAAATCCACCAGTTGACAAGTTCTTTCTTTTTTGTTTATCAACACTAGGTCTGGTCTTCTTGCTGGGATTATTATTATTGTTATTATTATTTTCACTCCATTTGAGTTTTTTTTACATCAGCGTTAGCTAATGGTATTTCACTGGAGTCTGGATGACAACAAGTCTTCTCAGGTCTCCAGGATTCTTCTGAGTATTCTAGCCGATTGCAGCAATGCAGTAGTCTGTCTGGTATCAATTCTTCCTCTGATTTCCAGATTCTCCAATCTTTTTTCCCCAAGTTTATTGGGACCGTTCCAAGTGCACCAACTACAATTGCTATCACTTTCACTCTCATATTCCACAGCCTTTTCAATTCTCTGGCAAGGTCCAGGTATTTATCCATCTTTTCATTTTCGTTCAACTTCACCCTGTGATCTGCTGGGACTGCAAAGTCCATAAGTTGGCACGTTCTCTTTTTTCTTTCTTTTCTTTTTTGTTAATAAACACAAAGTCTGGTCTCCTGGCTGGGATGGGGTGATCCGTCTTTATCTCGAAGTCCCAGAGAACTTTATGCGTTTCATTCTCAAGAACAGATTCTTGTTTATGCATATAACATTTTGTTGTATGGTCAAAATTTAGTTTTTTGCATAATTCCCAGTGGATCACCTTCCCAACCCAGTCGTGCCTAGTTTTGTACTCCCGTTGTGCTAGTTTGCTACATTCGGTTAATACCTGGTCGTCTCTGTCACCGCACAGTCTACATTTACTGTTTGTTGTGTCTTATCTATTTTTGCTTTGATATAATTTGTTCTTATGGCATTATTTTGTGCAGCAATTATTATCGATTCAGTTTCTCTCTTGAGGTTTCCTCTTCTTAACCATGTCCAAGTCTTTTATTTGCAACCTCTCCGATTTGTCGTTTAAAGGGCCAATATAATTGTTTTTATTCTCATCTTAGTTTTCGTTGTTTTTCTGTTTGTCCATATATTACATCTGCTGTTGTTGGCTGCCATAAGTAACCTTTCTTTGATCTTTTTTATGTATTATTCGAGTCCTTGGATTGTGGCCTCTACACAGTCCTCTATGTTGTCAAGACCTCTTCCACCTTCATTTCTTGATACATATAGCCTATCTCTATCATCTCTTGGGTGTAGAGCCTTGTGCATTGTAATTAATTTCCTAGTCATTTGGTTGATCTGAGTTCTTCCTTTGTCCATTTTAAGAATGGCCCAGAGTATCTTATAACGGGGACGGCTCAGGTATTTATTCCTTTGATAAAATTTCTGCTGTTGAGCTTGGTTTCTAAGAGCTTTCTTCTTCTTCTTCTGAGGTATTCTTTTTTTAAAACTTTTCTCTTCATCTTTATTTGTTTGATAATGTCTGCTTCTAAAAGTCCTAAGTATTTGTAACTTTTTTTTCTTCCCTCAAGTGATTTTATAGTCTCCTGATTTGGTAGTTGTATTCCGTCCATTAAGCACAGCACATTTTTCTATTCCGAATTCCATTCCTATATCTTGGCTATACAGTCTAATGGTTTGTACCAGGGTTTCTACTTTTCATTTTTCATTTTTTGCAATTACATTGTACATAAGGTGATTTATTTTTTTCCTGTGAGTTAGGGAATATAAAGTGAGTAACAATATAAAGTCCTTCCTGTGTGTAAAGTTGAGTTTGGGGGACTTACCGGCGTGTTGGTAAAGATATCTGGTATTTTAAGGTGATTTCTTGGAGAGGTTTTCAAGTCGCTGCCTCGTCGGATTCAGTGTTAGGGGAGGATAACCCATTTTTCCTAGTCGCTAAAGTTGATTTCCAGTATAAATAGAAGATACATGATATTTCTAATTCAATCATTAGAAGAAAAAAAAGTCAAAGTAAAACTGTATTCATTTCATTTATTTGGTTTGTTTTGTTTTACGGTACATCAACCTCAGTGGGTCATTTAATGCCGATAAAGTTTTGAAATAAATCAATTCTTAATGGATAATACAATTTTTTTTATAAATACATTTTTCTATTTAACCCATAGATGGGACCCTAACAGGTACTACCACTCCGGGTCAGAGTGGACCAGGGAGCAATAGTGATGAAGGGGTGCTCCACATTCCCCAAACCTCCAAAACTGGAACCTCACCATCAGATAGAGTTTAACGTCATTCCCAGGACATGTAGACCCGCAGCCACCGCCTTCTAGCACCCATATGATAAAAAGGGGTTGGGGGTTGCCATAAGGGCAACAGGGTTGGGAAAGTCATATAGGTGCTAGGGCTTGACGTGACCAGCCGATTGATCGGAGGGGGCCTCTCCGACCGCCCGTCTAGCCCAAGATAGGGCCAAAGTGGAGTATTGCATGACATGAACTGCTCATCCACCTGGGCTCTATCCTTAAGCATCACGAGTCGCCACCCACGGCCAACAGGTGGCCCCATTGGGGGAGTCTTACCCCTCTGCAGAGGTGCAGTCGGTGCATTCTAACGCCCCAGCCGACAGGGCGGTCATTTCATTTCGTTTGATACTACCATGTGCTATTGATACCCTTCCAAAGTTTGGTTTTTAGATGTTTTGTTATTGTTTGCATTTTACATGTATGTCAAAAGACTATTTATCATATTTATTGACACATTTACATTGAAATGTCTACGAGTAGTTGAAAAAGGCCGAGTGTCATTGCTTATTGTTAATGTAACAGGACATGTGCATATTGATGATATTGAAATTTCGGGCAAACACACTTTTTTAAAAATTTTGTTTCTATCGTTTTTGTTGTTGTTGTTGTTGTTGAAAATTTACGCTATAAGTTCAGTTTCAATCGATAAATCTAGCTGAAAGTTGTAATATGGTCAAACCAATGTTACCACAAATACATTTTTAGGCTGACTTCTTATTTAGGTCGGAAAATTAAAACGGAAAGTTTTTTGGTGGTACCCAATGACAGTTTAACTACAGTCTATGAATTAACATTTTACGAATTGGGTTACGGTTTTAGGGGATTAAGGTTGTTCTTAATTACGTATTGCTTAAAAAAATAAACAACAACAAAAAAAAATTACTATACATTTAATGTTGAAAAATATTTTTTAAACTAAGTTTAATTGAAATTATACATTGCAATACTAATACAAACAACTGTCTCAATAACAGATTCAATAATTAATTTCAATGGTTAATTAGATGTATAGTAATTTGGGTTTTTGTTGTTTATTTTTTTTAGCAATAGTTTGACCCAATTTTGGCATCACCCATATTAAAGAACCTTGTGTCACATTTGACTTGGTGAGTAGACAATAAATACCGTTCGTTCGTACTAGCGAATCAAAAACTTCTCGCTTGATTCCGGGGGGGGGGACGTCCTCCAGGCAGCACCTGCCTCCTTGCCTAAAAGGAGCAGGACCGGGTTTATTGCCCAGTGATTGGGGGCGCCCCAAAAAGAGAATACCCTCGCAATTTTTTAATCCTTCATGTTAAACGTAAACGACCTTGTGTTACATTTGGCTTGATGAGTAGTGTAGCTTTCACTTAAATCCGTTAGACATATTCCCTTTCCTTTTTAGAGAGACCCGCTAGGGAAATAACTCATGCAGAGACTAATAATATATGTTGACATCCCATAATAATTCTATTATGTTCTATGTTATGTTCTGATAATTTCCCAGGATGCAATACGACTTCTGTCCCAGACTAAAATCAGTTTCAAAGTTTTGGAAGAAATTTGTCCTATGAAGATTTTTGTCTTCGTAGTCCCTTGAACTGGTTAAGCGCATGTTGTATTAGTTAAGTCCCTTAGACTGATCCCTAAAAAACCCTAAAATATTGCGCCCCTGATTTTATGTACTTCCGGTAATATCTACCCGTGATTAAACATATATTAACATAGCTCCTTGTTCTCGGGGTCGGGTGTACGCGCCCGCCCCGGGTCAAAATCACGAGCGTCGATCCCAGGGGTCCATCCCCCCAGACAACACCTGACCCCTCGATTTAAAGGGGTAGGGCAGGGTTTATTGCCCAGTGCCCGAGGCGCCCCCCTTGAGGGGGAATGCCGAGGGGATAGACGCAATTTTTAACCCCGCCACCAATGAGTCTCGGCTTGTAGGTGGTCCCACGTTAATAGGGCCTTGTGCCTAACCTAGTACAAGTGGGGTACGAGGATAATACTCTCCTTGTTCGGCTTCTCAATCTGAGTGCATCCTTGTGAACTAACCACATATAACATAACAGTGCACAGTTTTTCATGGTGTAAAGGAAATCCAATAAAGATCTACTGTTCTTTCGCGCATCAGTCGAGTCTGTTTAATTTCTACCAGAAGAATCATTTGGGAATTGATATAGTTAGTCAATAGATATCGTTAGCTCAAGCTAGTCGTTCGGTACGCTTAGCTGTCGAAAGTCCGGTTCAGTTGTTGTCCGTGTGATCGCGACGATTAGGGGACACACAGTACCCCCTCCCACACTCACACAGTTTATATATTAAAGTTTGTTATTTAAAATATTGTAGTTTAGTTTTCTGTATTAAAATATGTTATAAAAGTATTGTCAGCTTTTCTGAAGAAATGTATCAATCGGTAAAAAAAAAAAAAAAAAAAAAAAAAGAAGGAATACTGTATCATTAGAAATTCACATCTTTTAATCATTCATCACGTGACTTTTAAAAACGGGCTGACTTCTGATTTAGGTCGGAAAATTAAAATAATTAATTGCATAACATTCCGGAAGTGGCTGAGTAGTCCATGACATGCAACACTCCATTTTGCCCCTTTCTTAGGCGGTTGGAGAGGTCCCTTTCAATCAATCGGCTGGTCTCGTCAAGCCCTAGCACCTATACGATTGTCCTTATGGCAACCCCTTACACTTTTTATCATATATGTACTTCATGTCCTGGGTATGACGTTAAACTCTATCTGATGGTGAGGTTCCAGTTCTGAAGGTCTGGGGAATGTGGAGCGCCCCTTTATCATCATTGCTTCCAGGTCCACTCTGACCCGGAGTGGTAGTACCTGTTAGGGTCCCATCTATGGGTTAAATAGAAAAAATGAGTTTATAAAAAAATTGAGTACCTATCAAGAATGAATTTATTTCAAAAATGTGTTATGCCGCAAAACAAAACAAACAAGCAAGCATAACATTCCGTCATCAACCCCATTTTGGGAGGTCTGAGGCACCGGACAATAAATCCAGCCCTGTCCATTTTATGGAAGAGGACAAGTGCTGCTAGGGACACGAACCCTTAGAATCAAAATGGAAGTTTTGTTAAAATTTTAATAAGAAAAAATGATAATTAGAGTTACGGCCCTTTGATTGAGTCTGTCTGATTTTGGCTGACGATAGGTGGGAGTTTTGACCCGTTGTGGTCTACCAGAGCCGCTCCTGCTGCTTTCTAGGTAACAGGGAGGTAGCAGGGGTGGTGGGAGTCACATTATTCAAACACTGTTTAGACCTTTGGCGCCCTTTTTAGAAGGAACTGTTGGACGAAGAAGCAGCGACGATTGGCTGCCGGGTAGTTCTCCAAGCATTGAGTTTTTCCCTCAACCAAAATGTCCAAATCTTTTACCTACTTGGGAGCCTGCCTTTGGAAGGATGGTTAACATTTCTATAAAAGAAAGTTACTTCACCGAAGTGCAGCAATTTGAGTCTCGCAGATACAAGTTGACAAGAAGAAAGAATTCAGGGACGAGTTAGTCCTCTGAGAATACGGAACAAAAGAATTCCACATTTATTTTGTGCTATTGTGTTAGTATAGCATTCAATTCTGTTATATCAGAGAGAAGATATCTCTTATGATTCACAATGCTTACTCAAAAAATACACCTCGCTAGCATAAAACATCAAAACTCAAGTCGGAGGCAACAAGCGGAAGTGAACTCAATGGTACCCTATCACGAAGTGACCAATTCGACGCAGTTCTGCGCATAGGCTCGGATTGAGTTACGCTTAAAAGAATTCCAAAACAAACAAAAAATAATATTGTAAGGAATCCGGATTTTCAGCCAATAAAAAATCTTCCCGCTAAACACCCCAAAGGCATTCTGGAGCCTACATCGTTAGCATATAAACCCGGGCATTTTTGAGAATCGGCAGTTGACGGACGGCCCCGACGCCGAGAACCCACCAGACGAGCAGGATCAAGGAACTGCTACGCACCCACCACCACGCACGCCCTCACCCACCCGGACACTCAGCCTTACTTCAACACCTCACCGTAGCCGGGCGACATCCTTACCCCCTTGACCACTACGGCGCTACCCACTACAACTCACTGAGATATTCCTGACTTGGTCCCTACACCAAGTGACCGTATCAACTCACAAACTTCTACTACCTCACGCCTCGCACCAGGCCAAGAGAGATTCCTGACGTATTATCTTACGATACCCACACCTCATCGACCCACGGCCATTCCTGACTTACGACCCCCCGGCCACTCCAGAGAACTACTACTGTTATCTACGACGACAACAACAACAATTTTTACACTTGTTTATTTTAATAAACGGCTTTTATCCAATTCATCTTGTCATTATTATTCTTTGCAAACCATACGCTTTTACGGATATCTTAAGATATATCAATTCTAAGGCTAGCAACAACAAGAAAGGAATTAATACTTCCTTTAATTCAAACAATTTATTGGTCAGTGTGGCTGCCACTCTGTTAGTCAGATTAGTAGTAATTGTATATTTTTCGTCCTGTCATGGTCATTAATTTGTAATTTCTCCAAAGGAAAATTATCCTTTTCCCTTGTTAAATTACTGTTTGTGCCTTTGTGGCAAATAAGTTTAAATTCCCCAAACCCCCTTCGTATGTTTAATTTGTAATTCATAGTTTTAGCTTTGAATGTTTTTATAGTTAGAATTTTCGGTAGAATTACAAGGCGTAAACCTTTCCTGGTAATTGTGTTTGTTATCCTTTTGTGTAATATTTGTCTATTTTATTGTTTTGTAAATTTATTGTATTTTGTGTGATTTTGGGGAATTTCACAAATTCTTTTCGTTTAATTCACAGTTTTCACAGCATGTGCCGTATAAAAAAAAAGAATATATTTGAATTACGGTGTGGCTCGTACGTCCTTTGAGTGCACGGTGCGGCACAACCTCTTTGAAAATTAATTCGGGAAGGCCAAACTGGTTGTTAGCATATTGTGGGACCTGGCATTCACAGTCAGCACATGAAACAACAAATAACAATATAAAGTCCTTCCTGTATATAAAGTTGAGTTTAAGGGACTTACCGGCGCATTGGAGAAGATATCTTAGGGTGATTTCTTGGAGCCCTTCAGATTGCTGCCTCGTGGGACCGCTGGTGGAATCTATCTGCCTGGGCTTTTGGATATTGCGCCTAAACTTCTGGGCTCATCAAGTGATTGGTATATCCAATCACAGAGAGCCTCTCCCTCACTCACTCTATATACAGGAATCAACATTTTACTGACCCAACAGTGCCAACAAGAAGAAATTATATTTGGACAAGAGAGTCCTAATGAAGAAATAACCCAGTAGTGGTTACAAAGTTTGTTCTCAGAGACTTTTTTTTAGAATATCAACCTTTCGACAGTACAGGGCTGCCTTACTGTTACACACTTTATCTTCCTCAAAGAACTCTGTTTCTCTCCCTCAAAGAACTCTGTTTAATTCTTCAAAAGAACTAATTAGTAGCCTTGAGGCTACAAAGTTTTGCGACCTAGTCAGGTGACATGTCAGAATTTAAAAGAAAAAGACAAAAAAGGAAAAAGTATTTCTCTGAATGTTTGAGATGAGGCTTGAAGATTAGTATTATCTGCGTTATTCGGACTATTATCCCCATATTCATTGTTATTTGTACAACGTTTCGGTCAATATGCTCTCCGGCCTTCTTCAGGTATTTCTTGTCGGACTCGGGAACCTTCTCGGACTCGGGAACCTTCTTTTCGGACTCGGGAACCTTCTTTTCGGACTCGGGGACAATAGTCCGAATAACGCAGATAATACTAAAGGAAAAAGTGTTTTTATATTTTTTCATTTTGATTTCATTTGTTACATTTGTAGTTTATGTTTTTTTGCTTTATCATAATTTCTTATATGATCAATAGGTATCCTCGAATGCCCAGCAAAGGACGTTCTTATAAAGATTTAAACATTAAATTCACAGAGAGAAAATATGAGTCATGAAGTCAATGAACAAGGTGTAAACGATATATAGAATACAACATATAATGCACATTAATAGGGTTACAGTAGGCAATGTTCTTAGGAATTTCATAGTTTAGGTCAGACAAGCGACCGAAGGGAGGTTCAATTCAACAGTTAATAGCACCGGAATGGTATAGACATGGTTTAGTTTAGTTTCACTGCACCGTAAGAAGTCTAGCCGTAGTTATTGTGTAGTAAAAGTTTAGTTAGTTGTTGGTATAGTTAATTAGTTTGCAAGAGTAATCCTGCGACAGTCTTGTGGACTAAAAGTATCAAAGGGGGAAGCTTGTCCGAAGTTGTATCAATATCGAAGACTCCTCTAATTTATCCTGGACGGAATGAAGGTAGTTATCATCGACCTTCAAGGGTTAATGACAATAATCCTCAATGTCCGAAGTGCCGAGGGAATGGACGAGAACCCTTCAGGGGATGCTATTCAGTCCGTGTCCTAGACTTATAGAAAGAGAGGGTGCATAAAAGTACTTACCTTGTCCGCTAGGGGCGAGCGGTGTAGGGCCAGCAGTTGTCCCCTAAGGGGATGAAATGTGAAATGTGAAGAGGAAAAGTTAGCCACGGTAAGCCCTTTTATAAAGAACATCACGTGACCATAAAGGGGTGGTGCGTTGCTGCTGCTGGTGTTTGTCGGTGAAACCCGACGTTTGTCCCTTAAGGGCTGTTACCGGTGAAGTCAGAAACGAGTCCTATATCAAATTTCAATAATCTTGCAAGTTAATAATTTTTGCCTTTTAGGCTTACAGTCGTCATTTTATCATTATTTTTTCCTAGTTCCCTTTTTTCTGTTATTTGTTTGTTTTAAAGTCGGTCCCTACTACTACGTAGGGTGCTAATTTTATTTCTAGGAGACAAACTCGAGGATAAAATTCCGATAGTTTTTGATCTGCTAGCGGTGAGCGAATTGCCAACCACCTGAGTGTCTGCCTTATAACAACTCTTTAAAGAAAGCTGATTTGCACGAGAGACGCTTATTTACATAGGAAATGTAGTGTTACTTGAGTAGTAATATAGTTTCGGTTACAGACAGAAACACACACAATCTCCATTATAATGAGAAGATATAACTGCAGACACAAAGGTTCAAGACCTGCTCGAGATACTGACCTTGAAAGGCTCAACTATACATTTGACCCTTTCAAAGTCAGATTTTGAATATAAATTTTTATAAATCTTATTATAATGGAGATTGTGGGTTTGTCTGTCTGTAACCGAAACTATATTACTATACAAGTCACAATTCCCTTTGTTATTTACATCACATTTAACATGATTTTATTTTTATTTATACCTCAATTATTAATAAAATTGCTTTAAATTACTTATACTGTTGACCATATTTATATACTATTAACATGCATTTGTATTTATATATACAACAAAATAGCGGTTTACAGTATGAATGGAAAGGCTAATTTGCATATTGATCTTAAAAAATTGATTTTAATAAACATATGCTTAGTATTATTGTTTTCTAATTGTTTGCTTTCATCTTAATGAATATGAGCAAAAATCTCTTCAATAAATCTTAAAAGAAATCCCTTAACAAAAGAAATAACTAATATTATTCTTTACTTCCTATTTTAACTAAACAGTTAAATTAGGAAAATTTACCAATGAAAGACGGGAGTAACGTAAAATGATGGAAGAGTTAGTTTCAAAGTTGTTCTATTTTTCAATCATACCCCCTCTGTTCCAAATCTTTTTATCTACATTCTTATTCAGTTTTCATTAGCCTTTCTAATTTAATATGATATTTTATTGTATTAAAACTTAAATATTTGCACCCGGAGGGTGCATATATTTGCTAGTATTTATAACAAAATTAATAACTCTAACTTTTTCTTTGTTTCAGATCATTATCGTCGTCCCCGTACTACTCGTTCCTTTCCTGTTGCTTGTCTATACTGAACGAATACCAGCGTTGAATATTAATTTCTGGACCAATCAAAGCCAAGCTCAGACTTTGAACAATGATTTGACCAATCAAAGAAAAGATCTGAATTTGAACAATGATTTGACCAATCAAAGAAAAGATCTGAATCTGACGTCATTAAAGACTCCAACACTAAGGAGAACTACTGCTACTGTTAAAGTGGGTAAAAAACACAAATCTATAAAAACGAACCAAAGAAAAAAATACCTAATTTATTCATGCACAATCGATGCCTGTGGTGGTCTTGGCGACAGGCAACATGGGATTATTTCAACGTTTTTATTGGCAAATTTAACGAAACGGAAATTTAGTTTGATCATAACCAAACCATGTGATATCCGACAATACTTAGATGAAAACCAGGTACAATGGGAAATTCCCGGAGGGAAATCACCAAACTAAGTAAACAAACAGTTAAACTATTAAATCGGAGGAGTATACAAACGATACAAAATATAAATTTCAATAAACGGTACAAAGCCGATGTAGTTTATTTACAAACCAATTATATTCTATATGATTTACTGAAAAATAATAATAACTACAAAACTCAATTAAATTGGTTATCAAACATAACTTATACACAATTCTTTGCCGAAAGCTATGAGAAGATTTTCAAACCTGGTAATATTATCGCGCAAAAATTACAAACCTTTTTGAAAAAATCAAAAGTCATAAACTCTACAAAATTGATATGTGCCCAAATACGTCTAGGACGTAATCCAACGTTACCCGCCGATGATTTAAGAAATAAGAAATCAAGTGTAAATGTCGTCTGGGATTTCCTGCGTCGATACAACGACTCACGTCTTTATAAAATCTTTGTCACGACCGATTCGGAAGATGTTCGGCGCGAGGCCAAGCGATATTTTCCCCAGCAGATTATGGACACGGGGGAAGCATTGTTCACGTGGATTTTTATCGGAGAGCATCACCCACAGTGTGCCAAGGTGTGGAAAAAGTCCTTCTCGACCAGTACATTTTGGCACACTGTGATGTGTTGATACATAGCCGGAGTAACTATGGAGAGAACGCAGCTCGCTTCAAAATAGACCGTAGAGAGATCTACGCCTTTCGTAACGGTCGTATTTTACCATCGACTCTTGTGTAGCTGAAAAGAATCGAGTGATGTTGTTTGTCTGCTATTAAAGTTAAATCTAACTAAAAGCTGTGATATGGGACACAACCACATGTGAGTTGCTAAACGATTAAAAGATGCGAATTTCTAATGATAAAGTATTTTTTTATTACTGATTCATACACATTTTTAGAGTAGTATTATCTGCGTTATTCGGACTATTGTCCTCATCTTCATTGTTACTTGTACAACGTTTCGGCCGATATGCCCTCCGGCCTTCTTCAGGTATTTCTTGTCGGACTCGGGAACCTTCTCGGACTCGAGAACCTTCTTTTCTAACTCGGGAACTTTCTTGTACAAGTAACAATGAAGATGGGGACAATAGTCCGAATAACGCAGATAATACTAATCTTCAAGCCTCATCTCAAACATTCAGAGAAATAGTTTTTTAGAGTAGCTGTTAAGTTTAATAAGTTGGAAGGCTTAATGACCTTCCACGTGGGTACATATAAGTACAAGTATATTCCAACAACCTTGACAGTCGAAGTATGTATCGTAGTTTATCATACGAAGTGGAAGTAGATCAACATTATTATTATTATCATCAACATTATTATTATCACAAACTATTATCATTATTATTATTATTATCATTACTTCACTCCATTCGAATTTTTCACACCTGCAGAAGCCGGTGGTTCACTGGAGGCTGAGTGACAGCAAGTCTCCAGGACTCTTCTGAGTATTCCAGCCGATCTCAATAATGCTGTAGTCTGGATGGTCTCGATTCTTCCTCGGATTTTTAATTCACCCAGACTCCTTTCCAACCCCTTGGGGATTGTTCCAAGAGCCCCAATCACAATCGGCACGACCTTAACCATCATGTTTTTTTTCACAGTTTTTTTTAGTTCTCTGGTAAGGTCTAAGTATTTATCGATCTTTTCGTTTTCTTTCATTTTCATTCTGTGATCGGCCGGGACGGCAAAGTCCACGAGATGACAAGTCTTCCTCTTCTTGTCAATCAAAACAAGATCTGGTCTCCTGGCCGGGATTAGGTGATCCGTCTGTACCTCAAAGTCCCAGAGAATTTTGTGTGTCTCATTCTCCAGGACAGATTCAGGTTTGTGCATATACCATTTAGTTGAATGGTGAAAATTGAATTTCTTGCACAGTTCCCAGTGAATCACCTTTCCCACCCAGTCGTGTCTAGTCTTGTATTCTCTTTGTGCGAGTTTACTCGTTCGCTTATTATGTGATTGACAGTTTCGTCTCTTTCCCCTTATTATCACTATTATTATTATTACTATTATCATTATTAACATTATTATTATTATTACTATTATTATCACTATTATTATTATTACTATTATCATTATTAACATTATTATTATTATTACTATTATTATCACTATTATTATTACTATTATCATTATTAACATTATTATTATCACTACTACTACTAGTACTACTACTACTACTATTATTATTATTATTATTATTATTATTATTATTATTATTATTATTAAGTCATTCCATTAATATTATTTTAGGTTATTTAAATGATAGAAAACAACTTTAATGAATAAATTATAGAAATATACGTTAAAATTTAAAACGTGACAAATTGAAATGAATTTAAACGGATTAAAGTAACTTCTAAAAAAAAGAAAGAAAAGAAAAACGTTAATAATAGATACATGAAATTAACATATGTATGCACACACACACACACACACACACACACACACACATATATATATATATATATATATATATATATATATATATATACATTTCATGTCAGGTCGCACAAAGCGCTATGGGTATTATGTAACCCCGTACTACCTGCTCTATAGTCGGATCATCGGCGACTAAACCGGTACCCCCACCAAGCTTGCCTAGTGAGGAGGGTGGTTAGACACCCAGTAGGACGAAAATCAAAACCTGTAAAAGGGCGTAGGAAAGCTTCCCGCTCAATGACCATCTAGCACATTAACGCGAGAACATAGAAATACCTGGGTTGGTATCTAGGCGCGTAATAGTCTAAATAACCCCCGTTGTCTTGTGGGTATCCTCTGGATAGGAAAAGGCTAAGGGAGAAAACCCTGACAGAAATCACGGCTTGGACTCCATTAGGCAGTTCAGTATGTAAAACACTATCTGGTAACTCATGCAACCAAACTGACGCCGAATGTATTGGTTCACCATTCCTTCATATCACGCCAGCGAGGCAGAGAGGGGGGCCCTGTCACTTGGGCAACCCAGCGCCTCCATGCATCTTGCCCAGGCTCTTTTTTGTGCCCTGGATGGGAAACTCCTTCTACATTGTACTGTGGGCACAGCACAGGAGGTCAGCAGTTACCGGTTATAAGCCCTTTCTCGTTTGGCGTAGAGTTGGGCACCAGGGGTGACCTCCGTCGGTGAAAAAGGTGTCTTCATCTCACTGGACAGCTACCGCCCGCCTTAAGCTGGGCAGCCCTCAGCCAATTAGGTGCTGTCCCGCCACAACCTGCCTGCTTCATTGGGTGCATGTAGTTAAGGGATTTATCATAAAACCCGACTTCTCTCGTCAGGCTCATTGAAAGAAAGAGACTACACCTTTTTTCTGGCAAGGGAAGCCTCCTGGTGAAACTAGAGGGCACAGAGTTGGCTTTGCAGTCAGGAACACTTTACTGGGGGCAATAGTTCCACCTATAGGTGGCTCAGAGAGAATTTTGACCCTCCGCCTGAACTCTTCGATAGGACCTGTCCACATGGTTAGTGTATACGCCCCAACACTTAGCGCCCCTCAAGAAACAAAGGACAAATTTTATGATGAGCTTGAGTTGATTGTAAAAAACATCACCAAACAAGATCAACTTTACCTTCTTGGTGACTTTAATGCAAGAGTAGGTGCTGACCACGACTCCTGGCCATCTTACTTGGGTTATCGTGGCATTGGTAGAAGTAATGAGAATGGACAACGTCTCCTTGAGTTCTGCACATACCACAATCTATGCATCACCAACTCATATTTTCAGTCCAAACCTCGTCACAGAGTTTCCTGGAGACACCCACGATCATGCCACTGGCACCAGTTGGACCTGATCATAACACGGCGCTCCGACCTCAGAAGTGCCCACCAAACTCGTGGCTTTCACAGCACAGACTGTAACTCGGACCACCCCCTCATTTGCTGTAGAGTCAAACTCCAAATGAAAAATTTCAACAGATTCAAATCAAATAGACCCCCTCGTGTGGATAGTGCCAAAGCAGCTGACCCAACCAAAGCTGCTGCCTTCCTCTGTGCCCTAGAAGAGTCTCTCCACCACCTACCACAGTGCTGCCCTGCCCAGCAATATTGCGATGGCCTACGGACCACCATCCATAACACGGCCCTGGCAGTTTTTGGCAAAAGAGTGCGTAGGTCAAATGATTGGTTCGAAGCCAATGACTCTGTATTGACACCAATCTTGGAAGAAAAAATATCGCTTCCATTAATTACAAATCTGTGCTGAATGACAAGACTTTACATGCCCTTAGAGCTTCAAGGAAGAAGCTACAACAAACTGCACGTCGCTGTGCTAACAGTTACTGGCTACAGCTTTGCAGCAGCATTCAATCATCTACTGAGACCGGTAATATCAAAGGCATGTACGACTGCATAAAAAGAACACTTGGACCATTCACATCGCAAAATCGCTCCTCTGAAATCAGCCTCAGGAGAAATCATAAAAGATCGATCTAAACAACTTGATCGCTGGGTAGAACATTACTCAGAACTCTACGCCAGCGACAACACCGTTTCTGATGCAGCCCTACATCATATAGAGTGACAACCAGTAGCAGAAGTGCTAGATACGGAACCTACAACTGAAGAACTTTGCATAGCACTTAACAGACTAGACTGTGGCAGATTACCTGGCAGTGACGGAATCACAGCTGAAATTCTAAAGTGTGGGAAGCCTATTCTCCTAGAAAAACTCCACAAGTTCCTCTGCCTATGCTGGAGTGAAAGGGTTATCTCACAAGACATGAGGAATGCCATCATCGTAACACTGTATAAGAACAACGGAGACAGGAGTGATTGCAATAACTACTGTGGTATCTCTTTACTCAGCATTACAGGTAAACTCTTTGCTAGAGTTGCACTAAATAGACTCCAGATCCTCGCAGAAAAGACTTACCCTGAATCACCGGCCGGTTTCAGAGTAGGAAGGTCCACTACTGACATGATCTTCTCTCTGAAGCAGCTTCATGAGAAATGTAGAGAACAGAGAAGACCACTCTACATAGCATTTATTGACCTCACAAAAGCTTTCGACCTTGTAAGCAGGAGTGGTCTCTTCCAGTTGATAGAACGAATAGGCTGCCCCCCAAAAAACTTCTCGACATTCTTCAGTCCTTTCACATTGACATGCAAGACAACATCCAGTTTGATGGGTCCACCTCAGACCCTTTCAGCATCCGTTGTGGTGTCAAGCAGGGATGTGTGTTGGCACCCACTCTGTTTGGGATCTTCTTTTCCCTCCTTCTGCGCCAAGCTTTTGATAAAGCAACAGGAGTCTAATTTCATACAAGAACAGATGGTAATCTGTTCAATCTCAGCCGTCTAAAAGCCAAAAACAAAGGTCAAGCAATTTGTCATACGGGACATGCTATTTGCTGATGACGCAGCAGTGATAGCACACTCCCAGGAGCACCTGCAAACACTCATGGACCAGTTCACCCAAGCCTGCCAGGACTTCAGCCTGACCATTAGTATAAAGAAAACCAAGACGATGGGTCAGGGAACTGTAAATCCTCCCTCCATCACCATCAACAACTACACCCTGGAAGCCGTAAACCTACCTTGAGTCCACCATCACCGACAACCTGTCACTTGATGCTGAACTCATTTGCCGGATCAGAAAAGCTGCCTCAACTTTTGGGAAGATCACAGCAAGAGTGTGGGACAACAGCAAGCTCACTATCCGTACAAAGGTACAAGTGTATAGGGCATGTGTTATCAGCACCCTCATGTATGGAAGGGAAATATGTACCTTATACTCCCACCAAAAGCGGCGGCTAAATAACTTCTACCTTCGCTGCCTTAGACGTATACTGGGCATCACCTGGAGGGACAGGATCACTAACACGGCAGTTCTAGAGAGAGCTCAACTCCCCAGCTTGTGTTCTCTACTGAGACAACGTCGTCTCCGATTGCTGGGTCATGTACGTCGGGCGGATGATGGACGAATCCCGAAAGACATTCTTTATGCAGAGCTTACGTCTGGTAAAAGACAGATTGATCGCCCCCAGCTGCGATTCAAGGATGTCTGCAAGAATGATCTCAGGTACTTTGGCATTGCCCCTTCCAGCTGGGAAAATTTGGCTCAGGACCGCCCTCAGTGGTGGCAGAATCTCCGTAGAGGACTGTTCATGTCAGAAGTCACCCTGACACAACACCATGAAGCTAAGAGGTCTAGAAGAAAGCAGCGGCAACAAAGCATAGGCACATCAACATCTTCAGGGGCAGCCTTCAAATGCGAAATCTGTGATCGAGAATGTTTTTCAAACATCGGACTTCACAGTCACAGGAGGCGCTGTAACTACAGGGGCACATAAAAACTTTATTATAGTCTTCCGAGACTGAAATGCCAATACAATATACAATTCCGACAAAGAGATTGTGAAGTGTAACAAAGATAGACTTTAATGCATGGGCACATATGAATACATCTAGGACATGAATACATATACAAAATACAAGGTACGCAGAGATATAATGAGCACATATAAGAGACAAGGTACAATATAGAAGTATAAAGAAAATAGGACTGCGTCCTGTATGTTACATAATCATTAGATACCTAATGATTATGACAATAGTGTAGAAATCATTATGGCGATCAGTACAGCTGATGGCCTTGAGAGTCAGTGACAATTCTTGACCTCACTCTGACCTTGCCTTGCGGGATAAACCGTGAGAACCGGGAATCCCGATAGAAGGCCCTTCCGGTTTAAGGGTAAGCAACTCAGTTAGTTACAGTTAGAACTTAGAAGCTGAGCTAGCAAGATGTAAGGATCCGCGCGCATTGTCTGGTCTGGGGGTTTATGAATAAAGTAACATCAAAAGTAAATCGAAGTCTTGTGTTTATTACCAAAAACTAACAATAGCACAGGGCTTCTGATAAGCAGTGATCCCCAACAGAAACCAGACCCGGAATCCTCAATAGAAGACCAGACGAGACCTTAGACGATATACCAGACCAAGAGAGAAGATAGACGATAGAAGAAGCAAAGCCGGCCAGAAGAATAGACGACCAGGGTAAGAAGTAAGAAGGTATATAACATATACCTATTTAGTGCCAGTAAAGAAGGGCTATGCAACACTGTAGAAGTGATGGAGAGTCCATGAAGGAATGTCACTTATTTACGACATGCTGGGTGGCGAAGCCAACCACATAAAAGTTATAGACGTAAATGTCTACCCCCCCTCTCTCTCTCTCTCGCTATCAATTTATCTATCTTTTTCTCTTCGATTGGATATCAAATAGCTGTCGACTAAAGGCGTCCCTTAGTGCTGTAATGGTTAACAAGTTAGTCTCACAGGTCCGGTACTACTGAATATCGTGTTCGATCCTCGCTGGACTCCCCATATTTGTGATTGTGTTTTAAATCCTACCCGTAGGGTAAGTATTTTGTATTTTAGCAGTGGACCAAAAACAAATGTTAGGATAAATGAGATAGTATATATAGTTATTTACTAAGCTTAGCTTAGATGTGGCACAAGGCCAGAAGTATGGGGCACCCAACGAGAATCGAACTCCCTAACAATGGTCTGAAAATCTTGTTCGCTAACCATTACACCGTGTGAGGCGCCCAACGATATCATATAGATTTGGATCAGAGGCGTCCCTTAGTGCTATAATGGTTAGCAAGTTAGTCTCACAGGTCCGTTACTACTGAATATCGTGTTCGATCCACGCTGGATGTCTCCTGCTTGGTGTCCCGGTAAAAAGAGGACTCAAACTTGGCGCTTCCCTCATTAAATAGTCAGCACCCCTAGCGGTCAAAACCTGAAAATTTTTTTTATTAATTTAATTTTTTTATTACTGATTCATACATTTTTAAAAAATATTTTGAACACATTTTGATACATAAACTAAACTATAATATTCTAATATTTTTAGCTCCATCTTTGTTTATTCGATGTTAAATCCCATCCTATTCACAGGAAGTGAATTAATTATAATTTCAATTAGTACAGTGGATAGAGCACCCGCCTAGAAATCGCAATGTTCCGGGTTCCGGGTTCGATACCGGTCCCCGCCAACTCAGCATATCAGTTGCAAAGTTTGGGTAACCTGCTCTGTATGATAAAGCGGGGAGCTGACGGTAGGTGTGGCGCTCTACCTCAGCATAAATACTCTCCCTGGTCTAGCCCTAGCAAAAAGGGGACAGATTCCCTCGCTGTTTGACTGATACTGACAAAAGGCCTCGCCGTCATTTTTTACTTTTTACTGTATAATTAGAATTTAATGGATTTCTCCGTTGGTGAATTATTATGAATTAGGTGAATACTGGTATTATTAACTTGTAAATTGGATCGAAATTTGATTTATTTTTAAAGTGCTGCATTCTAACGCTATCGTGCTTTCAACAATCTCGTTACGATGTGCTATTTTTATTTGGATACTCTAATGTGCATATAAAAATGTGTGTTGGCATCCTTCCGTCTGCGAGAGACGATGGAGTAGTGTCCATTTTTTAAAAAATTACGTAGCCTGTGCAGGTTCATATGAAGGATGAGCTGTTACCCAAGCAGCAAATCTTCCTTCTCCACACTGTCGCTGCGATCCAAAGGAAAGGTAAGGAACCAATGCAGTTTGGCAGCGGTAGTGTCGCAGGAGTTGATGGGTAGCACTAGATTTCAGCGTGACACCACCTTAGGGACTCCGGCTCCTGATTTGTTTTGGGTGGTTCACTCCCCTTTTCCTTGTCCTAGATGGATTGCCAACCAAGGCTAAGGAGCCCCTTCTAACTCATTTGGGGGTTTATGTGAGTCGTAAGTACCCGCAATCCTACTACTGTCGGTGTTCCTGAAAAGTTCAAAATTCACCGAATGTTACCCACTCCTACAGTCCTAAAGAAAGCCGAAGAGAGCAACAGCCGAAAAGGTTTGGACTATAATAATAATTTATTGGCATTTCAGTCTCGGAAGATTATAATAAAGTTTTTGTGTCCCTGAAATTACAGCGCCTCCTGTGACTGTGAAGTCCGATGTTTGAAAAACATTCTCGAACACAGATGTCGCATTTGAAGGCTGTCCCTGAATAATAATAATAATAATAATAATAATAATAATAATGATGATGATGATGCGGAAGGATTGAAACCATTCAGAACACTGCACTGCTGCAATCTGCCAGAATACTCAGAAGAGTCCTGGAGACTTGAGGAGACTTGCTGTCACTCAGACTCCAGTGAAAGACCATCAGCTAACACTGATGTGAAAACTCAAAAGGAGTAAATAATAATAATAATAATAATAATAATAATAATAATAATAATAATAATAAATATTGGTTGGTTTTAATGGCCTGTCAACCTGTCTGGGGATATTCTATATCTAGAGGCTTGGGAATAGCGTACATTGTACGTTTGTATGGACAGTCACGCAGTTGTATGATTTTAAGTATTCCTATCTGATACTAATAATGTATAAATAATTATGTAGGGGAGAAAAATAGATAAGGCCGAAATATTGTATAATTAGAATTTAATGTTATCGCCGTTGAAAAAATCATAATGAAATAGGTGAACACTAATGGAGAGAGAGAGAGAGAGAGAGAGAGAGAGAGAGAGAGAGAGAGAGAGAGAGAGAGAGAGAGATGTTTCCCATGGATAAAGGGAGCTCGTTCGTGGTCACACGTGTCTACGACCCCAGAATCCGTCTCAGTCTCTTTTACTTCTGTTCTTGGAAAAATAGAGACACTGTTTCTCGCCTCGCCATTGAAACGCAAATCTCACTTGGCTGTGACCATCAAACCCAAGGAAGTTGTTTACCGTTTTTGTACCCCTTTCACATACTGCATGTTCAAAGAATAATATGTGAATATTCCATCTTTTGTGTAATATTTTGTTGTATGTACATTATGTATATATTAAATGTTTCTATATGTGTAAATGAGCTTATCTTCGGCTGGGGCGTTAGAATGCACCGACTGCACCTCTGCAGAGGGATAAGACTCCCCCAATGGGGCCACCTGTTGGCCGTGGGTGGCGACCCGTGATGCTTAAGGATAGAACCCAGGTGGATGAGTAGTTCATGACATGCAATACTCCACTTTGGCCCTATCTTGGACTAGACGGGCGGTCGGAGAGGCCCCCTCCGATCAATCTGCTGGTCACGTCAATCCCTAGCACCTATATGATTTTCCCAACCCTATTGCCCTTATGGCAAGCCCCGACCCTTTTTATCATATGGGTGCTAGAAAGCGGTGGCTGCGGGTCTACATGTCCTGGGAATGACGTTAAACTCTATTTGATGGTGAGGTTCCAGTTCTGGAGGTCCACTCTGACCCGGAGTGGTAGTACCTGTTAGGGTCCCATCTATGGGTTAAATAGAAAAATGTATTTATAAAATTAAGAATTGATTTATTTCAAAACTTTATCGGCATTAAATGACCCACTGAGGTTGATATGCCGTAAAACAAAACAAACAAAACAAACAATGAGCTTATCTTGTTTTTCCCTCTGTTTATTCAGTGTTAGGTTATCGTGATTATTAGTCTTTGGTGAGTGAAGACTCGGCTAAATATCATTCCTACTACCAAGCACTCCAATACTGGTAGGTATTTACCCAACCTGTTCGTAGGATGTGACACAAGGTCGCAAGTGTTGGGCATCTAGCGAGGATCGAACCCGCTAATCAATAATGATAGATCTGCGAGACTAGCTTGCTAACTATTACAAGTGAACATCCTCTAAATGTGTTGATTCCATGATTTGCGCCAGGGGTTGTACTTATAATTATTTACTAAGCTTAGCTTAGATGTGGCACAAGGCCAGAATAATTATAACAAGACGTATTTTAACGGAGGTAATGGACACACGTGCTTACACATTGGTTTACTTCACTGAACAGAATGATACAAGGAGGAATAAAGTCTAAGGAAAAGCGAATTACGCACCAATTCTAATGGGTAATTTACCACGTAGTTCTGGAAACGTGACTTACAGCTTCATATGCTCAAGGGACTATTTTAGTTGGTAAATCTCAACAGGCACTCGTTCCTTTTTAACCGCCAAAACAAAACTGAAAAACAGCAGAAAACACAACTAAATCCGAAATTCAATGAAGACCTAAATTTCAAAGAAAAATGATGTGAGAATACCCGGTCCCCACTCCTGCACCTTCGTTGCACAATGTCCAGACCCCAACGTTGTGATGTTCTGTGTTGGCCGATTTGAAGGGCACGAGTCAGAGACAGGTTCACAAGGATTAAAAGAAAAAAAACAAAAAACAAACAACACAAAGTCTGTTAATATGACGTTGATGGAAGAGGAAGTTGTGACACTTGTGCAGTTTGTAGTGGACTATGTCAGCTGACAAGAAGTTGTTATTAGACTAAGTCGAATTACTGGTATTGTGTTAGTATAGCATTCAATTCTAAGTCTAACAACAACAAGAAAGGAATTAATATTTCCTCTAATTCAAACAATTTATTGGCTATACATAAAATAACAAACAACAATATAAAGTCCTTCCTGTATATAAAGTTGAGTTTAAGGGACTTACTGGCGCGTTGGAGAAGATATCTTAGGGTGATTTTTTTGAGCCCCTGAATTCGTTGCCTCGTGGTGGAATCTGTCCGACCACTTTTTGGATATTGCGCCAAAACTCTGGGCTATCACGTGATTGGTATATCCAATCACAGAGCCTCTCCCTCACTCACTCTATATACAGGAATAACCATTTTACTGACCCAACACTGGCTTCACTGGCTAATTTCTACCTCTGCTGCTACTGTCGTTACCACCATCCGACTGCCGACCGAAAACTAACTTTTTAGCTGGAACTATCTGTATATATATATATATATATATATATATATATATATAAAATTCCACCCCACCATCTCCTTGACCTGACTAGCCTTTTTTCGGCACATAATGTCATCCCCTGATATTTTTTGTTTGTTTGAAATAACTAGCACTAGATAATCAAAAGTCCGCGTAACCAAATTTAAACAAATTAGCAATGAACAATTAACAGAAATAAACCATCTCTAGACATTTTGACTCAGTGGGGATATCAAATATCTTCCTATTTCTCCTTTTTATTTATTTATCCATTCCTTTTAATTCCTTGGTCATTTTATCACTCGTGTTTACACACATGATTCACTATCTCCTATCTACATACGGATTTATATATATATATATATATATATATATATATATTATTAGTCTTATATATATATATATATATATATATATATATATATATATATATACACACACTACACACATGATCCGCTAGATGCATTCTGCACCTATGGATCTTACCGGAATGCATAGTGTCACAATGAAAATACAACAAAAACGAAATTCAAAATACAAGTAAAAACCAAAACTCAAGGAAACACGAAAATTATTGGAAAAATTAGAGATTAATTACCTTCCCTTGGCACCAGGGGCCGAAATCGCCAATATACGATATTAGCTCCTAATTAGAATCCCATGACTAAGTCCTTTATAGTGTTGAGCAGATACCAGCAAGACATCTAATTCAGTCGCTCCCTATACCTCCCAAAAATCAGCAGATAAGTCTGGTCGCAGACGCCATTAAGTTTGCAATTTGTACCTTTCTGAATATATGTTTTTTTTCTAATCTTCAAGTGTTGTTGTTATCTTCTTCATCCGAGTTTAATTGCATATTTCTTAACCAGGGAAATTCTATGAGGGCCAGCAAAAACATCATAAAATACATCTACCAACATTCGAAGAACTTGTTAACCGGACTCACACAGAGAAGTATCGCAAATGACAACACAAGACCTCTTACAGGCCAACAGAAGTTAACAGTAGAAAGTAATAAAATTGTAAAAAAAAAAAAAAATAATCAGATGGGCCTAGAAAGTACACACACACACACACACACACACACACACACACACACACACACAAATAAACAAACAAACTACTGCTTAATAATAAAACAAAAAAGGGTAGGCTAAACCTGGAATGATAATCAGACATTGCTGAACAGAAACACACACATAAACACACATAAATACACACACACACACACACACACACACACACACACACACACACGTTGAGAATTTGGAAGATATCACCAGTCATACGATCCTAGCAACAAGCTAACAGCTCCAAACTTTCAGAAATCTTCTGACGAAGGGATCTTTATCTCGAAATATCAATAATAAATCAAAGGTAAACAAACAACACCATAGTTACCCCATCTTTTTCTTTACACTTGCATTGTAATAGCCTTCAAAACCAACCACCAAACCAAAACGTCTTTGGTATAAAATAACTTAACAAAAAGACCTACTGTATGGTGAACTAGTGGAGGGCACCCGACCGGTAGGGAGACCACGCCTACGCTTCAAAGATGTCTGCAAGAGAGACCTGAAGACATGCCGCATCGACATAGACACACACACACACACACATACACACACGCACACACAAATAAACAAACTACTAAGACCTGCCTTAACCCCCCCCCCAAAAAAAAAAAAAAAAATTGGCCAAATCTGGAATGATACTAAGACATTGTTGAACAGACACACACCCACACATAAACACTTACACATACACACATAAACACTTACACATACACTCACACACACACACACACACACTTACACATACACACACACATAAACACTTACACATACACACACACACATAAACACTTACACATACACACTCACATATACACTTACATATACACACACGCAAAGAATTTGGAGGAAGATATCATTGGGTATACAACAGAATGGACAATTCCTAGCAACAAGGTAACATCTCCAGAACTTAGCTTTCAGAAATCTTCTGACGAAGGGATCTTTATCTCGAAATATCAATAATAAATCAAAGGTAAACAAACAACACCATAGTTACCCCATCTTTTTCTTTACACTTGCATTGTAATAGCCTTCAAAACCAACCACCAAACCAAAGTTTTTTTATATAAATTTCTTGTCCTGTCTTATCTTTCTGAATCAGTGTCCGAACTAGAAAACTGCTGTATATACCGTCTAAAAGAACTCTACTAAAGTCTCCTAAAAATCACGGTAATTATGAACTTTTGTTTAGTAAATTAGGGTGTCCCAGAAAAAACATAACCCAAAATTTTGTAATAAAACAGTTAATTTTAACTAGGGGGGGTTTAGGGCTAGGGTTAGGATTTAGGGTTGGGATTGGGGTTAGGGTTCTGTTTTTTCTGGGTCACCCTGTAAAGGGGGACCCAGAAAAACAGAACCCAAATTATTTATTTATTTTCCTATTAAACTAACCCTAAACCCTAAACCCCAACCCTAACTCTAAACCCTAACCCTAACCCTAATCCTAAACCCCCCTAGTTAAAATTAACAGTTTTATTACAAAATTTGTGGGTTCTGTTTTTTCTGTGACACCCTAATTTACTAAACAAAAGTTCATAATTACCAAAATCACTTCCCAATATATTGAAAATTCGGTATTTTACCCATATATTGGAATTAAAAAGATTTCCTCCAATTATTACTCTCAAGCTTCTTGGTTTTTGTTTGTTCGTTTGTTTTTTCATAAAGGTTTACTTAGCAAATATACAAATGGGACAGAGTAATTAGCAATTGATAGGCTGAATTAACAAGTCCCGTGAGATCTCGTTGTTTCTCTCTCCTTTATAGGAAAAACAGACGATTCCATTCTCATTATTTAGTAACTATATGACAATCAACTATCAAAATCTGCCGACCTCGCTAATTTGCATAGCTAATCCTTTGATACTGCTGGTGATATTCTGCGAATAACACCATACTATTATACACACAAATCCATATACATCCATACATATACACTAACCTTCTAATCACTAAACTTTTAAACGAACTTAACTCTATTAGCCATAGCAAGAAAATGATATTCTGCTGGATTCCAAGCCATATAGGAATCCAGGGAAATGATAAAGCAGATTCATTAGCTAAATCTGCACTTGACATGATACCAGACAAAAACTACAAAATACCATACAGTGATCTTAAACAAAAAAATCAAGCAAATAATGACAATCAAATGGCAGCAATTATGGAATGAAAATCCCCACAACAAACTCTACAAACTACAGCCCAACTTAAAAGAAAGGACACCTGATCCTAGTAATACCAGAAGAGAAGAAACCACTATCACCCGGCTACGCATTGGCCACACTAGATTAACCCACTCCTTCATTTTAAAAGAAGAACCTCCACCTAAATGTTCATGTGGAAATCGATACACTATAAAACATATTCTGATTGAATGCACACACCTGTCCCACACTCGAAGAAAGTTCTACAATGTTGACAGCATGGACAAACTATTTGGAAAAATAGATCCCAAGTGGATAGTAAACTTTTTGAAAAGAACCGGTCTCTTATCAAGGATGTACGTTCACAGACCAACAAAAATCACCCACTCACTCTCTTGATGTTAGCAACAGAAAACTTGATTACAGCAAATAAACCCCGATACATTTTTGAATACCTAATTACCAAGAGAAGTATTCGGCATAAAATAACCCAAGGGGTTGACATGCCGTAAAACCCAACCAACCAAACCAAATCACTACTATACACACAAATCCATACACATCCATACATATACACTACTATACACACAAATCCATATACATCCATACATATACACTATTATACACACAAATCCATACATATACACTACTATACACACAAATCCATACATATACACACACACATATACACATATACACTACTATACACACAAATCCATATACATCCATACATATACACTAGACCTGGGTCCACACACACTCATACAGATACGCTTGCAACCACATGCGTGTAGAAGAACAATAGTTGGTTCAGTATATCATTTACTTGTATAGAATAAATATAAGAACAATTTACGACAAAATGATAACAAGGATATTATATTGCCTGAGAAAACTTAATAGAAGAGAATACAGACATAACGGGAGATACGAAGAAGAACTATACATAGTTGTATAAGAAAACTATCCTAATAGGAAAAATAGTGTTTTAGTAAATAAAGTCATTGGAATTCCAGTCTAGGAAAACTATAATATAGTTTTTGTGCCCGTGTAGTTACAGCGCCTCCTGTGACTGTGAAGTCCTATGTTCAGTCCGCTACGGAGAGCCTGCCGCCAGCGAGGACGGTCCTGAGACAAATTTTCCCAGCTGGAAGGGGCAATGCCAAATCACCTGAGATCATTGCTACAGACATCCTTGAATCGCAGCTGGCGGCAACCAATCTGTCTCTTACCAGACAAAAGCTCTGCATAAAGAATGTCTTTCGCATAGAGGATATATAGTTCGGGATTCGTCCATCATCCATCCGGTGGACCTGGTCTAACCATCGATATTTGTCTCTCTCTGCTTTCATCTTAGTTCTTAATTATGAACACTTAGACTTATTCTTTTAGTGTAAAAGTAAATGTTGTTGTTGTTGTTTATTGATTTTAACTACATATCAACCAATCTGGGGTTATGTCATACCTAACGGTTAGGAAGTGATACATATTGTGTATTTATATTTATACTTTTTAGTAATTAGTTTTTACAATGTGTTAGCATTATTGGGGATTATGTTGTATGGTATTGATTTGTTTCATGTCTATATTCTATGGTATAATTTTATTTCTCTCAAAAAAGAGAGAATATCCTCCATGTTGACATTTTCAAACAGATCTTTCATATTATTTGCTTTAGTCGTCGGGATGGCCTAAAGTCGGTATCAGCCAATCAGCAAGAGAGTCTATCTCCTTTTCACCAGCGCTAGACGAAGGAGATTGTTTTTGCATCTGAGGTGGAGCACCACACCTACCATCAGCTCCTTACTTTACCGCACAGATCCCTGTGCTACTCATACGCTGAGTTGGCGCCAAATATACCAAATATACCGCCAAATACAAGTGATAACAAGGATATTGTATTACCTGAGCAACGCCTTCCAAAAGAAACCTCCATATTTACTGCTGAAACCGGAACAATAAAATTTCTCGACAAGTAAATCTAAAATCTTCATAATTGTTGTAGGTGACTCACCTATGACCAGTACAATGGACTTACCCAAAGGTTATATTTAGCAGAGCAAAGCTGCTCAAGCGAGAAGTAGCAGATACATGTCTTCGTGTACGCTGTTACCAAGGAACCCTCCTCATTTTGTACATTGATATATTGCTGAATACATTCTGTTCTCTACTTTTATCTCCATGTTGAGTGATTATTTATTGACCCTTAAACAGGTCATAATAATAATCCATTCTGATTCCGTCTCTGTCTTTATCCATAAGAAAAAAAAACAAAAAAACAAAAACAAAAAAATAAAAAACTTTATAACCACCAATCATAAAACTCCTAACCAAATCCAAGTCCATATATTGTTGGTATCTTTCCGTCTGCGAGAGGCGATGGAGTAGTATCCAATTTTTTAATTAAAAAAAAATTATTGGAACTACGTAGTCTGGGCGGGTTCATATGGAGGAACAATAAATCCTCCTCGCCACACTGCCACTGTAATCCAAAGGAAAGGCAAGAAGCCAATGCAGTTTGGCATCAGTAGTGTCGCAGGAGTCGCTGGGTAGCACTGGATTTCATCATCACACAACCATAGGGAGTCCGGCTCCTGATTTGTATTCGAGGTTTACTCTCCTAGCCTTTCCTTAGGATGAGGTAAAGCAGCTAGGCAGCGGAGGTTTTGTATCGGACTTTTTCTAGTCCTAGATGGGTTGCCGACCAAGGCTAAAGAGTCCCTTCTAACCGGTTTGGGGATTTAAGTACCCCAAACCTAACAAATAAGCCAAGCAAATAAAGTACCCATTATACCATGACCATACTGTTGTTTGAATACAGAGGGAAATTAACTTGGAAATACAAACTTTTTAAAAATTTCATTTCTTGTTCATAATTATTTGAATTGAACACTTTTTTTATAATTGCTGATGAAGTGAGGAAAATAACGCCAAATACAAGTGATAACAAGGATATTATATTGCTTGTGCAATGCCTTCCAAAAGAAACCTCCATATTTACTGCTGAAACCGGCACAATAAAATTTCTCGAAATTAACTTGGAAATACAGACTTTTTTTATTTCATTTCTTGTTCATAATTATTTGAATTGAACACTTTTTATAATTGCTGATGAGGACGGCCTTGTGTACTACTAGGTGTAACTCGTTGGCTGAGGATGCCAAAATAGTGAACATCTGAACTTTGAAGTGTTGGAATATTTTGGTGATATAAGGTGTGCTACAATACACCACTTAAATTTATAGACTAAACGAGGTCACATGGTTTATACCTCAGCCAACTAACAGCCCTAATACGTGGCTGGTTAACTAATTAGTCGTTGATACTGAGAAACATCCATTTGCAATCACCGACGAAGGACTTTCAAGACAACCAAAGAATTCTTTACCAATGATCGCGCTCTGGACAAGCGCTCTCGCTGGACAAGCGCTCTTGCTTGAAGCCCATGAGGATGGCCACTAAAATCGTAACATGATGTTCAATGTTCAAATCTATAAGCCACGCAAAAAAGTAGATATTCAACTGGATCCTGAGCAATATGGGGGTTCAGAGAAATGATAAGGCCGACTCGATAACCAAATCTGTACTAGACATGGTGCCGAACAATAACGCCAAATACAAGTGATTACAATTTTGATTTTTCAGACTGTTGTCCTCATCTTTATTGTGGAATGTATAAACACAACATTTTTGGATGCTGTATCCTTTGGCCTTCCTTAGGTGTTCCCTGTGTATCTGTGTATAGTAATGATCCAACCTGTGAAATCATTTTTAATAGTTTGACACTTGATCAAACAAGATGTCAAAGAACATTTGAATATCTTATTCAAAATATATTGTTTTTTTGCACACCGATCATTCCGACATGTGTTACAAAAAGAATCAAAATCATTTTTAGAAAGAAAAAAAAAGAAAAAAAAAACTTGACAAAAGAGAATGCATATCAAGAGGAATTTTGTTTCCTAACTGTTAGACATGACATAACCCCAGACGGGTTGATATGCCATTAAAATCAATCAACCAACCAACAACATTATATGCACTAACAAATATATGCACCCTCCGGGTGCAAGTATTTAAGTTTTAATGTAATGAAATATTATATTAAATTAGAAAGGCTAATGAAACTGAATAAGAATGCAGATAAAAAGATTTGAAACAGAGGGGGATATAATCGAAAAATAGAATAACTGAAATTTATTCCTCCATCACTCTCGTCTTTCATTGTTATTTTTTCTAATTTAAGTATTTAATTAAAAGATGAAGTAAAGAATAAAATGACAGTTATCTTTTCTTGTTAATGGATTTCATTTAAGATTCATTGAAGAGATTTTTGCTTATATTCATTAAAATAAAGCCAAACAATTAGAAACCAATAATACTAAGCATATATTTATTAAAATTACATTTTTAATATCAATATGCAAATCAGCCTTCACATTCACACTGTAAACCGTTATTTTGTTGTATATATAAATACAATTGCATGCTATTAGTATGTAGATATGGTTAACAGTATAAATAATGTTAAACAATTTTATTAATAATTGAGGTTAAAATAAGGATAAATTCATGGTGAATGTGACGTCAATTACTAAGGGAATTGTGACTTGAGTAGTGATTTAGTTTCGGTTACAGACAGAAAAACACACAATCTCCATTATAATAAGATTTGCATAAATACTCTCTTTCAAGCATTGAACTTTACACACAATCATTGTTTATTCAATTTTTGTTCTTTTTTTAAATATTTTGTTTTTTCTGTCAGCACAATTTTATGGTAATAATTTAGTCACTTAAAGTTCAAGATTACCTAAATGAAAATCAAGGTCATAAAAAAATACTTTCAACACTCATTGATTATTATCAAGGATGTGTTTGAAATCCAGAAAAATTTCTAACCAAGCAATGTTGGGTATTTACTAGTATCCCACGTATACGGATCAGGCACAAGGCCATATTAATGTGGGACCATCCACAAGTCGTGACTCATGGGTGGCGAGTGTAAACTTTTTAGGGGAACTCTTATCTCCCAGTTGTAGGCAAATTATTCGGACGAAAGAAGACAAACAATGGAATTTAAACACATATATTGACAAAGGGTACAAGAATATTGTTGCAAATTTTGTTGGCATTTGCTACAAGACTTATCTGTGAGGTGAAATACAATTCGTTGGAGAAGTGGCACTAGAAAGGGAATTCTGGTTGCTGTGGTTGTAGAATTCTGTAGAGACCCGTCCGTTGTGGTTAGTTCTCGTACGATAAGTAAAAGGAGTAGGGAGTACTTTGTAACACCCGCCCTAAAGGCTGATAAGCACCTGGAGGCCCTTTTGCTGCTGCGAACCTTTCTGTGCATTTCTTGCACCTTCCAACATTAACCCACCGTATGGTATGAAATTGGCTCGATCTTGAACTGTTGTCCAAGAGGGAGAAAAAAAATTTGATTCCCTATTTGAAGTTTTAACTTAGTTAAAGTCCGCATATACCCTCCTATTTATCCTCGGTCTGGATAAAGTGAAGGCATGACAATTCTTACTGATGTAATTAATTTTATTCAATTAACACGTGAAACTGTAAGAAAACAAATAGCATTTAATAACAGCGAATACAACAAAGAAGAACAATTTAAAAGAATCTCAAAATACAGAAACTTCAACAAATAGACATCAAAAGATAGAAACTCACAGCTTGTTGCTTCATTCCGATCAACCTGGCAGCGATAATCTAACTAAAGTCCCCTTTCCACTTTTTGGTTAGGGTTCCTAGACCGCAGAAACTATTGATCCGCACCAAATGCTGTTAACTCTTAAACTACCATAAATTTAATACTCTTGGTGGTAGTTAATTTATACAAACAAAAATATTCATATAAAAATAAAACATAATTAAAACTGGTCAGTTTTTAGCAGCAGCTACAGAAGGTCATTAAACCTTCCAACTTTTTATGATACCCTTTAAACTTAACAGCTACTCTAAAAATGTGTATGAATCAGTAATAAAAAAATACTTTATCATTAGAAATTCGCATCTTTTAATCGTTTAGCAACTCACATGTGGTTGTGTCCCATATCACAGCTTTTAGTTAGATTCAACTTTAATAGCAGACAAACAACATCACTCGATTCTTTTCAGCTACACAAGAGTCGATGGTAAAATACGACCGTTACGAAAGGCGTAGATCTCTCTACGGTCTATTTTGAAGCGAGCTGCGTTCTCTCCATAGTTACTCCGGCTATGTATCAACACATCACAGTGTGCCAAAATGTACTGGTCGAGAAGGACTTTTTCCACACCTTGGCACACTGTGGGTGATGCTCTCCGATAAAAATCCACGTGAACAATGCGTCCCCCTGTGTCCATAATCTGCTGGGGAAAATATCGCTTGGCCTCGCGCCGAACATCTTCCGAATCGGCCGTGACAAAGATTTTATAAAGACGTGAGTCGTTGTATCGACGCAGGAAATCCCAGACGACATTTACACTTGATTTCTTATTTCTAAAATCATCGGCGGGTAACGTTGGATTACGTCCTAGACGTATTTGGGCACATATCAATTTTGTAGAGTTTGTGACTTTTGATTTTTTCAAAAAGGTTTGTAATTTTTGCGCGATAATATTACCAGGTTTGAAAATCTTCTCATAGCTTTCGGCAAAGAATTGTGTATAAGTTATGTTTGATAACCAATTTAATTGAGTTTTGTAGTTATTATTATTTTTCAGTAAATCATATAGAACATAATTGGTTTGTAAATAAACTACATCGGCTTTGTACCGTTTATTGAAATTTATATTTTGTATCGTTTGTATACTCCTCCGATTTAATAGTTTAACTGTTTGTTTACTTAGCTTGGTGATTTCCCTCCGAGGAATTTCCCATTGTACCTGGTTTTCATCTAAGTATTGTCGGATATCACATGGTTTGGTTATGATCAAACTAAATTTCCGTTTCGTTAAATTTGCCAATAAAAACGTTGAAATAATCCCATGTTGCCTGTCGCCGAGACCACCACAGGCATCGATTGTACATGAATAAATTAGGTATTTTTTTCTTTGGTTCGTTTTTATAGATTTGTGTTTTTTACCCACTTTAACAGTAGCAGTAGTTCTCCTTAGTGTTGGAGTCTTTAATGACGTCAGATTCAGATCTTTTCTTTGATTGGTCAAATCATTGTTCAAAGTCTGAGCTTGGCTTTGATTGGTCCAGAAATTAATATTCAACGCTGGTATTCGTTCAGTATAGACAAGCAACAGGAAAGGAACGAGTAGTACGGGGACGACGATAATGATCTGAAACAAAGAAAAAGTTAGAGTTATTAATTTTGTTATAAATATTTATAAAAAGTCATATTCAAATTTGAAAGGGTCAAATGTATAGTTGAGCCTTTCAAGGTCAGTATCTCGAGCAGGTCTTGAACCTTTGTGTCTGCAGTTATATCTTCTCATTATAATGGAGATTGTGTGTGTTTCTGTCTGTAACCGAAACTATATTACTACTCAAGTAACACTACATTTCCTATGTAAATAAGCGTCTCTCGTGCAAATCAGCTTTCTTTAAAGAGTTGTTATAAGGCAGACACTCAGGTGGTTGCGCAATTCGCTCACCGCTAGCAGATAAAAACTATCGGAATTTTATCCTCGAGTTTGTCTCCTAGAAATAAAATTAGCACCCTACGTAGTAGTAGGGACCGACTTTTAAAAAAAACAAATAACAGAAAAAAGGGAACTAGGAAAAAATAATGACAAAATGACGACTGTAAGCCTAAAAGGCAAAATTTATTAACTTGCAAGATTATTGAAATTTGATATAGGACTCGTTTCTGACTTCACCGGTAACAACCCTTAAGGGACAAACGTCGGGTTTCACCGACAAACACCAGATGTGACCCTAACAGTTATTACCACTCCCGGTCGGAGTGGACTTGGGGGAAATGGTGATAAAGTTGTGTTACACATTCCCCATACCTCCAACTGATCTCGTTTATTGGTGTACTGGCTGAAATAAATTTATAATAACCAATAATATTACAAAGCAATTGTTGGAAATTGGGTTATCTGCCCACCCGGAAGTCCGGACAATAGGGCCTGAGGATAGAACCCTGAATCAGCAGAACCAATACTGCAGGCACTAGAAGAAGACCTGATTCGGCACGCTAGAAAAAGACGTCAACTCCAACAAGCAGACAACACCGAGACAACAAGATAAGTGCACACAAATCTCTTGTATTACTTTTATATATCCCGCCAGTAGAAATTCTCTGGCAAACACTTAAAGACACTTGCACAAGAATTATACACACTTTAATAACTAACCCTCAAATAAAACTGTTAACCCATTTATAAACTTTATAATTTGCCTTGTCTCCTTCCTTTACGACTGAGATACTAATTCACCCCAGTATTTCTGTTACAATGTTATGAAGCTCCTTCCAGAAAAGTTATTGTCAAAAGAAATTTGAAAATAACTTTTCTTGATGGAGGTTCATAACATCCTACCCGTGGCGAACGGGTTGGGTAATAGGTGTCCTATCTTGCAGATCCATTTACTACTGAATAGTGAATTTGATCCTCGTTGGATGCCCCATCCTTGTGACCTTGTGACCTTGTGTCATATCCCTCCTGTGGTGAACGGGTTGGGTGAATACCTTTATGTTTGTGTGCACATGTTTTTCTCTATTATGCAACTGAATCTCATTTCAGAGAAATAAGAAATTCTGTTGTTTTTTCTGATATGTGTTGCATAGCGGGGTCAATTTAAAGTAGCTCGTTGTCATAGTAATAATTAATCTTATTATAAATATTTACAAAAAAATTATTCAAATAAAGAATATTTGGGTTAAATCCTACTTAACGTACATAAATTCCACCATCGTATGTCACCCCACCGAAAGAAAAAAAATACTAAAAATCAAGGAATTAATCGAATTTAATGAAAGTTTCAGTGTTGATATATTAATGAATAAACAATATAATGTACCAGTTATTCTATTTGAAAGTTCTTACATTTTTTCAGGTCAGTTAACTTTGAACCACGTATCTTTGAGACGTAACACAGATTCACAAACATACGTGGCTCCAATTTAATTGACCTGAAAGAACGTAAAGGTTTTTAAATAAAATAATTAGTGCATTATATCTTTTATTCATTAATATATAACACTGAAAATTTAATTAAATTCGGTTAATTCCCTGATTTTGTTTTTATCGGCGGGGTGACATACGATGGTGGAATTTATGTCCGTTAAGTAGGATTTAACCAGCATTTGAGCCTTTCAATGTCAGATATACAGTGTTTCCACAAAGTCTAGGTACATAGGGATTGTATAAAGAATTGACTGTTCTCAAAGTTTGCAAAATATAAAGATAACCACGAGTGTGAGACCGACGGGTTAAGAGTTAAAGAATAAACCAAACAACTAGTGTTACATAATCATTAGATTCTTAATATTTATGTACAGTAGTGTAGAAATCAAAATGGCTGTTATAAGTTGCAGCCCACGGCCTTGAAGGATGAGTGACAAGGCTTGACCTCATCCTGATCCTTTCTGGTGGATACCGCGAGAATCGGTGGAGGAGATCCTCTTCCAGTTTAGATTAGAAATAGATTTTTAGTAAGATCGGCCAAGACCACGACTGTGTAAGTCGTGTGATGCACGCAGCCGACTCGATCTGCGCAGGTAGTCTGGTGGGGATTTCGAAATAAATATGATCTAAGTTAAATCGAAGTCTTGTATTATTATCTAAAAACTACCAATGACACAGGGCTTCTGATAAAGAGAAATCCCCAATGGAAGACCAGACACAAAGTCCCCAAGAAGAAGTCCAGACGCTAGAAGAGATGTTAGAAGAAGACGTAAGATAGAAAAGAAGAACAGAAGAAGAATAGAAGCAAAAAAAAAGAAAAGGTTATACAACACTAGAATTGGAATAAAAGACATGAATTACAGACATAAAACAATAGGGCTGCAGACTTTTTGGTTTGTCTGTACAAATGTTTACAATTTGTCCACTTAGCTGAAATCCTGAGGTAGGGTATTATCGAAGCCCTTAGCTACGGCCATCTGATAGTTCTGCTGGATATGGTAGACGTTCTATTTTGACGTCTGATTCCGGTGCTGGTCAATCAGAAAGAGGGGGAAAGAATTTGCCTCTTTGGCTTTGCCGCCAAAGTATGCTGGCTCGTGATTGGTTGGTTCAATAGTGAAGCTCGTAGACAAGGACGATAACCCATACCTCAGAATTCTTTACAATTAACACAGACTTTTAAAACAAAACAATCTTATTTAATTATAATGCTAATAAATGATATTTTCAATATGATTTCCATCATTTTCAATGCATAACTTGATGTGCCTTGCAAAAATCAGGTCAACTTGATTGAAAGAATCTATATTGCCTAGTCAATTTCTCCTAGTCTAGATAACTAACCATTATAGCTCAAAGTGCCTTATCTAATTTCAAGTATTCAGATTGACTGACCGCCCTGTCGGTAGGGCGTTAGAATACACCAACTGCACCTCTGTAGAGGGGTAAGTCTCCCCCAATAGAGCCACCTGTTGGCTGCGGGTGCCCACCCGTTATGCTTAGGGATGGAACACAGGTGGCTGAGCAGTCCATGACATGCAACACTCCACTTAGGCCCTTACTTAGGCTAGATGGGGGGATAAGTTACCGCAACTTTCAAGTTCAGATTCTGAATGAAAAGACTAGGCAGTAAGACACAAGTATAATTTAACAATTTTAATAACTAACAACAATGAAAAGGAAAGATAGAAGTAGAAATAGATAAAGTAAAGAAGAAAGTGGAGTGGAGTGGTTGCAAATTTGAAGTTATTTGCGGGTAAACCTAACAGATTAGAGACTGGGTAACCAAAGGTTCGTAAATTCTTGTAATAGTTTTGAAAGTTAAAGAAATTTAATTGTAAATTAAATGGCCCTTATGGTGCAGGGGGGGGGGATAATTTACGGGCAACAAAAAAAGAAGCATTAAACAAACTCCTAATGATTTTAAAAAAGTTTTTTCGGCTTACAAAAATAATGCAAATTGTAAACGAAAAACAATGTTTACATTTTTGCACCGTTAAATCAATTGAAATTTAACGTAGCCAAAAACAAGTTATAACTAAGGTTTTTTTTAAAAATTCTATGAAATATAAATTAATGGTCCAATTTTCACGAAAATTTCCATAATTACTTACCTTTGGATGAATATATGTCTGAAATAGTTATTTTCTAAAATATATTAGGGGAAATATTTTTTATGAGGTCTACTACCCCCTATATTATTTTATGTAATATGAAAAAATGAACCAGCAAAAATGATTTTTATTTTTTTTCAATAAAGATAAGAGTCTAGATAATTATATCAGAAGATTTTTATAAGTCTCAATGGCAAAGATTTTTAATAAAAGAACCATAAATACAGACTTCTGTTAAAAAATGATATCAATAAAGAAACTGGCCGTGTTGTAAATAAACTGACTGTTTTTCTTATTGTTCACGATAATGATTAAATATTAATTTATATTTCATAGAATTTTTAAAAAAAACCTTAATTATAACTTGTTTTTGGCTACGTTAAATTTCAATTGATTTAACGGTGAAAAAATGTAAACATTGTTTTTCGTTTATAATTTGCATTATTTTTGTAAGCCGAAAAATTTTTTAAAAAATCATTAGGAGTTTATTTAATGCTTCTCTTTTCGAGTGAATAAAAATTTTTCAAGATAATGTTAATCTTTATACAAGTTTTATTATGTTAAATATAGTAAGGTGGGGGTAAATTTCACGGGGAAAATTGGTGGTACCCACGGAAAACTTCAATATAGGCAACATTTACGCTTGGGGAAAAAGTATGATATTCAGGAGTCTATAGGTATTCATTTATCCGCTTTTTTTCCCCACAATCAAAATTACAAATTAAAAGTCATCTTTTTCGCCTTGGGAAACCTACCTACAAGGTTTATGATCAGGACCATATTAAACTCAGAATGATATTATTGTATACGCTTTCTTTCCTTACTTACGGGGAAAATTGGTGGTACCCATGGAAAACTTCAAAACAAACAACATTTACGCATCAGAAAAAAAGTATGATATTCAGGAGTCTATAGGCATTTATTTGGCCGCTTTTTTTCCCCGCCATCAAAATTACAAATTAAATAAAAAAAAAAACTGGAGCCTTTTTGGCCTTTGGGCCCGTAGCCTATAGAAATTTGTCGTAATTCGTGTTTATTAATGTTTTATTTACCGTAATTTATCGTAATAAAAGAAAAGTAAAAGAATAGTATTTAATAGATTAAACAAGAATTAATCTATTAAATACTATTCTTTTATTACTTTTCTTTAACGATGAATTACGAATAAACAAGAATTAATCTATTAAATACTATTCTTTATTACTTTTCTTTTAACGATGAATTACGATAAATAAACAAGAATTAATCTATTAAATACTATTCTTTTATTACTTTTCTTTTAACGATGAATTACGATAAATAAACAAGAATTAATCTATTAAATACTATTCTTTTATTACTTTTCTTTTAACGATGAATTACGATAAATAATTTGAGAATTTTTTTCTTAAAAGATTGATTGAGAGTTTTTTTTTATATCTATAATTTTGAAAATTGTAACTGGCGTTTTAAGCCGGTGAGAAAATCGGTAATTTTTGTAAATGTTAAATCTTTCCTGGAAAAACTCTCCTGGTGTGTAATTTTTGACTTTTAAACAGCGTTTTACCCTTATTTGGTAAAAGTTGGATCTTTCCTAGAAAACTCCTGGTGAGTCATTTTTAGTTGTAGACAGCGTTCTTGCCTTATTTGGTCATTAAGACTGAACCCTTTTTATCGACAGACAGGATTTTATTTTTAGAAGGGTCGTGTCGGAATTTTGCCTGTCTCCATTGACCTCCAATGTAAAAAATAATAAAAATCCAGGAATAACGAAGATAGACAATTCAATGTTTTTGTCTTAGTTATCCTGGTATTATGATGTTATGTGACATTTATTAATGTCTTTCACTTATTCAGTGAAATTAATTTAAATTTACTTAGCAGTAAATTTTATATGTAAACGTTGATTAAGAGTCAATGTTGTATTTTATATTACAGGAATAACGAAGATAGACAATTCAATGTTTTTGTCTTAGTTACCCTGATATTAAATTTTATATGTAAACGTTGATTAAGAGTCAATGTTGTATTTTATATTACAGGATTAACGAAGATAGACAATTCAATGTTTTTATCTTAGTTACTCTGATATTAAATTTTATATGTAAACGTTGATTAAGAGTCAATGTTGTATTTTATATTACAGGATTTACGAAGATTGTCTAATTATTGACATAGTTTCCTGTATGTATTTTTACTTTATTTGATAATTCAAATAAGGTATATTACTCACAGAGTGAGTAAAATTATTTGGTATTTGCTTGGAAGAAGATTTGTCACGTTGGAAAGATTCAACGTTAGAAAGAAGATTTGTCACGTTGGAAAGATTCAACGTTAGAATTATTTTTAATAACAGGATAGACGAAGATTGTCAAAATATTGCATATTGGGCATAGCCTTCCTGTTATTTATTACTTATTTGAAAATCATATAAGTAACTTACTCTCAGAGAGAGTAAATTTTATGTAAAAATCGGTTTGCGACCGATTTAATTTGTATTGTAAAAAAACTTATTTTTACTAAGGCTTTGTAGCCTATTTTGAAGTAAATACAAGAGATAAATATTGTGATATCTCTATGAGAATAGTATTCTTTTATTATTTTTCTTTTAACGATGAATTACGGTAAATAAACAATAAATAAACACGAATTACGACAAATTTCTATAATTAAACGAGAATTAAGACAAAAAAGAGCCCCCCCCCCAAAAAAAAAATACATTTAGCGCCCTAAGTTGGTTGTTTTCTTTCAAGTAACACCGCAAAACGAACTTAGCTGGGGTCGTTATTTCAAAGTTCACCGCCCAGCATTTTCCGAGGCAGGGGACCGGGACGCACTTCCTCATAAATTACCTGTTTACCTAACAATAACGTGTTGTCCCTTCAAACAGAAATCCGATGATACAAATGTTTTTGCAATATATCGGGATTAGTTTTTTGTAGCACTGTCTGAGCAATGTCTGGATCTGTTCTCTTGAACTTCACCATGTCCTTCATGAACTGCAGATCACTTGCAGGAGCATCTGCAGCAAGTGTAGATGTCATCCACATGGGTGTATAGAACAGTCCTAGGAAGAGGTTGAGGCGTTCCAGCTTCATAACAGTTTCCTCGTACTCCAACTGTTCAGGAAACATGAACATCTTCATAGAATACAAGTTTCTGGCCATCCACCTGGCCTGATGAATGGCTGCCTTGTTAGACCTGTTCAAAAATCCACTTTTTCCTTTTTTCATACCATCCTGAACAGTCTCCCATGCTTTTTGGCCTAGAAAAGCCGAATATCACAACCATTTTTGTCTAAAACTTTGGGAACCTTTGTCTCATGAAGCATGAAGTTCTATTATATACGTGTTTTTGAGGTTTGTTTTCACCTATTTTCCCACCAATAAATTGGCATAAGCAGGATAAAGCAAGTAATTAGATGCTGACTGAAACATCAAAATGCATAGAAACGTTTATGGAAATATTACATGTGATTTTTACAGACAAATTTAAATAAAAATTGTAAAAATGTTTTGTTTTGACTGAGTACTAGTACTCTATTAGAGTACATTCGACAGGAAAAAGTGTAACATGCAGTCTAGTCAATCTGAATAATTTACTTCACTCTAGTCACAATTTTTTTTGGTTTTACCATGTTTGCTGCAGATCTGTTGAAACCTGTAAATGAATCCAGGGATAATTCACAAAATAACTTCACTGTGACATTAAACAAGGGGTTCCGAGGACGCAAGGTTAACATCTCAGAACCTCCACCTGCAGTCCATAGACAAGCGTTAAGCTGACCTGCTACTAGATCTGCTACAGAAACCTTCCTGGTCGGATACCCATCATCCAGCATCAGTGGTTCCCAGTTACCCACCAAGAGCTGTCTTCCTCCATCTCCAGAGTTTGCCAGGAAATGTAGGGAATCCTGTATTTTAAGACCTCGCCAATGAAATATTGGAGGCTATCATCCCATCCTGGCAGATGGCTAGGATCAAGACCATGAGCAAGTACAATGCAGCCATTCATCAGGCCAGGTGGATTGCCAGAAACTTGTATTCTATGAAGATGTTCATGTTTGCTGAGCAGCTGGAGTACGAGGAAACTGTTATGAAGCTGAAACGCCTCAACCTCTTCCTAGGACTGTTCTATACACCCATGTGGATGACATCTACACTTGCTGCAGATGCTCCTGCAAGTGATCTGCAGTTCATGAAGGACATGGTGAAGTTCAAGAGAACAGATCCAGACATTGCTCAGGCAGTGCTACAAAAAACTTGAAAACCACAGGTACCTGACACGGAAGGTTGTGCCGTTCGCTCTCTTCGGTAGCAGACTCAGTGACAAAGAGAAGCATGACATCGCTGCCAAGCTGCTTGCTACTGAGAAGTCAAATAGCTTCAGACAAAGAAACCTGTGTTCTCTCAGGTTACAGCCAAGATGACTCTGGCTGATCTGGTTGGTCCAGAGTGTCATCTTCTGCTTGACACCCTTGGCATTGAGTCTGATTGGCTTCTGTAACCTGTAGCAACATGTCCAAGGAGTGATAACTCCAGCAAGGCCCTGGAATATGTCAGCAATGTAAAAATAGTAAATGACATCGCTGATCGGGGAGTCCAGATGATGAGTGATTTTGCAAACATCATTACCACAGATTCTCAGCAAAGAGAGTATCTTCTTCAAGCTGTAGAATACAACCATGAGCGATTTGATAGCTTCGAGAAGCAAACTCTGAACATATGACTCTGAAGTGTCCTTCTGACATGGACAATAGACTTTTCTGCCTCTTGAAAATAATTTTTAGGGTCTTTGTCCCACATTTTCTGATGTCAAGATTGTAATATTTATGAAATTTTGATATTTTTCAGAATATGATGTGTCTTTTTTTTTCTTGAATGTTTACTTGGATTATTTTTACAGAAAGAGTATTACAAATGCTTCAATTTGATACCCAGTTTGTTGTTCTATCCAAATTGTAACAAAAGTTACAGGTAAAAAACTGTCTGGCAGAAGGCAAAATTTGGCACTTTTCTACTATCGCGGGCTTAATATCTTGAGGTCCAATGAGGCAAAGGTTCCTAACATTTTACCTCAAAATGGTTGTGATTTTCGGCTTTTCCAGGTCAAAAAGCATGGGAAACCATGCAGGAGGGTATGAAAAAAAGGAAAAAGTTGATTTTTGAACAGGTCTAATGCTTTATATTATGAGACTACGTATTGCATCAAGTGCAGAATGCATTTTAGAGGTATGCAAGTATATATATATATATATATATATATATATATATATATATATATATATATATATATATATAGTAATAATTAGTTATATGAAAATATAATATGTAAGATTATTGACACATGAGTGTCTGTGTGTTTGGAGGGGAGATAGTGAATCATGTGTCTATACATGAGTGAATATGACTAAGGAACGAATAATTAAATAAGAAAGGAGTGATAGGAAGATATTTGACATCCAACCGAGACAAAAATAATTAAACCAAATAATCAAAAATATTAAAACCAAATATTCAAAAATTTGAATATTTTTCTACTTTATTTAATTGCTAACCAAATCAAAAACTGATTTGACTTGTGTACGTCACAAATTAATTTTATTAAAATACTACAATGTTGCCTAAGTGAAACTACCTTAACACATTTTTAACTGTATTTAACATTTTTTTTTCACAAAATACAGAATTTTTAAAGTTTGCGTAATGGTTTTGTTTGATTAAATGTATTTCTTGGTATATCGTAGGGATACCCATTTTTTCGTCTGCTTTTCATTTTAAAAACGAACTAAAATGAATTAAATCGATTATTTAAGGTCACATTTTTGTCGAAGCCGAAAAGTAGTAACATAATGAGATAAATGACATGAAAAAATCAGACAGTTTTGAAATAAAATAACTGATGCATTATAAAATACATTTATTGCTAAATGAACACTGAAAATTTCATTAAAATCGCATAATTTCCTGATTTTTTGGTAATTTTTTTTAACGGGAGGGGAGTAAATTAGTTTGTAAAAAGACGGATTTTTCAACAATTTGTGTATATCTAAATTAATTAAATCGATTATTTAAGGTAATATTTTTGTTTTAGTCGAAAGGTAGGAAAATAATGAGCAGTAAAATCGGATAATTCCGTTTTTAGTAAATTATTTTCAATCAGGGCGTAGGTTCAACGTATTTTGTAAAATATGTTTGTCATATCACAATTTGCAGTACCTACGTATGTAATATTATTTTGCTATTTAACTAATGGTCATTATGCTACTATTAAAAAAAACAGCTAAAATTTAACTTTAAATAATCGATTAGATTAATTTTAATTGGTGTTTAATACGTACCACCAATCAGTTTAGGCCATCTTGAATAAAACGGAAATAGATATTTCCGAACTTTGTTTATCAAAAATCTCGTAAAAAAAGATCGTACAGAGTTGTTACAAAGAAAAATAGTTAATTCAAAGATCAAATTATCCGATTGGGAAAAATTACATCGTTATCTTAAAAAATAAACAAACCTATCCATATTACATGCGAAATGGTAATTTTCAGGGTACAATTTAGACAGAAAAAATACATATTATTACCCTCTTACGGTTATGCATCTATGTACGGATGGGTGTAACGGACAAACTTTTTTAGCCAAATTTTTTCTATTAAAATGAATAAAATCTTTAAAATCTTTAATATTACAATTTACTATTAAAATGAATAAAAACTTGAAAAAATGTAATAGTAAAATGTCACCGTGAAATTGACGTTAAAAAATGTCTTCGGTTTTGGTATTACTTTTTAAAATCGAAAATGAAATGAAATGAAAATTTGAATATTTTTTCTATGAGAAAAACTGATAAAATAATCCTGTATACTTACTTTATATTCTAATAGCGAAAACAAATATTTTATTTAACTTTTTTGAACAAAGAAAAACAAACTTCGGTTGTTACTCAGAAGCGTCCCGTCTCGTCTCTTTGTAAAACAAATATGTCGGTTTTGCTCTTCCGTATATTCTAAGAACCAAAAATTACTATTCAACAATAAAAATTACAAATTCTTTTAAGAATACTAATCGAGCTCGGATCAACTTTTAGTTCACTTGAAATCTAAAAATCATATTTTTAAATATCCGTGAAAAATTCGATTTTTTTCCGCAGAAAAAAAAAATTAATTTATTTCACGCAAATGAAAATATTTAATCACACAAAAGATTGAAAATCTCGTAAAAATTAATTTCTTAAAAAAAAAAAAATTTTTTTTTGACAATTTAATAGAATATAGTACATACCAATTACATAAGCAAAAAAAAGTTTTCAAATATTAATATTATGACATTTATATAGTTTTCAGCCTCTTATCTTTATAGAAAAAAAGTACAAAATTTTCTGACGCGTCATTTTTTTTTATCTCATAAAATAAAATAGGTGTGTGGGGGGATAGACCTCGTAAAAAAATATTTCCCCTAATATATTTTAAAAAAAACTATTTCAGATGTATTTACATCCAATGGTAAACATTTATGGAAATTTTCGTGAAAATCGGACCTTTAATTGACTTTTCATAGAATTTTTAAAAAATCCTCTTATCGTAACTTGTTTTTAGCTACGTTAAATTTCAGTTGATTTAACAGTGCAAAAATGAAAACATTGTTTTTCAATCATAATTTTCATTATTTTCGTAAGCTCATAAAAAATTTAAAAAATCATCAGGAGTTTGTTCAATGTTTTTTCTTTTGAATGGAAAATTATTTTTCAAGAAAATATTAATTATTTCTTCAAGTTTCATTGTGTTAAATGTAGGAGGTGGGGGGGGGGGGGGGTAAATTGCACAGGGTCAAATTGGTGGTATCTAGTGTTTAACATGAAAAAGTGTGTCTTTTTGGTGGTCCCTATAAATATACAATCATTTTAAATATAATTCTTTTAAAAGGATCTCTGACAAAAAAGTAATCATTTTACTTACCTTCCATGAGAAAGTCATATTTAGAGAGACAACAGCGTAGAGCAAGTTTAGCTTGTTAATCTGGTTGAAAACTAAAGGTATAGAATATCAAACGCCGCTTAAATGCGATTCAGTTGAAATGAGCACTCCAGAATTTTTTATTACTTTCATTTTGTCATTTGCAGCAGTTCAGTGAAATTTTATTGCTTATAACGACCGTTCTGAAAATTTCTTGAAATTTCTGCATGTGTTTCTAGAGCATGAAGCAAATTTCTGCATGTGTTTCTAGAGGATGAAGCAAATTTCTGCATGTGTTTCTAGAGGATGAAGCACATTTCTGCATGTGTTTCTAGAGGATGAAGCAAATTTCTACATGTGTTTCTAGAGGATGAAGCAAAATTTCTGCATGTGTTTCTAGAGGATGAAGCAAATTTCTACATGTGTTTCTAAGGATGAAGCAAATTTCTGCATGTGTTTCTAGAGGATGAAGCAAATTTCTACATGTATTTCTAGAGGATGAAGCAAATTTCTGCATGTGTTTCTAGAGGATGAAGCAAATTTCTACATGTGTTTCTAGAGGATGAAGCAAATTTCTGCATGTGTTTCTAGAGGATGAAGCAAATTTCTACATGTGTTTCTAGAGCATGAAGCAAAATTTCTGCATGTGTTTCTAGAGGATGAAGCAAATTTCTGCATGTGTTTCTAGAGCATGAAGCAAATTTCTACATGAGTTTCTAGAGGATGAAGCAAATTTCTACATGTGTTTCTAGAGGATGAAGCAAATTTCTGCATGTGTTTCTAGAGGATGAAGCAAATTTCTACATGTGTTTCTAGAGCATGAAGCAAATTTCTGCATGTGTTTCTAGAGGATGAAGCAAATTTCTGCATGTGTTTCTAGAGGATGAAGCAAATTTCTGCATGTGTTTCTAGAGCATGAAGCAAATTCTGCATGTGTTTCTAGAGCATAAGCAAATTTCTGCATGTGTTTCTAGAGGATATGAAGCAAATTTCTACATGTGTTTCTAGAGGCATGAAGCAAATTTCTACATGTGTTTCTAGAGCATGAAGCAAATTTCTGCATGTGTTTCTAGAGGATGAAGCAAATTTCTGCATGTGTTTCTAGAGCATGAAGCAAATTTCTACATGTGTTTCTAGAGCATGAAGCAAATTTCTACATGTGTTTCTAGAGGATGAAGCAAATTTCTGCATGTGTTTCTGATGAAGCAAATTTCTACATGTGTTTTCTAGAGCATGAAGCAAATTTCTGCATGTGTTTCTAGAGGATGAAGCAAATTTCTACATGTGTTTCTAGAGCATGAAGCAAATTTCTGCATGTGTTTCTAGAGCATGAAGCAAAATTTCTACATGTGTTTTCTAGAGGATGAAGCAAATTTCTGCATGTGTTTCTAGAGGATGAAGCAAATTTCTACATGTGTTTCTAGAGCATGAAGCAAATTTCTGCATGTGTTTCTAGAGGATGAAGCAAATTTCTGCAGTTTATGAAGCAAATTTCTGCATGTGTTTCTAGAGCATGAAGCAAATTTCTACATGTGTTTCTAGAGCATGAAGCAAATTTCTGCATGTGTTTCTAGAGGATGAAGCAAATTTCTGCATGTGTTTCTAGAGCATGAAGCAAATTCTGCATGTGTTTCTAGAGCATGAAGCAAATTTCTGCATGTGTTTTCTAGAGCATGAAGCAAATTTTCTGAAGCAAATTTCTATGGTTTCTAGAGCATGAAGCAAATTTCTGCATGTGTTTCTATGAAGTAGAGATGAAGCAAATTTCTCAACATGTGTTTCTAGAGATGAAGCAAATTTCTGCATGTGTTTCTAGAGCATGAAGCAAATTTCTACATGTGTTTCTAGAGCATGAAGAGCATGAAGCAAATTTCTGCATGTGTTTCTAGAGGATGAAGCAAATTTCTGCATGTGTTTCTAGAGCATGAAGCAAATTTCTGCATGTGTTTCTAGAGCATGAAGCAAATTTCTGCATGTGAGGATGAAGCAAATTTCTACATGTGTTTCTAGAGCATGAAGCAAATTTCTGCATGTGTTTCTAGAGGATGAAGCAAAATTTCTACATGTGTTTCTAGAGCATGAAGCAAATTTCTGCATGTGTTTCTAGAGGATGAAGCAAATTTCTACATGTGTTTCTAGAGCATGAAGCAAATTTCTGCATGTGTTTCTAGAGGATGAAGCAAATTTCTACATGTGTTTCTAGAGCATGAAGCAAATTTCTGCATGTGTTTCTAGAGCATGAAGCAAATTTCTACATGTGTTTCTAGAGGATGAAGCAAATTTCTGCATGTGTTTCTAGAGGATGAAGCAAATTTCTGCATGTGTTTCTAGCTTTCTACATGTGTTTCTAGAGGATGAAGCAAATTTCTGCATGTGTTTCTAGAGGATGAAGCAAATTTCTACATGTGTTTCTAGAGGATGAAGCAAATTTCTGCATGTGTTTCTAGAGGATGAAGCAAATTTCTACATGTGTTTCTAGAGCATGAAGCAAATTTCTACATGTGTTTCTAGAGCATGAAGCAAATTTCTGCATGTGAGCACATGAAGCAAATTTCTGCATGTGTTTCTAGAGCATGAAGCAAATTTCTGCATGTGTTTCTAGAGGATGAAGCAAATTTCTACATGTGTTTCTAGACATGAAGCAAATTTCTGCATGTGTTTCTAGAGCATGAAGCAAATTTCTGCATGTGTTTCTAGAGCATGAAGCAAAATTTCTACATGTGTTTCTAGAGGATGAAGCAAATTTCTGCATGTGTTTCTAGAGCATGAAGCAAATTTCTACATGTGTTTCTAGAGGATGAAAGCAAATTTCTACATGTGTTTCTAGAGGATGAAGCAAATTTCTGCATGTGTTTCTAGAGGATGAAGCAAATTTCTACATTTTCTGCATGTGTTTCTAGAGCATGAAGCAAATTTCTGCATGTGTTTCTAGAGGATGAAGCAAATTTCTGCATGTGTTTCTAGAGGATGAAGCAAATTTCTGCATGTGTTTCTAGAGGATGAAGCAGATTTCTACATGTGTTTCTAGAGCATGAAGCAAATTTCTGCATGTGTTTCTAGAACGCCGAGAAAAGAAAATGGATAGGGAAAATAAACTGCAAATGGCCTTGCTCGAAAGTAAGAAATAATTTATTTACAAGTCTCCGAACGGAGACATAAAAAAGGTATACAATACAATACAAAAAATGCATGTAATTCACCTGCGGGTGTGTCAGCTAAATTAACCAAATTTTGGCGCCAAGTAACAAATTACAGAAATATATTCACACACGCAAAAAAAAAAAAAAAAAAAAAGGAGGAAGATATGACTTATTGGTAGTGTACGGGTGTAGACAATATAAATTCAACCCTTAAAAAATAACTTTTCTCACGCAGGAGAGACACACAAAAAAAAAAACAGTTTGAAAGTAATGCGAAGGCTATTAGATTCTTCTAAACAGAAAAAGGTGAAATCTTTTCATATATATATATATATATATATATACTAGCAAATATATGCACCCTCCGGGTGCAATTATTTAACCTTTAATGTAATAAAATATTGTATTAAATTAGAAAGGCTAATGAAACTAAATAAGAATACAGATAAAAAGATTTGAAACAGAGAGAGTATAATAAAAGATTTGAAACAGAGGGGGTATAAAAAAATGGAACAACTGAAACTTACTCTTCCATCACTCTCGTCTTTCATTGTTATTTTTTCTAATTTAAGTATTTAGTTATAAGAGGAAGTAAAGTATAAAATGACAGTTATTTTATCTTGTTAATGGATTTCATTTAAGATTCATTGAAGAGATTTTTGCTTATATTCATTAAAATAAAACCAAACAGTTAGAAATCAATAATACTAAGCACATATTTATTAAATTCGATTTTTTAATATTAATATGCAAATTAGCCTTCCCGTTCACACTGTAAACCGCTATTTTGTTGTATATATAAATATAATTGCATGTTGTCAGTATGTAGACATAGTTAACAGTATTAATAATGTAAGACAATTTTATTAATAATTGAGGGTTAAATAAAAATAAAATCATGGAGAATGTGATGTCAATAACTAAGAGAATTGTGACTTGAGTAGGAATATAGTTTCGGTTACAGACAGAAAAACACACAATCTCCATTATAATAAGATATATTCTCGTCAGAAATCAAGACTCTTTGTCTTGGCACGTGTATATCGCTGCTTGGTTCTTCTCGCGTCAGAAGTTAAGGTTTTGCACGACCCATTGCGCCCTTTCTCGCTAAGAGGTATTCGCTAGAACCACCGTGTTTAAACCTCCCTCGGGGTCGTGAGCACCTGTTGGCACCTTCTGCTACGTACCTTTCTGCATTTCCTGCAACTTCTAGTTTTTCCAACTTTACTGGCCATGACCGTCTCGTGATCGTCTACTTATTTGACACTTACTTAGGACCTCCACTTGTGTACGTAATACTGTCTCAGGGCTCATCCAGGGGGTTTACAATCAACAACAAAGAGAGAATAAATACAAAACAAGACAATTTCAGGTGAACTTCAGAAATGGTCAGAGATGAGGTATATAGTTCGCATTGCTTCTAATTCATTTCCATCTGCTGCTATCTCCCACTTCTCCCATGGTTGCCGAGATGGGGCCACCCCCGCTTTCTTTTGGGAATCTCTGCTAACGCTGGCTTCTACTGGACAAACCCAACTGTCCTCTCCGGTGTTTCAAAACTTAACTGCCTTCTTCGGCTCCAGAAAACTAACTAACTAAACTTTTTAAAAAATCTCCCAGAATCCCTCAGATCTCATCTCCCTCTCATTCCCTGGGATTCCTCACGAGATTTCCAAAATCCTTTGTTCTAATATGGGTCAATTTTTATTATGGTCTAACCTCCAGTTAACTTCTCAAAGTTATTGAGAACACAGACTTCTCGTCTCTTAATCTTTTCTAAAGTTTTATGATTGGACTGAACTATTGACACACACAAACAATACACCTACTTACACATACAATATATATGTATACACACGCACATGTATGTATACATACGCACATATGTATCTATCTATCTATACATGTATATACACACATTATCCACCTGAACACACACACATATTTATACATATATATATTTACCAACCCCTCCGCACGAGCAGGATGCGACACAAGGTCAATTTCTTAAGCGGAGTTTAACAGGTTTGAATTCAGAGTTTTCCTTCTCCTAGACTGGTTGCCTAATCAAGGTTAAAGAGCCCAGTCTCCCCTACTATTTACCCATAGCTGGAGGGAGAATTGGATTCATACCTTTCCCAAGGGTATTAGCGCTATGTGAAATGTCAACAGCTTCGTCCAGGAATTGAACTCGCGTTGACGAGTCCATTTCCTACGACTCTAACCATTAGACCACGCACCTCATATTTATACATATATGTGGTTTGACTTACTACTTATTAATTATAACTACCTAGAACGTATTCGATATAACTGTGCAGCCACATATGCACGCACAATACATATTATTATAGTGCTTTGTTTTAAGGGATCTAGGTTGGCGTCAGATAGCAGTGTGAGACGACCTATTCTGCGCTCTGTACCCTCAATGCACGATGTCTAGAAACCCAAGCGTTGTGATATTCTGTGCTGGCCAATTTGAGGGCACGAGTCAGAAACAGTAGTCACAATGATTAAATAAAGACAAACAACAACTACAAGTGTTTGTAAACAAGACGCGGATGGAAGAAGGGGTGTGTAAGACTTCGCTGTCTATCCAACTGGCTGCTACTCGCTACCTCTCTCGTTGTGGATTCGGGGCTAACTACTGCTACCGACGTTAACACCTCTAGGGCCCGGGTTCTAACTGCCGTGTGCTGGAGTTTAGCTATATTTATGTAAAACTCTCCTTCCCCACCCATCTTCTCCGGACCACACAGATGGCCAGTACTTAAATCGAATCGCCGACTTCTAGTCGTCATTAACCCTTAAAATTAAAGCCATTAAATATTTTTCCAGACTTCGAACATTAATGTTTTTCAAAAGAGAATTCGTCATAAAAAAATAGCCTCTTTGCTTTTAATACCTGGGTGCATAAGATATTATCACTAAGTGGCCTAACTTCATGGTGGTCGTACAAGTCTCTTTAAACTTTACGGCCTAATCTTTGGATTCGTAAAAAGGTCACCACCTACCCCTTTTATTTATGCCTGGCTTTAACCTATTCTCTTTCTTATTCATTTATTTATTTATTCTGACCACGTTCGTCTTCAATCATAGTATCATAGCAGTAAACCACGTTCTGCAATAGAAATTATTGAGATAAATTAAGATGTTTCAATTGAAAAAAGAATTATTAAATAACATTTAAAGATTTTTCTTTCCCCAACATTACGGAATCTTTTGACGGCGATGAATCTTTCTCTTATCTCCCTAATTCCATCGATCTAATTTATCTCCAACATTCCATCGACATTCCATCACTCAAATTTTCAACCTTTAAACTAATTTCCTCAAAAAAGCGATAACGATTTGAGAAAAAAAAATGTTTGTGTCATTGTTTATCATGTCAAACGCCAACTATCACTGTGAGTGCATTGGCGCAGTTCAAAATCGACCTTCCCGGAAGGGTTGGTAATTTTACTTCAGTTAAGGAATACAGTCTCTCTCTCTCTCTCTCTCTCTCTCTCTCTCTCTCTCTCTCTCTCTCTCTCTCTCTCTCTCTCTCTCTCTCTCTGTGTGTGTGTGTCTCACACACAATTTATGAGATGTGAATAGAGTTGTGTATTACACACAATTTCTTAGGTATGTTTACAAAGAAAATGTACACACATACAGCTGAAATCATGACGTATTTACACAAACAAACAATAGCAATCATACATTGTGTATATAACAAATACACTCATACACACAATCATCTATTATTTTTGCATTATATATATATGCATGCGTATATGCGCACACATGCACAACTTGAGACACACACACACAACCTGAGTACATATATATATATATTATAATACTATGCATTGGGCACGCATATGTGGCTGCACAATAGGTGGATATATATGTATATAATTCTAGGTAGTAAGTCAAACCACATATATGTGTATGTATGTGGTAGACCGAATAAGTAGTAGTAAAACCCATATATAAGATAAGTATATATGTGTGTGTATGTATATATAGAGATAGATACATATGTGTGCATGTATACATACATGTGTGTGTATGCATATATGTGTATGTGTAAGTAGGCGTAAAGTATGTGAATGGTCGGTCAAAGAGGCCATAAAAGGTGAGATTAGGGTTTAGAATAGATATGAAAAGTGATAAAGGCCAGAAGCAGACAACATGTCTGGTCCTTTGGCACTTAATAGTTGACCAGTTGGTCATAAAAATCATGAGGGTGGTCTTTTAGACAAAGAACCCTTTCAAATCCCGCAGGGTTGATAGGATCTCGGAGGATGAGATTTCAACGAGATTTGATAGCGAGAATTGGGATTCTGGGAAATTCAAAAAGTTTTAGTCAGTTAGTTTTTGGACACCGCAGAGGACAGAAGCTGCCCACTAGAAGCTAGCTTTAGAAGAGGTCTCCAAAAGGGACGGGGGGTGACCCCTCTCGACAGACATAGAAGCAGATGAATTAGAACCAGAGGAGAGACTGATGTGGATGAATACGTATTATATATCTCCCTGCCATTTCTGAAGTTCACCTTACATTGTCTTGTCTTGTTGTTGTTTTATTTCCCTTATGACACATGGGTGTGTTCCAGACACGGCGTTGGGGTTGTGAGACGATAGATACGGCCAGTGACAAAAGTGACAGAGATGATCCGGACAGACTGCTATTGATCATCAATATTCTCTCCGGACGTCCTGTACACAATGATTAAGAGCATCGATCTGGGAGACTGCTATTGACTGTGATCGATATTCTCCCAGACGATTTGGACGAGAATGGTGGAATGATGACGACCCGACCCCCATGTTGTCATAATATATATATATGTAACCTTTATATATTCACACAAATACATAATATATCATTTTTCTTGTCATACAATGAGTGATTCACACGTATTGTTCACATAGGTACATATGATCATACTTACATATTCATTTGAAACAGTCAACCCATTCGCACACATTTAAAAAAGAAAAAAGTAAAGAAAAAAAAAGGAAAAAAAAAAAAAACAAAAGAAAAAAAAAAAAAGAAAAAAAAAAGTAAAGAAAAGAAAAAAAGGAATGATTGTTAGAAATTATTGTCCCCAAAATATATATCAGGGTGTATCAAAAATTTTTTTTTTTTTTTTTTTTTTTATTATACAAAGCTTTTCTCCAAAATGTAATTAATGTGTATATCTAGAGCCGAGTTTTTCAAGTTGTGTGTCGCAGCACACTATCAATATGTTGATCAGAATTGAGTGGTAAATTATACAGAAACGGTGAGAGATCAGTCACAGGTCATAACAAATTTATTTCATATGCCATTTAAAAAAAAATTGACTTTCTTTTTTTCTTTAGATGTTAGCCTTTCATATATCGTCATAATTTATGCATGACAGCATTTTACAAGGTAAAGATTATTTAAGCTCAAATTACGTTCCATCATGTCTGATCAATTGTAAACTTACTTGAAACTTACACCCTTCCAACCCCATGTTGTGAATTTTTAAATAGTGAGAAAGGCGAAGGTCACTGCTGGAAAGAAGAAGATGTCGCAGTCCACAGCTGGAAAAGGGTTACATGAAATAATACTTCAACAAGTTCTTTAAAGTTGAAAATGCTTTTTATATACAGCCAAAGTCTGTACAAAATAAGTTGTTTGCAGGAAAAATGTCCAAGTCGGGAGAAGTGACACTCTAGACTGGTTCAAGGACAGGAGTTGGGAAGTTCTATCAGAGTTGGTATTGGAGTTGGCTTTTCTCAGACAACGACACGTCTCACGGCGACAGAATCTCTGGGTAGCTTGCTGACAAAGTGCGGCGAGTCTCAAAACCGGCTCGCTTAAGTAATAATCGCCCAAATACAGGGTACGGTCAGACGGGGGAAGATTGGTTTGTTTGGTTTGTTTTGTTTTACGGCATATCAACCTCAGTGGGTCATTTAATGCCGATAAAGTTTTGAAATAAATCAATTCTTAATGGATAATACAATTTTTTTATAAATACATTTTTCTATTTAACCCATAGATGGGACCCTAACAGGTACTACCACTCCGGGTCAGAGTGGACCAGGGAGCAATGGTGATGAAGGGGTGCTCCACATTCCCCAAAGCTCCAAAACTGGAACCTCACCATCAGATAGAGTTTAACATCATTCCCAGCACATGTAGAACCGCAGCCACCGCCTTCTAGCACCCATATGATAAAAAGAGTTGGGGCTTGCCATAAGGGCAATAGAGTTGGGAAAATCATATAGGTGCTAGGGCTTGACGTGACCAGCCGATTGATCGGAGGGGGCCTCTCCGACTGCCCGTCCAGCCCAAGATAGGGCCAAAGTGGAGTATTGCATGTCATGAACTGCTCATCCACTTGGGTTCTATCCTTAAGCATCACGGGTCGCCACCCACGGCCAACAGGTGGCCCCATTGGGGGAGTCTTACCATTCTGCAGAGGTGCAGTCGGTGCATTCTAACGCCCCAGCGGACGGGGGAAGAAGCGTCTTCCTTAATGTCAGTTTCTAATCAATTCGCATTTATTATTCCTTTGTTTTGAATTTCCAAAATCTCAAACTTGGAAAAATGCGACGTTGCCAAAATTCTAAGCACAACCCCTTTTCTCCAGCCTTCTAAAACCCCTTTCTGTTACCATTACCTATGTAACACTATTAACATCACAAAGTTTTTAAAAAAAGACACTACTTACACACATGAAAAAAAAAAAGAAGAAGAAAAGAACATATTCAATACAATCTTTTTGTGAATGAAAAAAAAAATAGTTGAAAAATTTTATACACACATCATCACTACATCCTGAAAGAAAGAAAGAAAAAAAGACAATAGAGACTCTTACCGAACATTGAACAATCCGCTAATCCCAAATGATTTCAATATCTAATGTATACTAATATAAACTAATACATAGTAATGCATATTATTAATAATACTAATGTATGCATAATTTTTTTCGTAGTGTTTACTGCTAGAAATTTGAACTAAACATTAAAAGTATAGAGAGAGAAAAGAAAAATGTATTCTTTTAGCTGGCCACGCAAACTGTCATAATTTTGGTAACAGAAGACATTGTTTATAAAATATGTCAATCAAAATTGATACAAATGTTGCGGCCAATCACATCATGAATGTTCATAGTAAATAAGAAATTATAAATGGAATACCAACCTAAATCAGACTTAGTGAAGTGTTTGTTTTTAAAAAATGATATTCGGGTTTGTTGTCTGCAAATTAATGCTACCCTCACATTAAGGTTAAGCGGAAAAAAACCGTATTAGGTAGGAAGAAATGAGGGAATGAAATTGAATTGGAAAAGTTGAAATTAACCAAAAATTAAAATGAATTCAAAAACCCGGAATTATGGGTGTTGGCGAAAGGCCCAAATATTTAACAGAAATTGATATATTCCAGCCTCGGATGGAAAGGGGCGAGAAATTAAACGACAAGGGGATGGGAGTTAGAATTAACGGTATGACGCTTGCCCAGTCTGTGGGATGCAAAGAATTTCAGATGATGGCTCGAATCAGTTAAAAAAAAAATTCAGACTAGCAGATAACTATTAAAATATTCAGGTGTGGTGTATTTTTGATTTCTGCATGCATATATATTTGTTGTGTACTGTTTGGGATATTGTTTATTTGATGTATTATTTGCACAATTTATTCGTGTATAATGTCTGCCAATTACCTAATAAGTAATTGACAAAACGGTTAGGGGACGATTGTAACACTATTAACAGTGTTATGGGTTGACTGGCGATCTGTTAATTATTTACTAATTAATTAAAACTATCCTAATTATTAATTATGGTAGTTTGTTAAAAGTAAAAGTAAAAATAAGAAAAACAATAATAATAATAATAATAATAATAATAATAATTGTTTATATAAAAATGTAAATTTATCTAAGTAAAGAATTTTCACGTAGACAATGAAATTCCTTAAATTATGGAATTATGGAATTTGGCATATATCATCGGAATTTTAGATTTTGCCAAAATAAAATGATAACTTAATAAATAAGATTCCAGTTTTTGAAAAGTTGGTCAACAATTTCAAAAACTTAGATAAATAAAACAATGGTTGGCCTTGACTCGTTGGAGTTGGAAAAACCCAAATGGAAAGATACAAGCTAGGCTGGCACAAGGCCATTTAGACACGTAGGCAATGTTATCGAGTGGCTGGCCAATCAGAGACATATGTTAGGGGTGGGGAGGTCTGGATCCCATAAATAACAGACCAGATAGAGACCAAGAAGAGACCGAGAAGAGAGAAATAGAGTCAGACACGCCGTAACCGCTGCAAATCGCATCCCTTGTCGCCGTCCATACTGTTCTCTGAAGTTCCGCCACTCGGTAACAAACCAAGTTAAGTTATCCATTAGCTGTAGATCGCCAGTCAATTATCAAAAGAAAATCACCTCGCTCTTCTGACATTATACAGGAATATAAATCATTGTATATAAAAAAATAAAATAAATGTATATATCTTGTGCATAATTATCAGAAGGCGTTCCTGTTTGTTTTGGTTTGACCCCGTTGACAGCTTTTGGGTATCGTATTTCAGCCGAGTTGAAACAGGGACAAAAACAGCTTTCCGTCAGGGCCCTATAGTATTGTATCATCCAACAAAACGACTGTAGTACTTAGCCGGAGCATCGTTCCCATACATACATTTGAACCCTGTGCCCCAGCCCATAAGTATTATACCTACAATGAGGATAACGGGAGGATAACTTTCCTCCTCTCTCTTAATGCTTATTGTGACTACCACTCAACAAAAGGGATTTAGCTAAGGGATTTCCCAAATCGAGGCTCATCAATCAGTTATTCTCGGACGAGCTAAAATGCTCTCTTTGTATCTTTCCGAAATTTACCATATTAGGCTACGGGCCCAAAGGCCAAAAAGGCTCTAGTTTTTTAAATTTAATTTGTAATTTTGATGGCGGGGAAAAAAAGCGGCCAAATAAATGCCTATAGACTCCTGAATATCATACTTTTTTTCTGATGCGTAAATGTTGTTTGTTTGGAAGTTTTCCATGGGTACCACCAATTTTCCCCGTAAGTAAGGAAAGAAAGCGTATACAATAATATCACTCTGAGTTTAATATGGTCCTGATCATAAACCTTGTAGGTAGGTTTCCCAAGGCGAAAAAGATGACTTTTAATTTGTAATTTTGATGGTGGGGAAAAAAAGCGGCCAAATGAATGCCTATAGACTCCTGAATATCATACTTTTTTTCCCAAGCGTAAATGTTGCCTATATTGAAGTTTTCCGTGGGTACCACCAATTTTCCCCGTGAAATTTACCCCCCACTATATATTGAAATTTTATATTACTACTACGGACTTATGCCAGCGCCTTCTAAGATATCTTAGAGGGCCTTACTCATGCCCATAGGGGACTGTCAGCAGCAGCAGCAGCAGCCATCATCATCACCGTCAGGGGTGATCTCTATAAATAGCCCTGACCATTAGTAATTCTTCCTCTTTCTAGTTGTAACCCTTCTGAGGGTCAGTTCGGGGACCGGCACTCACGCGTCCCTCTCTCTCCCCTTGGCGAATCCTTCTGACTACTACAGGTAAGAGCTTTGCTCTATCTCTCCATACGAACTAGGTTCTGATAGAAAAACCCACGGCGGAGTTCTACCATGTTCTACCATGCTTACTACCATGTTAACAAACCCGGCTTCTAAAGAGAGATTGCTGTCTTTTTGGACCCATGACGGCTGACAGCCAATTACCAATATCACCAGGATAACAACTGAGGGAGCCGACGAACTAATTTGCAACAACGGACAAGCTTCACACTTTGATACACTTGCAGTCAATAGGCTGCTAGCAGAATAAACTTTTGCAACCCTTAAACTACCTTAAACACCTCAAAATACCCTAAACAAACCCATAATAACATTACGGCTTATACCTAAACGAGGAGGTGCCGCTAGCTTCTAAAAGAAGTTATTAAACCTCGCGAAGCTTGTCCGAACTAAACCAGAACACTTTCTTCTTCTCTTGTTGTACCTTTTTATGTGCATTTATATATTAAACCTGTTGCATTTTGATTTCGTTGTACTCTCGTTCCTTAATGTCATTCCGCCTATTCTCTTCTGCTCGCCTCACCTTGTTACTTAATTTTTATATATATTTAACATAATAAAACTTGCATAAAGGTTAATATTATATTGATATTTTTTTATTCACTCGAAAGAAGAAGCATTAAACAAACTCCTAATGATTTAAAAAAATTTTTAAAAAATCTTTCCGAAATTTACCATCTGCCCAATTGGTACTTTCGGTTTATCGGGTGATTCCCCTCTTCGCCTTCAACTAAATTACTTTTTTGACCCTGGCAAATTGGAATTTATCTAAACCGAAAATTCTCAACTTAATTTCATCTTTCAATTATTATGACAGTCCTATTCGTCAAGGAGGCATATGTTTTCTTAGACTTGAATTTCCATTTACCCCAACCAGTATACACTAACTGGCAAAAGTCAGACAAAACGTCTCTCTCCCAAAAACTAAATTCTTATATTATTTTAGAACCTTGGTATTTCCAGCATCAGGAGATATCAGCCCTTTAATGACTACAGGATAAGGATTAACCCCCTAATGTCCATATTGTTATACTAATACCGAAACGTATGAATCCAACTATTATCTCTCTAGCTGTGGGTAAATAGTAGGGCAGACTGGGTTCTTTAACCTTGGCTAGGAAACCAATCTAGACGTAGGCAAACTGTGAATTCAAAACCTGTTAAACTCCGGTTAAGAAATTGACCTTGTGTCACATCCTTCTCATACGGAGGGGTTGGTAAATATATATATATATATATATAATCCAAAAGTCCAGAGAAGAAATCTTCCTTACGACACAAGAGTTTTATTTAAAAAACCTGTCGCAGTTTGAGAGCTCAATGTGTGTTCTTAATGTTAGAGTCACAGAGCAAATATATAAGTAAAGAAATAACAAAAGACTTAGAGATTAAGCATTATAGTCTAAGCTCTCTGAAATAGACTATAATGCTAAATCTCTAAGTCTTTTGTTATTTCTTTACTTATATATATATATATACACACACACACACATTATATATATATATATATATATATATATATATATATATATATATATATATATATATATTGTGACACCCTGTCGATATGTGCACTAGTGCGCATATCGATAAGACCGACAGCCGATTCAGTTTGAAAGTAGATTTGCAAGTGCGTAGGCGAGTGCGTAGGCGATTAGCGAACAGGAAAGTTTGCAATCTGTTTAACCTAGCTATGCGCAAATTAAGGCCTATTATATAAAAGGGTGATCACAGGAAATTCTTCTAAAAATCATATAAAATAAACTAACAATCAGATTTTAATAAAACTTTCGGTTTATGAAGTAATAAAAGACGAACTTTATTGTAAATAAATTTTTACTAAATTGAAAAGGTTAATAATTTTTTTCGTTAGTTTTTGTTTCGCGTATTGATCATCCAACAAAAATCTGATATTTTTTTATAGTATATAAATAAATTTTACATTTTTGGAAAGACAATGTAATGACATAACATATAAAAAAAGATAATTCGCTAATAAAATAGTTTTGGAAATAGAGCATCTTAAACATTGAAACTTAAAAATCTCGTAAATAAGAAAAATATGTATCTTTTTTTTTTTTTTTTTTTTTTAATTGTTAGATTATTTTCAAAAGAATTTTATATTAAAAGTTCATATTGTGTACATTTTTATTTTATTTTTCAGAGATTTTAAAAAATTTATAAAATGTAAAATAAATACTTTTGTTTACTGTCAAGCAAAATCGTATTTATTTAATCAAAGAAAATATTGTATAAAACATATCTCGCTAAAAATGATGACATAATATAAAACATTCTTATTTTTATGAATTTTTGAAAATAATGTTTGAATTAAAAATTGTCGTCAGAATGATTACGGAAGCATCTAAGGGAAACAAAGGTAGGTGTCATTTTCATGAGATTATTTATTATTCAGAAATTAATGACGACGAAGAGTTTACAAAATTTGAAATAGGGGCAGACTATTTAAATAAAGATTTGTTCATTATGGATTAAATTTTAAAAAGACTTTAAAAACTACAAAATTGAATAAAGAACTTCACCTTTGAGGTATGTAATGTTTTATATACTTTTTTAATAATTTAATAGATGTATCGAAAAAAAAATATTATGATAGAATTTTATTATAAATAATTTCTAACATTCTAATTTTTATTTTCCCAACTCTCTTTTTCAATAATATTAAGAGTTAAATCGTGAGGCTAAATTAGTAATTTGTTTTTGTTTCAGAACATATTTTTGATACGTATCATCTTCCATATTAACAAAAGGTGCACACGTCAAGAAAGCGTGGGAATTTACGACAATTTACGGCAATTTATTGTAAAATGCAAAAATTTAGGTTTTATGTAAGAGAAATTAGTTTTTTCTTTTTTATAACACATAAACTTGGAATTGTTCTTTATATTAAACGTAAAAGAAAACATTAAAAAGTTAATTTTCCATTTTTTATTGACGTTTTAAAATATTTTTAACAATTAAGCGGACTTTCAAAATGTCTTTCAGAATGTCGGCGGTTTGCACATACCTAGTTTAACCTGTCGGGAAAAAATGAAAACTACTCACCTGCAATCTTCTGAGGGAAGAAAGCAGGAATGAAAAATGCGTAGGAATTTATACTTGTGGTTGGTGTCAACTATTATTTGATTGGTCGAATTGGTAGATAAATACCTCGTCACCACTAACGAAGGCACTTATTCTTCAGGACTTTTTTTCTGGACTATTTGTACGAGACCTAAAGTGTCAGTTCCTTTTTACCCACTTGCAAGGTCGCAACAAGGTTTGTTGCAAGCTTTTTCCCTATCCAAACCAGACCAGGAGGTCTTTATTGGTGTACTCAACCAAGTCTACTGGCAATTTGCCAAAAACCCTTACATTTTTATCTTCATGACAAGAAAAACCTGAAAGAAATTCTTAATACTACCCCGCGTAAGGGGGTAAAAGGGTTACCGGGACCACCTCCTTCTTTGAGGTGGCTTCATGAAAGTGCAGATGACCCAGTGAACCCATCGCTATGGCAACGACCAGAGTACCAACCCTCCCCCAGCGTCCCCAACGGTTTCCGGTGGTTTTAGCGCCAAGAACCCGCGCACGTCAAAAACACAGTTAAGGAATCCGACCGGTGGACAACACGTGAAAATTCGAGCTCTGAGAAAAATTACACATTTTGATTTTTAAGGATGGGCGATCAAGGAGATTGCAGACTATTGACTACGAATTAAAAGCCAGTTCATTTTGGATAGAAAGAATCCACCGATGATTTTAAAAAAAGAGTAAATAAAAAATAAAAAAAAGGATTGAATAATTGTTTTTTGAAAGGAACTTTTTGACGGATTCCAACGGCAGAATAATTGTTTTTTTTTAAAAGAACTTTTTTGGCGAATTCCAAGGGCACAGTGAGTGAAAAGCAAAATATATCATATTTTTCGTTGTATTCTGTGAATTCCTATTGTTTGCTGTGCAATTCGTGTATAGTTGATATGTTTTGATATTTGTATCTGTTCGATTGCTCGCCTACTCATTTGACATAAGAACTACCAATTAATTTTATTCCCCGACCCCACATAGACTTGTATATATGCTCTTACTCCCTTTCTTTTCTTGTATAAAAAGTTGTAATTAGATGTGAATAAACTCTTGTATGTTTATTTAAAGTTTTATGCGTCTTTTCTTCATTCAGCGTTGTTGCCTTTCATTCGGTTTTCTCCCCCCCCCTCCTTTCACTGGAGCAAAGAGAGGTGTCTGAAATCCCCATCCCTTTTGTATTATATTCTTTTTATTTTTACAACTGGGACCTTTATCGCATTGTTTTTTTTTTATTATTTCTTGCTGCGTGTGCACACTGGTCGACCCCAACCAGTGTGGGTGCGTAACAGAATATATATATATATACAGCGGTGGTTGGGAAAAGAAAATCAGAAGTGGAAGCGAGCCGAGGTGTCCGCTTTGCCTGATGGATATTTATTATTCGGGTAAAATCCTGTTCATCAACATAACAGGGCGAATCTTTTGTTTATTTCTTTGGACTACATTCATCAATGAGATTAGATCCATAGGCGACCCGGCCTCACCCTCGGGATATAGCGTCAGTAAGCCGTTGTCCATGCAGCTCGTGTTTGTACTCCCGTTGCGCCAAGTTGGACACTGGATACCTTTGCCATTGTGTTCCGCAGCACTGATGCAGCTTGGCCTCCCATTCACTTCCATGTTGCGGTCCAAACTTTCGCCGTATTGTCAAATTTGGCGCTGAAGTCCTGTTCGTCGATGGTCAGTGCTGCACATTCGGCTGGTTTACTGTGACCGAATTCTACCACGACAGTCAGAGTGATGTGTGTGGTATCCTGTGCTCACATTGGACGTGCAATAGACTTGACTACACAGGCTATATAAACTGTGCCCCCCCCCTAAAAAAAACCAAAAAAAACTTCATTTTGTAGCCGAGTTTTGTTTAAGGAAATAAAGCTTAGTACTTTTACTTTTAGTATTATTTAAACTCTTGTGTTCAGTCCAGGTCTCCGGCATGGCGGTGTCAGCTTTTAAAAAATGTCGATAAAAACGTCTTCAATGAAATATGAAAAAATGAACCGACAAAAAAACGATTTTTCCTTTTTTTTCTATAGATAAGAGTCTGAATAATTATATCAGAAGATTTTTATAAGTTTCTATGCGAGAGCTTTTTATTAAAAGAACCATGAATACAGAATTCTGCTAAAAAATATTAACAAAGAAATTGAACCTGTGGTAAAAAAACGGACTGTTTTACCATAAAATATTTTTAAAAAATTAAAAATGACCTTTTAATTAAAATATAAAAAAATATCTAAATACTCAGATTTTCTTTTATTCACGTTTGTTTAATGTCTTGTTTTTAGTTTAAATAAACAAGAATATCTAAATATTTTGATTTTTTATTTGTAATTGATCGTTGGAAATAAATATATTTAAAATAAAACAAAAATACCGAAAAAATGTTTTGATCTTTTATTTGTAATTGATTGTCGAAAAAAAAAAAAATGAAAATACAAAAAAAAAAAAAAAATCAAAAAAAAAACTTTGTGGATTGAAGGCGTTTTTATCAACAACTTTTTTTTTTAAACCTTTTTTTGAAGGTACTGTTTTTAAGCTAACATTGCCAAACGTTTTTTATGGCAGGAGGCCGGGACGGAACTCTGCAAATAATACCGTTATCTGTACAACATTTGTGCTCTCCGGCCTTCATCAGGTATTTCTTCTCAAACTTGGGAACCTTCTTTTCAAACTCAGGAACGTTCTTGTAATAATCAGGAGCCATCACAGAACTTTGAACCCAACCCTTTATTCAATCTATGGGTGTGTCCTGTTTCTCAATCCACGAACCATAGCTGGGGTACAGATGTTAAGCTGTGTTAATTATTATTCTATGTTACTGTCGCCCTTGACCAGGATTGAACCTGCAGCCTAGAGATAACTGTTGCTTAGAACTGTATTAACTCAACGCCTATATCCACTAAACTATGTGTCCAATTTCATGAATTTGGATTTTGTGCAGCAGTTCTCAATTAAGGCACTCATAGCATAGCGGTTATCATTGTAGGATGTGGACTCTGCTATATGAGTTTCAAATCCTGAGTGAAGATGTTTGCATTTCATATAGCACTAATACTGTTGGGAAAGGTATGAATTCAACTGTTCTCCATCCAGCTATAGGTAAATCTTAGGGCAAACTTGGCTCTTTAACCTTGGTATTGAAATCAGTCCAGGAGAAGGAAAACTCTGAATTCAAACCAGTTGTAAACCTGGAGAGGGATGGGCTCTGCCAGGTTATTTTTTTACTCAAAACACGCTACATGAGTAGCAGAAGTCCTGCACAAGGCTGTTTGCATTTCACATAGTGTTCATACTGTTGGGAAAACTATTACTTTGTCGTTAATTGTTTTATTTTCGAAGTTTCCTCCAGACATACCCATACACACAAGTGCCCTTTATATATGTATAGATTACCTTCGGACATACATACACACAACTGCCCTTTATATATGTACGGATTGCCCTATATTAAGGAACATTCATTAAAGAATTGAGAAAAATGTAACTGCATATAAAAAGATTATAGATAGTTTAAAATGGGAAGTTTCTTTTCAATCAAACTTTACATATTTACCAACCCATTCGCACGAGTAGGGTGGGACACAAGTTCAATTTCCTGAGCGGAGCTTAACAGGTTTGAATTCAGAGTTTTCCTTCTCCTAGACTGGTTGCCAAACCAAGGTTAAAGATACCAGTCTGTTCTACTATTTAACCATACCAGAGATTATTTGCATTCATACCTTTTCGCAAGGATATTAGCACTATTTAGAAATAAGCAATATATGAACCCACTATGTTCATGCTGTTGGGAAAAGTATAAATTCAACTATTCTCTCTTGACTTATGGGTAAATTCTTGGCAGTGGAAGAAATTGGACAAATCAATTTCACAACTTAGATCTTAGAGTATCTGTACAATGAAATTTGATGCAATTTTTGGCAGTGGAAGAAATTGGACAAATCAATTTCACAACTTAGATCTTAGAGTATCTGTACAATGAAATTTGATGCAATTCTTGGCTGGTTTGTGTTGTATATCCTTTTCATTACTTACTTTCTTCTGTTCTTCTTCTGGCGTCTTTGACATCTTAAGTTCTAGCTTCTCTTCTAACATCTCTTCGTCTTGGTGGTCGGTCGCACTGAACTCATTTCTTCTTCTAGATCAGTCTTGTTACCAAGACATTCACCAACCACAAAACGTGTTATTTTCTTAAGCTTTTATTTACTTAACTAAACATTTCATGTAACTAACATCTGACTAACATAGCGTGCGTATGCAGTGAGTTTCAGTTAAGGCAGAAACATCTTCTCTGCCCGACATCCAAACTGAAACTGAGGACCCAACCAGGTCCCACGTGACTTCACATATTTCGCGGGCTTTCTGTACTATTCCATGGAAAGTCCCGCCCGTGATATGAAAAGGGCCATCCCTTTAGAAATACAGGGGATTGACAATAATCTTATGCAACCGCATAGATTATGTAACAGTTAGTAGACACTGGTGTGTCCATGTGTAGATGTCCACATAAGAATGTTACTTATAAGTTTATCCTTACTTCTCCTGCCAGTGTCCAGTATGTGACCGATTCATTGTTTGAAATTAGAAAAAGAAAGAACGAAAGAAAAAAAAAACCAGAAATTTAATTCTTCCGGGAGCTTGAGCCGGAGTAGAAACAGATGGTGGCAATGATAAGGCCACACAGGGTGATTGGAATGTATGTGAAGAAATCGCAAAAGGAAATCTCAAGTGTTTTGGGAGACCTCCCAGAAGCGAGTCCACTTGAATCGGCTGTGATTGTTGGAGATAGCCTTTTGATGTGGCCAGACTGATGGTGCGGAGGAAGATGATCAGGAAGTCGGTTGACCATGAGTATCTTGGGCCCTTGAAGAAAAAATTTTATTATTTTCTTTTTCCACTTAAGAAAAAGATAAACTTTTTGTTGAACATCTTATAGATGACCGGAAGAAATGAATTAAACCTATATGTATTTAAGACCCCACATTTTGTTGGAAAGCACTTGAGAACACCGGAAGAACTGAGCCTCTGTTAATTTAGCGGAAGTGAATTCTATTGGTAGTTAGAATTGAGGAGAGTGCGGTACCCCTGCCAGGGTGGGAGGTACAGAGAAAATTTCTATCTCCACGTCAGCCGAAAATCAGAATGTCCGGTTAAGATATTATTTAACCGAGACGCTTTTGGACGATAAGGCAGATGAAGCCGAACATGCAGACGAGACAAAGCTAAGAGAACTTGATGTATAGACAAGCTTAGTGGGCTAGAAAAGCAAAGATTAACTCAAATACAGATAGCCGACAGAAACTGACTTCAGCTAAGACCATTGAAAAACTTAGTCAACTTTATGAACTGTTTTGCACAATCCCTTGCAGAGCCCTGATTGTATTCGACCAGAAGTTATTAATTAGAGGTCCATCGATCCCACAGCCTTGAGAAATAATTGTTTGTATTCTTTTGTTTGAATATAAATGTTGTTGAGTTTTTAAAAAAGAAAAAGAGTTGTTTTTTTATGTGACCACTAGGCCGCCGTTAACCTTGGAAATCAGTTTCTATAGCGGATTTCTAGTCGTTTGAGATCTGAACACAACATGGGCATTCGGTAGACTTTCAGCAAATATAGAGACCTTGCAATCCATGGTTGATGCAGAAAATCCGATCTTGACGGCCAATTTTGGAAATTCCATGAGCCCTTTAGATTAGTAGCGACCGACGGGTTATAGTATGTCTTATTTGTATTGCGTAAGAGGCCAAGGTCGAGTTATAGTAGTAGTCGTGAGTAGTAGTCGCCGTCATTAACTCAGAGAAACAACATACGAAAGTCATATAGTTTAAAAGGGGTTGTCTATTTCTTTCTAGGCTTGTGAGTTCTTTTTCAGAGAGAGAGAGAGAGAGAGAGAGAGGTCAAGCTGTTCTATCATAAATCACGTTAATGCGCGCTGTTCGTTGCTAGCCTAGACACGTCACTGTTGGACCCCAAGAAACCCACATTTGCCTCCGACGAAGGCCAAGACCAAAAAGACCGATTTTACTCTTCTTCTGTTTGTAGTCCCAGGAGTGGGGGAAGGGACACATCTGCTTCTGACCTCTGCAGAAAACCTGGGACTCCTGTTTTTATTTTAAAATCTAGTTTAGGGGTCATTGGTCGGTCAATGGCTGGCACCCGTTGAGTATTTACAATTCCAAACTTTAACCTTTTTTTGTTCTTATTTCTTTTCTTTCTCCAGAAATCCGATTACCATTTTCTTTTCAATTCCCAAATTCTCCATAGACCATAATAATTACGCTACGCTTGGATGGTTTGGTAAGTGGTCTTACAGCAGTTGTTTTTTGTGGAATGTTGCTTCCAGGACAACATGCAGTATCCTTGGGTAGTTACCATCTAGCTTTTTATTTTACATAAAAATTAAATTATTTAAAATCGACACATAAATAAAATTCAGCCATGTTGACTTAGTCTTTAGAATACATCGACTGCATCTCTGCAGAAGGGTAAGACCACCCCCTTAAATGAGGCCACCTGTTGGCCATGGGGGGGGGGGACCTGTGATACTTAAGGATGGAATCCTGGTGGATAAACAGTCCACGATATGCAGCACTCTACTTTGGCCCTTACTTAGGCTGGACGGGTTGTCGGAGAGTCCTCATCCAATCAATTGCATGGTCACGTCAAGCCATATCACCTATATGATTGTCCCAACCTTATTTCTCTTATGGCAAGCCCCAACCCTTTTTATCATATATGTGCTAGAAGGCAGTGGCTGAGGGTCTTAGTGTCCTGGGTATGATGTTAAACTCTATCCGATGGTGAGGTTCCAGTTCTGGAGGTCTGGGGAATGTGGAGTACCCCTTCATCCCCATTGCTTCCTGGTGCACACTGACCCGGAATGGTAGTACCTGTTAGGGTTCCATCTATGGTTTAAATAGAAAAATGTGTTTATAAAAAAAATTGAGTTTAAAAAATTTTCATCCAAACTACCATTATGAATCTTTGAAAACTTTGTCGGCATTAACTGACCCACTGTGATTGATATGCCGTAAAACAAACCAAATATTTCTTTCTCTTGGTGATAGCTAACCCTTCAATCCAATTTTGAACTCTAATTGATGATGAGGTTCCAGGTTTGGGAATGTGGAGCAGGCTCCCTGGTGCACTCTGACCCGGAATGTAGTGTCCCATCTATAGGTTAAATAGAAAAATGTGTTTATAAAAAAAATTGAGTTTAAAAAATTTTCATCCAAACTATCATTATGAATCTTTGAAAACTTTGTCGGCCTTAACTGACCCACTGTGGTTGATATGCCGTAATTTGGTGATAGCTAACCCTTCAATCCAATTTTGAACTCTAACTGATGATGAGGTTCCAGGTTTGGGGAATGTGGAGCAGCCCTTTATCACCATTGCTCCCTGGTGCACTCTGACCCGGAATGGTAGTACATATTAGGGTCCCATCTATAGGTTAAATAGAAAAATGGTTTATAAAAAAAAATTGAGTATCCATTAAGAATGAATTTATTTCAAAACTTTGTTGGCATTAAATGACCCACTGAGGTTGATATGCCATAAAACAAGACAAAATGAACAAAAACACTTGTTTTTTTTTTTTTTTGTTAATTTATTAAGAAAACACATTGAAAGGGAAATAACAGTTTTGAAACTTGTACAAAGAGTGAAAGGAAGAAATTAGGTAAATAACAATTTGTACACAATACACCCCCCCACCCCCAACTCACCTATAAAAAAATTTAAAAAATTAACATAGAAAATATCTTTTTCTTCTTTTTTCACATTTATTCATAGATATGTGCATGCAAAGAGTCCATGCACTTGTTTTTTTTTTCTTTTTTAAACAAATCTTTTCTTTCTTTTTTTTTTTTGTAAAATGAAACAAATTTAATTTCCTTAAAAAAAAAACGATTATTTTAATACCTCTATTTGTGATAAGTAAATTTTATAATCGCGCTTTATGTTCATTCTAGATTTACAGTAAACTGGTTCTGTTTGTAGCACTAACCACAAAATAAAAAAAATAAAAAAATAAAAAATCCTGAATCCTATACATAAGATCTGGCTCCTCCTCAATGTAGCTGACTGTTCATTGTTCGTAAGTGGTGTTTAATTTAGCATAAACATATTTGGCTTTAAGAAAAATGAGGCTAGCTTTATTTTTGAGTATTAAACAGATAAGATCTTTGCTGTAAAATATTAGATATACAAGGTGTGTCAAAAAAAAGTATCAAGATTATTTTTACTTTTTGACACACCTTGCTGAAAAAATTAACGTTCCATTCATTATTCATTTCTCTCTTGGTAAATACAGCTTCAAACTCAGCACTTTTATGACACACCTTGTATTCTAAAAAGAAAATTAATGCTCCATTCATTGTTCATTTCTATCTTGGTAAATACAGCTTCAATCTCGATACATTTGTGACACACCTTGTATGATAATTTTGTTGTTGAAACAATTTTTACAAAAATTGAGACCAAAAAGTTGCAACACCTACCCATAGCCGAATGTTTAAATCTAATTGCTTACGTCAAATCATACCAAACTTCCTTTTCAAAAGGATTATTTAGCTGTAACTATTTTAAGCTATCAAAATTTCTGGTTGTTAATTATTTCAATGTGAATAACGCTCTCTTATAAAAAGGATGGAGCACTTTATTGCAGCCAGTATCACCTACAGAATGGGAAGGGGATTTTAACTGTTAAATACACACATCTGTATGTATGTAAAATACAGAATGGGAAGGGGATGTAAAATACATACAGATGTGTGTATTTAACAGTTAAAATCCCCTTCCCATTCTGTAGGTGACAATGGCCGAGCGACTGATAATGAATCGATTTATCCCCCCCCCCCAGGCAATATCTTTCAAAAATTTTTTTTTTATACCACCCGGAGGGCGTTTTTTATTGCTAGTATGTATAATGATTAAATTTATTGCGTATAGTGTTCAGGATTCTACTGATGTTTATAGATGAGATCCTAGTGGCTAAGCAGTCTAAGACATGTAACCACTCCACTGTGACCCTTACTTGGGATAGACGGGATGTCAGGAATTGGTTGGTCAAGTCAAACCATAGCTCCTATATATATTTACCAACCCCTCCACACGAGCAGGATGCGACACAAGGTCAATTTCTTAAGCGGAGTTTAACAGGTTTGAATTCAGAGTTTTCCTTCTCCTAGACCGGTTACCTAGCCATGGTTAGAGCCCAGTCTGCCCTGATATTTACCAATTAGACTTTGGACTTGATATATATATCTCTTAACATCCTGTTGAGAATTTTTTATCATAAGAATGCTCAATATCAGTGATAGAGCATATGTATCTAAGTTAGGATAGCGTAGACACAGAGTCAACTGCACTTGATGCCTGTCAGTTTTTGTCCTATGCAATCTGTGAACGAAATTTGGCTTGAAGATCACATAGCGTAGAAATATCATAATAATGGTAACAATACTTCCAGGATTGTCTTGAAGTGGAATAGGAAGAAGCACTTGTATTGTTTAATTGGGTTTTTTTTTTGTTTCTCTCAAAAGAAAATCTCCAATGTAAACTCTTCAGTAATATAATACAACTGGAAGGTCAACCTGAAATTTGTCGGCCCAATTTAAGAACAATGAAATAAATCAGAGAAAATCTATACATATATAAAGGGCGGTTGTGTGTGTATGTATGTCCGAATGTAATCTATACATATATAAAGGGCAGTTGTGTGTATGTATGTCCGGAGGAAACTTCGAAAATACAACAATTAACAACAAAGTAATATATATATACACATTAAATATCACCAGGTCTTGCTTTTTAAGTAAAAATAATGAAGATTTGATTTATATTTGTGAAGATAATTAAAAACTAAGATTTAAATGATAACAGCATAGAATTTTTTTTTTGCATTTAATTTTGTAAATAGTAGACATTAATTTTTCTTTTAGAGTGGCTTGATCAACGCAAGTTTTTTTTTTTTTTTTTTTTTTCACGTGGGGATTTTAATGGGGCATCCTGCGAGGGTCCAACTGACGATTCAGTTATAAATTATTACGGAATCATGAGTTGGCTCCTCACAGGATGCTCCACGGACCTGCAAGACTAACTTTAAAAAATCCCCCTCTAATATAAAATGAAATGAAAAACAATAAGTTTTAAAATTGAATAAATAAATAAAACCTGCTACAAAAATAAAATTTACACTTATACACTGGGCCTCGTTCTCAATTCTTACCTCCTCTTAGATATTATGTGTAACTGACAGTTACCAAGCGCCACTGACTGTCTACACCAGGGTTTCTCAAAGTGGTCTATATAAACCCCCTAGGGTATATACAACCACTTGGAGGTTCTACAAGGGGTCTATGGAAACTACTAAGTCTTCTTAGTTATTAGAAGAAATTAATTCCGCAAGAATCCTGAAGAACATGATCATGTTGATATATTTTCAAAAGTTTAAGCCCAATATTCATAAACTTATCAAAAGTCATCAGCTTCCCCTATCACATTAGGAAATGTGATTCCTTTGTAAGTTATTAAGTTAGTATTAAATATTTGCAACTCTTTTTTTACATGTTATGCTTACTTTACTGTTTATTTTATGGTTATTTTACAATTAACAGTTTTACATAAACGTTTGTGCAGAATTCATTAATTACATAATTGATTATAACAAAACAACTGCAAGGTGGACTGGGGTATATAACGAGGGGGTCCATGATAGGTTAATCAAATTTTTGTAGGGGTTCTAGGGACTTAAAAGTTTGAGAAACCCTGGTCTACACGATCCTAACTTATACATATCCACAGATATCCTAGGATATGAAATAACTAAAAGGTAGAGAAGACAGAAAAGATTTGTTATAAAGCAGATATGAATAAAATGTGTAGATATTAAAAAAATAAAATAAATAAATACATAAAAATTACTGCCACCATTTTAAATTTAATATTGTATGAGGCTTATAATTTGTTGTTTTTTTTTTTTTGTTTACATATACTTGTTTTTTTTTTTTCCTTTAGAATTGAGGTTTCTCAGACCATCAACAATGCAAAACTCCCACCCATACACCCACACACGTAATGTGTAAATGATTGTGTAAACAGTCAACGCCATTGTTTCTATGTCTACATGATCCTAACTTAGATATAAATATACTCTATCACTGATATTGAGCACTTGTTTTTAATTTATAAATACAGCAAATATAGATAAGTTTGCTATATCTATAAACAAAAAGTGCTAATTATCTGTGATAGAATATATTTATATCTAAGTTAGGACAGTGTAACATATAAGAGACAACAATCATATATATATATATATATATATATATATATATATATATATATAAGGTGTGTCAAAAAAGTAGAGATTTTTTTTTTTTACTTTTATGCCAGCTTGTATTCTGAATAAAATTAACGTTCGATTCATTGTTCATTTCTATCTTGGTAAATGAAGCTTAAATATTGATACTTTTATGACACACCTTGTATGTGTGTGTGTGTGTGTGTGTGTGTGTGTATATATATGGGAATGTAAACAAACAATGTGTTTGATATGGCCTTAGCTGGCAATTTTTAGGAGAATACGTGCTTAATTGAAGTCATACCTAATTTTGAAAATTAATTAATTGATAATTAATGAATTAGGCAGACATACCTGTTCAAATGTAAGGCTAAACAATTTGAGAAAAAGTCAATCTCTCGATTTGTTTAGCCTTACATTTGAACAGGTATGCCCGCCTAATTCATTAATTATCAATTAATTAATTTTCAAAATTAGGTATGACTTCAATTAAGTACATATTCTCCTATATATATATATATATATATATATATATATATATATATATATATATATATATATATAGGCTAATGTTGTCAAAAGTGATCTTCATGAAAATTATCCATTTATACAAAATATATTCAATGTGTGGCAGATAAAGAAATTCAAAGAAGTAATATTAAGATAAGAGAAAAACAAAATAATTTTCGGTCCAAAAGTCCACAAAAAAAAAAAAAAAAAAAAAAAAAAAAAAAAAAAAAAAAAAAAAGAAAAAAAAAAAAAAAGAAAAAAAAAGACAAATGAGGTGATGGTGGTGTTGGGGGGGCACAAAAATTAATTACTCCATTTTCCCTGAATAACCTTTTCAAAATTTAAAACCTTTCCTAATTTTCCTCACCCACAATTAAGCATTAAGCTTTAATTTTCCTTCAGTTAAGGAATACAGTCTCTCTCTCTCTCTCTCTCTCTCTCTGTCTCACACACAATTTATGAGATGTGAATAGAGTTGTGTATTACACACAATTTCTTAGGTATGTTTACAAAGAAAATGTACACACATACAGCTGAAATCATGACGTATTTACACAAACAAACAATAGCAATCATACATTGTGTATATAACAAATACACTCATACACACAATCATCTATTATTTTTGCATTATATATATATGCATGCGTATATGCGCACACATGCACAACTTGAGACACACACACACAACCTGAGTACATATATATATATATATATATATATATGTAACCTTTATATATTCACACAAATACATAATATATCATTTTTCTTGTCATACAATGAGTGATTCACACGTATTGTTCACATAGGTACATATGATCATACTTACATATTCATTTGAAACAGTCAACCCATTCGCACACATTTAAAAAAGAAAAAAGTAAAGGAAAAAAAAAAAGGAAAAAAAAAACTCAAAAGAAAGAAAAAAAAAAAAAAAAACCAAAAGAAAAAAAAAAGTAAAGAAAAGAAAAAAAGGAATGATTGTTAGAAATTATTGTCCCCAAAATATATATCAGGGTGTATCAAAAATTTTTTTTTTTTTTTTATTATACAAAGCTTTGCTCCAAAATGTAATTAATGTGTATATCTAGAGCAGAGTTTTTCAAGTTGTGTGTCGCAGCACACTATCAATATGTTGATCAGAATTGAGTGGTAAATTATACAGAAACGGGTGAGAGATCAGTCACAGGTCATAACAAATTTATTTCATATGCCATTAAAAAAAAAATTGACTTTCTTTTTTTCTTTCTTTAGATGTTAGCTTTTCATATATCGTCATAATTTATGCATGACAGCATTTTACAAGGTAAAGATTATTTAAGCTCAAATAACGTTCCATCATGTCTGATCAATTGTAAACTTACTTGAGCTTTACCACCAACAATTACTATTACGACTATAAAACTATCCCATATATATATATATATATATATATATAATTATCAATACTATCCCATATATATATATATATATATATAATATATTATATACTATATATATATATATATATATATATTCATTATCAATACTATCCCATATATATAATATATATATGTCATTATCAATACTATCCCATATATATATATATATATATATATATATATATATATATATATTATGTCATTATCAATACTATCCCATATATATATATATATATATATATATGTCATTATCAATACTATCCCATATATATATATATATATATATATGTCATTATCATATATATATATATATATATATATATATATATATATATATATATATATATATGTCATTATCAATACTATCCCATATATATATATATATATATATATATATATATATATATGTCATTATCAATACTATTGAATCTATACCTATTGTTTTAGATGTTATAATAGCAAAAGTTGTGAGATTCTGACAATTTTATGGCATGATTTAAACTGCTACTAAAGTTTCTCCCAGCTGTAATTTGAGGCTTGAAATAAAAGCCCAAACCAACTACGAGCCTATTAAATCTTTCAGAAGATCTAGGATCAAAGAAAGATATCATATGTAGAGCATTACATAGGCTACAAAAGACACGGGATCTATTGAAAGCTTCCCATAAAATCTTTAAGAGTTTATTAAAAAATGAAAATATTTTTGATACACCCAAAAATATCTGGTGAGGTTAAGAATGAAGGCAAACAGTACAAAATATTTTTCCTGGGTGCAAGGACATTCTTTTTTTTTTTTTCTTTTTTTATAGGAATATATTTGAGACACTTTTCTAAGAAATGCTATTGATAGAAAAAGAAAATCACTAAAATTAATAGAAATTATCCATTTTTAGTGAGAAAAGACAAAATATACAAATACAAAAGCATTTCTTAACATACATACATGTATGAAAGTTTGGATCTCAATTAAAATATTCATCAGTCATATTACAGAAAAAAAATAGAAATTAATAAAATAGATATTGCAGCAGTGAAGATAAAAGAGAATTTGATTGGTTGAATTTCTGAGATTTTGGTGGGGAAAAATACAATCTTGGAAAGAAATTTTAAAAAATTATGAAAATGGATTTTTTCCATTTGTTTTAGAAATAAAAATAGAAATCTCAGACTATTAAAAATGTATCTTATCTATTTCTAAAAAAAAATTGACGAAGTTAAAAAATACAAAACAAAATAAAAAAATTAAAAATTAAGAAATATTTTTACAAGAAATATTTTAATGTTACTAATTATTTAACTTCATGAAAATGTAATTAGTTAATTAAAGAACTTAAAAATTAAATACAGGTACCAGTACATTTATTTATATTTTAACAAACTGGAATTACCAGAAAACCAGAGTTTTGAATTTGTCATTTGGTAGAAATGACAATGGACTTGTCGGAAAAATGACACACACTGACAAAAAAAAAAAAAAAAAAAAAAAAAGACACATTGACAGAAAAAAAAAAAAAAAAGACACATTGACAGGAAAAAAAAAAAATGACACATTGACAAAAAAAAAAAAAAAAAATGACACATTGACAAAAAAAAAAAAAAGTAGTCAAAAAACTTTTCATCCCACCTTAAATTTTTTTCAAAAGGAAAAGCCATTAATTTTTCTAAAAGTGGAATATACCTCTCATTTAAAAAAAAAAAAGGGAAATACACCCCTCATAAAATTATTAAGAGAAAATACACCTCTCATAAAATTATTAAGGGAAAATACACCACTCATAAAATTATTAAGGGAAAATACACCCCTCATTAATTTTTTGAAAGAGAAATATATCCCTCATTAAATTTTTAAGGAAAATATACACCCCCTTAAATTTTATGGCCTTTCAAATATCAAACTGAAGTGTTTACATTTTAAAAAGATAAAAATCAGAAGAATTTGAATTAATTTTTTTTAAAAAGTCTGGTAAAAAGGGTTAAATAATGCCCTGGAATCTGAATATTTAAAACTGCAATATAAACCGATAAAATTTCAGTTTTATTTATTAAAATATATTATGGACTTACAGTGAAAGAAAAATATTCACATCAATTTTTCTCTTTTAGAAATTTCATTGTTTTATTTATATTTTTAAATATTAACCCTTTTGCAGGCAGAGTGACCTTTTTTGTCATTTTATGAGGATAGGTCAATGTAAGGCATTTTCCTATTGGCTGCTCATTGACCAATTCAGTGTTAATGTATAGGAACATTGTTAGGAGGCCCCAATGGGGGTGCAGAATTGTGTAAAGGTTGTTTTTTGCAAAATATCATAATTAAAAGTGAATGCTTTATTATATATTCATGGTATTGTGTTGATCAAATTATCAGGTTTTGTTTTGGGTGTTTTATATATGCTTAAATTGACTTGTTTGAACATACCCTGTAGTTGGAAAATTTTCTGAAAATAATTTGCTTACTCTACAAGGACTAAAAAAAAAAAAAAAATGGTTAAACCGAATTTAACGGATCTAAATTCCACCATTGTATGTCATCCGTCCGAAAAAAAAAAAAAAAAAAAAAACTCAGGGAATCAACCGAATTTAATGAAATTTTCAGTGTTGATATATTAATGAATAAAAGATATAATGCACCAGTTATTTTATTTTAAAACTTTTACATTTTTTCAGGCCAGTTAACTTTGAACCATGTATCTTTGAGAATCTGTGTTATACCTCAAAGATAGGTGGTTCAAAGTTAACTGGCCTGAAAAAATGTAAAAGTTTTTAAATAAAATAACTGGTGCATTACATCTTTTATTCATTAATATATCAAGATTAAAAATTTCATTAAATTCGATTAATTCCCTGATTTTTGGGGTTTTATTTTCTTTCGGCAGGGTGACATACAATGGTGGAATATAGTTCTGTTAAGTTCGATTCAACCCCAAAAATTATCTGCCTGTGAAAGGGTTAAGTCTTAATTCAGAAAAATGACAAATTCAAAACATCTGGATCCCATCTGGATTGATTAAGAAATGTTTGGTAATTCCTGTAATTGTTTGAAGTCATAGAAAAAAACTTAAGAGAAATTCAGAAATAACAGAATTATCTAAAACTGATCCCACATTGCTATCCTAGCATTTAACTGCAATTTTGCTTTTAAGGTAACGGAGGAGATGCATCACATGAAAAGGGGTAAGTCATTTTTGTGAGAGAAAAATAGACATTACTTAAAAAGTAATTGTTTAAATCATCTTATAGCTACAAACATTGGTCTGCCTTTTTTTCTTTCCTAAATTGTGCTTTCTAAAACCTAAAATATATTTTTTTTTAAAGTTGTTTTTAAAAAAACAAATGTGTAAGCAAAGAAAAAAAAAATTAAAAACTTGAAAATTAAAAAACTTGAAAATTTAAGATCATTTTAAAAAACTTTTTTTTTTTTTTTTTCTCACCCTGTTGACAATATTAACAGAAACATTTAAAAAATTTAAAAAAAAATTTTTTTTAAAAAGAAACAAAAAAAAATGTAAACGAAAAAAGAAAAAAAAAGGTCCCAAAAAAAAAACTTTCTCCCTGATACGTGTTGTCTTGTATCGTCTTCTTCATCCCATAGAATTCTTGTGTTTTTCGATCCAATCTGAAATTTTCCACCATTTCTTTAAAGTTTTGGCCAAATTTGAATCCAACAATGTTGATCTGATGATGGGGGGTTAAGAGGCCATTCATGGTGGTTTTTCACACAATATTCAAGGGTAATCATATCATCTCTGGTAGAGTGGCTGGGTTTACTTCTTTTCCACAATAACGTTGTAAGCTTTCAATTGATCTCTGCTACGTCGTTTGAAGAAGCCGCACTATTTGAAAGAAAAAAAAAAAAGTAAAAATAAATTAATGTAGCATAATTATTATGGTCAACAGAGAATTTGGGGATTGAAAAGAAAATGGTAATCGGATTTCTGGAGAAAGAGAAGAAAAAGAAATAAGAACAGAAAGAAAATAAAGTTTAGAATTCTATACACTCAACGTATGGAATCACCTCAATGTGGAATAGTCACAAAATATATTCTAATCAGTAGGGGGGGGGGTCACAGTCAAGTCTGACTCAAGGCTCCAATTGACAGTCCAACCACTCCCAATTGTATCTCACTCCAAAATCCAATATCCAAAACGCTTTCTTTGTCCCGCTCGTCTCGACAACAAAATACTACTGCAAGTCGTTCTGCCTGGTCTGTGAGAATAAGTCCTTTAAATACACCCCAATTTCACCACATCCGGGCTCCTCACTTATAATTGTCCGTTCAGCACGTGCGACACTCGCCAGCACGGCGCGACCACCCACATCCGGGCCACTATGCCATTTCCTTTCACCGATCGTCCACAGCTCTCACATTCTGAAGGAAGCCGGTTCGACTCTAGGTCAGTCCTACACGCTAGGCAAAGCCTAGCCCGCTTCCTTCGAGAATATGACAAGTCTTCACGCCCGCCACCCTCTCCGTCACACCGTGTTGCACGAGGCAGGTCTCCTCTCTCACTACATATATGTTAACAACATGAAGAAGGCAAAGAAAGAATTAAAATTTCTGAAGAAGAAAATTGGGAAGACCTAAGAAGCTGAATTATTTCAAACTCACCTTCCATAGAAGAAGTCCAAGACAGATGAGGAACACTAGGCCAATAAGAATAGCAATGAAGATCACCCACCAAGCAACGGATTCTGAAGGTGCAATATTAATGTCAGGAATTGCTGCAGTGACAACCTAGAAAATAAAAAGAAATGAAAAATGGAAAATCATTATGGTAAGTTTGAGTTTTGTTTAATGGCATATCAACCTCTGTGGATCATTTAATGCCAGAAAAGGTTATTTGGGATTTAAGTCTTTAAAGTAGTGGTTCTATGGAGGTATTTGGTTATGTTTTGTTATATTTTGTTGAAAAGGTTTTTTATTTTTTTATTAGAAAATTTAAAATATTTTCAGGGTTTGTATTCCTAAAGAGGACCCTCAGATTTCTGGTTTGATAGTAATTGGTGTGGGCGTGTTTGAGGCTGTTACAATTTAGGAGGATATGTTTTATTGTAAGTTGTACTTTGCATATTGGGCATACTGGGGTGTTCACCCCTTTTAACAGGTGAGAATTGCCCAATACGCAATCTGGCGGGTATTACTTCTCTTTTGAGGCTTGCTGGCCACTCTCCAATAATTTCTTGTATCTCATGGAGTTTGTTTTTTAGTTTGATTATCCCATGTTTCTGCCATTTGTCGGATATGAATTTGTTGATGGTTGGTTTCAGATCTCTACATGGGTTTTTTTGATTTGCTCACGTCTGTTTGGAGTGCTTTTTTGTGGCTTTGTCTGCTTTTTCATTTCCTTGGATACCTATGTGACTTGGTATCCAGGTAAATATAATGTTATTATTTTTGGAAGAGGTGTTTAGTTTGTTTAGGAGCTTGGTAATCAGAGGAGATGATGTGTCTTTGTTCTGTAATGCTAGCAGGACTGATTTAGAGTGTGTATGGAATAAGTTTGCAAGCTTTGTGATTTGCTATGATATTCATAGATAGGTCAATGGCTGTTTTTTCTGCACTGTAGATTGAGGCTTCATTTGGTAGGCGTTTTAAGGATTCTTTTTTTTTTTTGAGAAATAGCTCAATATATATATATATATATATATATATATATATATATATATATATATAATCCAAAAGTCCAGAGAAGAAATCTTCCTTATGACACAAGGGTTTTATTTAAACAAAACCAAGTCGCAGTTTGAGAGCTCAATGTGTGCTCTTAATGTTAGAGTCACAGAGCAAATATATGAGTAAAGAAATAACAAAAGACTTAGAGATTTAGCATTATAGTCTATTTCAGGGAGCTTATATATATATATATATGCAATGCAATTGTAAGCTTATCTCAGTGACTAAATGTTCACAAATTGACTCTTGTTAGTTGCTTTTGTAAACTGCATCTGCAAAATATTGTTCATTTTGCTCTTAAATATTTCATTTAAAAAAAAAGAAAAGAAAAAAGAAAAAAAAAAAGATGTTACCAATTAATCTATCTATATAAAAGAAAGATTCGGTATGCCTGTTTGTGCAATGACTGAGCATGGATCCCTTTTAAAAAACAAAAAATTGCAAAAAAAAAAAAAAAGAAAAAGCATCTGAAGCTTCCAAACTGTGGCTCATATTACTAAAATATTGCAAAACTTTTGACTCAACCTAATTTCAAATTAATAGACTTTAATTTACTTACATCATATTTGTCATTGCTATTGTCTGTCTGTTTTATTATATCTTCATCTTGAGTTATTTCATAAGAAGCACTGGATATAATATTCACTTCGTCCACAGAACGGAAATCCTAAAATAATAAACATAGAAAAAATTTATTAATTGAAAACAGAAATGTTCATTTGCTTTAGGTTTGGTTTGTGGCATATCAACCTCAGTGGGTCATTTAATGCCAACAAAGTTTTGAAATAAATTCATTCTTAATGGATACTCAATTTTTTTAATAAACACATTTTTCTATTTAACCCATAGATGGGATCCTAACAGGTACTACCACTCCGGGTCAGAGTGGACCAGGGAGCAATGGTGATGAAGAAGTGCTCCACATTCCCCGGACCTCCAAAATGGAAACTCACCATGAGATAGAGTTTAACGTCATTCCCAGGACATGAAGGCCCTCAGCCACTGCCTTCTAGCACATATATGATAAAAAGAATTGGGAATTGCCATGACAGCAATAGGATTGGGGGCAATCATATAGGTGCTAGGGCTTGATGTGACCAGCCGATTGATCAATAATACTTTTATATGCATTATTATTTAATTTCATTATGTTAAAACTCAAATACGCCTGGAGGGTACATATTCTTACTAGTATATATGTTGAAATAAATAAAGGAAAGAAATGTTGAATGGATAAACATTATTTATTGGAGTGCTGACATGTGTTTTGATCAAGAGATTGTCCTTGTACATATTGTATTCTATTTATTATTTTAAATATAAAATAAAATAAAATAAATAGAAAAAATATAAAATTTTTTAAGTATACAGAAAGCGGTGGTCATCAGGGAAAGATATTTGATATTTTAGAAAATATTATTAAAAATATCAAATATCTTGCCGTGATGATGACCGCTTTTCTGTATGCTTAAAGTTTTTATATTTTTTCTATCATTATTTCAAATAATAAATAGAATACAATGTGTATATGGACAATCTTTCGGTCAAAACACATGTTGGTACTCCAATAAATAATTTTTATCCATTCAAGATTTTCTTTCCTTTATTTATTTTTCAACATATTGTCAGATTCACTTCCATTTTTCAATAGGGGCCGAGTTAGCTCAGTCGGTAGAGCATTCGGCTAGAAACCACAAGGTTCCTAGTTCGATACCGGTCCCCGCCAACTCAGCGTATGAGTAGCACAGGGATCTGTGCGATAAAGTAAGGAGCTGATAGTAGGTGTAGCGCTCCACCTCAGATGCTAAAACAATTTCCTTGGTCTAGCGCTATTGAAAAGGGGATAGGCTCCCTCGCTGACTGGCTGATACCGACTTTAGGCCGCCCCGTCGACTTTACTTTTACTTCATATATATATAACAAAAAGGGAATTAGGAATTATAGAATTGATATTTTTTGAAGGAAGAATGACTCACCTCTAAAAGAGTGCTTTCCCAAAGTCGAGCTCGGATGATTATGACAGCACTTTTTTCTGGCATCAAATTTGTCAGGTCACATTCAATATTGTAACATCGTGCACCAGCATTGCATGACTGAAATACGAAGCAGACAATAGGAGTATACAGCTTGAAACTTTCAATCAATTTCTATGAAAAAAAAATCCAAAGTTAAAAACCCTTCCAGGTTTTCTCTGCAAACATATAAATCTACATCATTGGTTCACAGAATCCTCAATCATTTTAAACTGTCCTCCAATAATATTAACTCCATTATATATACTAGTACAAAATAAAAAACGCACTCCGGGCAATGTAAAAATAGATTTTTGAAACATATTGCCTTAAGGGTGGGAGTAAAAAAAAATTCAATGTCAGCGAGTTTGTACCCTAAGTAAGTAAAATCATCAAATTCATTAAAGGATTAAAAAATAAAACAATTTGAAATGTAAACTTTAAATATGTATTAAAATAAAACAAACTATATATAGATATATAATACCAGTCATGTATTTATTAAAACTTGTTTTTAAAAGACAATGAGGACTGTCTAATGTTGCATGTTCAAATTTTGAGTGTATTTATTCTATGTTATGACAATTTTGGGTAATGTGACGTAAGCAGTGACGTAATTTTTGTTACAGATAAAAACCGGAAGCGAATCTCCATTATTAATAGATGACTGAAATTCCTTATACCTGGGTTTGATTTGGTTTTTATTTTACGGCATATCAACAATGTTTAATGCCAAAAAAGTTTTGAAATAAATTCATTCTTAACGGATACTCAATTTTTTTTTATAAACACATTTTTTTATTTAACCTATAGATGGGTCCCTTCCAGGTCCATAATAATAATAATAATAATATAGAAGTGCAGACTTTCATATAGAGTTCAAGTAACCATTAAGCAAAATAAGCATGTGTTTAGGGAGGGCTCCAAAAGAGAAAGGAGGGGAGGGGGCTCCAAAAGAAAAGGGAGGGGGCTCCAAAAGAGAAGGGAGGGGAGGGGGCTCCAAAAGAGAAGGGAGGCGAGGGGGGCTCCAAAAGAGAAGGGAGGCGAGGGGGCTCCAAAGGAGAAGGGAGGGTGGCTCCAAAAGAGAAGGGAGGGGAGGGGGGCTCTAAAAGAGAAGGGAGGGGGGCTCCAAAAGAGAAGGGAGGGGAAGGGGGCTCCAAAAGAGGAGAAGTGCTCCAAAAGAGAAGGGAGGGAAGGGTGCTCCAAAGGAGAAGGGGGGAGGGGGAACCAAAAGAGAAAGGAGGGGGGCCACCAAAAGGGAAAGAGGGGAGGAGGGCTCCAAAGAGAAAGGAGGGGAGGAGGGCTCCAAAAGAAGAGGGGAGGGGGCCACAAAGGAGGGGAGGGGGAGAAAGGAGGGGAGGGGGCACCAAAAGAAAGGAGGGGAGGGGCCACCAAAAGAGAAAAGGGGGAGGGGGCCACCAAAAGAGAAAGGAAGGGGAGGGGGCCACCAAAGAGAAAGGGGGGGGGAAGCACCAAGTTTTTTTCCTATGATGATATTATGACTTTTAGAGACCATAAAAATTATATTAAAAAAATTATCCAAATTTCTTGGATCTTAAACTAGGAATTCTGCACTTCTATATTATTATTATTACTAGCGGGACCTGTGGATATACCACAGTATGAATTTAACTATTACGTTTGATGATACATACTTTAACAGCTATTTAAAGTTGTTTGAAGGTTTCACATATTAAATATTAAACTTTTGCTTAAAGATTGACTGAAAAGTTCATAGGCTGACCAAGATACTCTCATGAAATGTGACCAAATGAGGTTTATTTTTCAACATTCGGTCTCCCTTATGATCCGCACACTTATTAATCTGTTGATGATGCAGTGTTTGGATGCAGACTATGAGTGTCAAATGAAAAGTTCATAGACTGACCAAGATACTCTCATGAAATGTGACCAAATGAGGTTTATTTTTCAACATTCGGTCTCCCTTATGATCCGCACACTTATTATTCTGTTGATGATGCAGTGTTTGGATGCAGACTATGAGTGTCAAATGAAAGTTCATAGACTGACCAAGATACTCTCATGAAATGTGACCAAATGAGGTTATTTTTCAACATTTGGTCTCCTTATGATCCGCACACTTATTCTGTTGATGATGCAGTGTTTGGATGCAGACTATGAGTGTCAAATGAAAAGTTCATAGACTGACCAAGATACTCTCATGAAATGTGACCAAATGAGGTTTATTTTTCAACATTCGGTCTCCCTTATGATCCGCACACTTATTATTCTGTTGATGATGCAGTGTTTGGATGCAGACTATGAGTGTCAAATGAAAAGTTCATAGGCTGACCAAGATACTCTCATGAAATGTGACCAATGAGGTTTATTTTTCAACATTCGGTCTCCTTATGATCCGCACACTTATTATTCTGTTGATGATGCAGTGTTTGGATGCAGACTATGAGTGTCAAATGAAAGTTCATAGGCTGACCAAGATACTCTCATGAAATGTGACCAAATGAGGTTTATTTTCAACATTTGGTCCCTTATGATCCGCACACTTATTATTCTGTTGATGATGCAGTGTTTTGGATGCAGACTATGAGTGTCAAATGAAAAGTTCATAGGCTGACCAAGATACTCTCATGAAATGTGACCAAATGAGGTTTATTTTTCAACATTTGGTCTCCCTTATGATCCGCACACTTATTAATCTGTTGATGATGCAGTGTTTGGATGCAGACTATGAGTGTCAAATGAAAAGTTCATAGGCTGACCAAGATACTCTCATGAAATGTGACCAAATGAGGTTTATTTTTCAACATTTGGTCTCCTTATGATCCGCACACTTATTAATCTGTTGATGATGCAGTGTTTGGATGCAGACTATGAGTGTCAAATGAAAAGTTCATAGGCTGACCAAGATACTCTCATGAAATGTGACCAAATGAGGTTTATTTTTCAACATTTGGTCTCCCTTATGATCCGCACACTTATTAATCTGTTGATGATGCAGTGTTTGGATGCAGACTATGAGTGTCAAATGAAAAGTTCATAGGCTGACCAAGATACTCTCATGAAATGTGACCAAATGAGGTTTATTTTTCAACATTCGGTCTCCCTTATGATCCGCACACTTATTAATCTGTTGATGATGCAGTGTTTGGATGCAGACTATGAGTGTCAAATGAAAAGTTCATAGGCTGACCAAGATACTCTCATGAAATGTGACCAAATGAGGTTTATTTTTCAACATTTGGTCTCCCTTATGATCCGCACACTTATTAATCTGTTGATGATGCAGTGTTTGGATGCAGACTATGAGTGTCAAATGAAAAGTTCATAGGCTGACCAAGATACTCTCATGAAATGTGACCAAATGAGGTTTATTTTTCAACATTTGGTCTCCCTTATGATCCGCACACTTATTAATCTGTTGATGATGCAGTGTTTGGATGCAGACTATGAGTGTCAAATGAAAAGTTCATAGGCTGACCAAGATACTCTCATGAAATGTGACCAAATGAGGTTTATTTTTCAACATTCGGTCTCCCTTATGATCCGCACACTTATTAATCTGTTGATGATGCAGTGTTTGGATGCAGACTATGAGTGTCAAATGAAAAGTTCATAGGCTGACCAAGATACTCTCATGAAATGTGACCAAATGAGGTTTATTTTTCAACATTCGGTCTCCCTTATGATCCGCACACTTATTATTCTGTTGATGATGCAGTGTTTGGATGCAGACTATGAGTGTCAAATGAAAAGTTCATAGACTGACCAAGATACTCTCATGAAATGTGACCAAATGAGGTTTATTTTTCAACATTTGGTCTCCCTTATGATCCGCACACTTATTATTCTGTTGATGATGCAGTGTTTGGATGCAGACTATGAGTGTCAAATGAAAAGTTCATAGACTGACCAAGATACTCTCATGAAATGTGACCAAATGAGGTTTATTTTTCAACATTCGGTCTCCCTTATGATCCGCACACTTATTATTCTGTTGATGATGCAGTGTTTGGATGCAGACTATGAGTGTCAAATGAAAAGTTCATAGGCTGACCAAGATACTCTCATGAAATGTGACCAAATGAGGTTTATTTTTCAACATTCGGTCTCCCTTATGATCCGCACACTTATTATTCTGTTGATGATGCAGTGTTTGGATGCAGACTATGAGTGTCAAATGAAAAGTTCATAGGCTGACCAAGATACTCTCATGAAATGTGACCAAATGAGGTTTATTTTTCAACATTTGGTCTCCCTTATGATCCGCACACTTATTATTCTGTTGATGATGCAGTGTTTGGATGCAGACTATGAGTGTCAAATGAAAAGTTCATAGGCTGACCAAGATACTCTCATGAAATGTGACCAAATGAGGTTTATTTTTCAACATTTGGTCTCCCTTATGATCCGCACACTTATTAATCTGTTGATGATGCAGTGTTTGGATGCAGACTATGAGTGTCAAATGAAAAGTTCATAGGCTGACCAAGATACTCTCATGAAATGTGACCAAATGAGGTTTATTTTTCAACATTTGGTCTCCCTTATGATCCGCACACTTATTAATCTGTTGATGATGCAGTGTTTGGATGCAGACTATGAGTGTCAAATGAAAAGTTCATAGGCTGACCAAGATACTCTCATGAAATGTGACCAAATGAGGTTTATTTTTCAACATTTGGTCTCCCTTATGATCCGCACACTTATTAATCTGTTGATGATGCAGTGTTTGGATGCAGACTATGAGTGTCAAATGAAAAGTTCATAGGCTGACCAAGATACTCTCATGAAATGTGACCAAATGAGGTTTATTTTTCAACATTCGGTCTCCCTTATGATCCGCACACTTATTAATCTGTTGATGATGCAGTGTTTGGATGCAGACTATGAGTGTCAAATGAAAAGTTCATAGGCTGACCAAGATACTCTCATGAAATGTGACCAAATGAGGTTTATTTTTCAACATTTGGTCTCCCTTATGATCCGCACACTTATTAATCTGTTGATGATGCAGTGTTTGGATGCAGACTATGAGTGTCAAATGAAAAGTTCATAGGCTGACCAAGATACTCTCATGAAATGTGACCAAATGAGGTTTATTTTTCAACATTCGGTCTCCCTTATGATCCGCACACTTATTAATCTGTTGATGATGCAGTGTTTGGATGCAGACTATGAGTGTCAAATGAAAAGTTCATAGGCTGACCAAGATACTCTCATGAAATGTGACCAAATGAGGTTTATTTTTCAACATTCGGTCTCCCTTATGATCCGCACACTTATTATTCTGTTGATGATGCAGTGTTTGGATGCAGACTATGAGTGTCAAATGAAAAGTTCATAGACTGACCAAGATACTCTCATGAAATGTGACCAAATGAGGTTTATTTTTCAACATTTGGTCTCCCTTATGATCCGCACACTTATTATTCTGTTGATGATGCAGTGTTTGGATGCAGACTATGAGTGTCAAATGAAAAGTTCATAGACTGACCAAGATACTCTCATGAAATGTGACCAAATGAGGTTTATTTTTCAACATTCGGTCTCCCTTATGATCCGCACACTTATTATTCTGTTGATGATGCAGTGTTTGGATGCAGACTATGAGTGTCAAATGAAAAGTTCATAGGCTGACCAAGATACTCTCATGAAATGTGACCAAATGAGGTTTATTTTTCAACATTCGGTCTCCCTTATGATCCGCACACTTATTATTCTGTTGATGATGCAGTGTTTGGATGCAGACTATGAGTGTCAAATGAAAAGTTCATAGGCTGACCAAGATACTCTCATGAAATGTGACCAAATGAGGTTTATTTTTCAACATTTGGTCTCCCTTATGATCCGCACACTTATTATTCTGTTGATGATGCAGTGTTTGGATGCAGACTATGAGTGTCAAATGAAAAGTTCATAGGCTGACCAAGATACTCTCATGAAATGTGACCAAATGAGGTTTATTTTTCAACATTTGGTCTCCCTTATGATCCGCACACTTATTAATCTGTTGATGATGCAGTGTTTGGATGCAGACTATGAGTGTCAAATGAAAAGTTCATAGGCTGACCAAGATACTCTCATGAAATGTGACCAAATGAGGTTTATTTTTCAACATTTGGTCTCCCTTATGATCCGCACACTTATTAATCTGTTGATGATGCAGTGTTTGGATGCAGACTATGAGTGTCAAATGAAAAGTTCATAGGCTGACCAAGATACTCTCATGAAATGTGACCAAATGAGGTTTATTTTTCAACATTCGGTCTCCCTTATGATCCGCACACTTATTTATTCTGTTGATGATGCAGTGTTTGGATGCAGACTATGAGTGTCAAATGAAAAGTTCATAGGCTGACCAAGATACTCTCATGAAATGTGACCAAATGAGGTTATTTTTCAACATTTGGTCTCCCTTATGATCCGCACACTTATTATTCTGTTGATGATGCAGTGTTTGGATGCAGACTATGAGTGTCAAATGAAAAGTTCATAGGCTGACCAAGATACTCTCATGAAATGTGACCAAATGAGGTTTATTTTTCAACATTTGGTCTCCCTTATGATCCGCACACTTATTAATCTGTTGATGATGCAGTGTTTGGATGCAGACTATGAGTGTCAAATGAAAAGTTCATAGGCTGACCAAGATACTCTCATGAAATGTGACCAAATGAGGTTTATTTTTCAACATTTGGTCTCCCTTATGATCCGCACACTTATTAATCTGTTGATGATGCAGTGTTTGGATGCAGACTATGAGTGTCAAATGAAAAGTTCATAGGCTGACCAAGATACTCTCATGAAATGTGACCAAATGAGGTTTATTTTTCAACATTTGGTCTCCCTTATGATCCGCACACTTATTATTCTGTTGATGATGCAGTGTTTGGATGCAGACTATGAGTGTCAAATGAAAAGTTCATAGGCTGACCAAGATACTCTCATGAAATGTGACCAAATGAGGTTTATTTTCAACATTTGGTCTCCCTTATGATCCGCACACTTATTAATCTGTTGATGATGCAGTGTTTGGATGCAGACTATGAGTGTCAAATGAAAAGTTCATAGGCTGACCAAGATACTCTCATGAAATGTGACCAAATGAGGTTTATTTTTCAACATTTGGTCTCCCTTATGATCCGCACACTTATTAATCTGTTGATGATGCAGTGTTTGGATGCAGACTATGAGTGTCAAATGAAAAGTTCATAGGCTGACCAAGATACTCTCATGAAATGTGACCAAATGAGGTTTATTTTTCAACATTCGGTCTCCTTATGATCCGCACACTTATTATTCTGTTGATGATGCAGTGTTTGGATGCAGACTATGAGTGTCAAATGAAAAGTTCATAGGCTGACCAAGATACTCTCATGAAATGTGACCAAATGAGGTTTATTTTTCAACATTTGGTCTCCCTTATGATCCGCACACTTATTATTCTGTTGATGATGCAGTGTTTGGATGCAGACTATGAGTGTCAAATGAAAAGTTCATAGGCTGACCAAGATACTCTCATGAAATGTGACCAAATGAGGTTTATTTTTCAACATTTGGTCTCCCTTATGATCCGCACACTTATTAATCTGTTGATGATGCAGTGTTTGGATGCAGACTATGAGTGTCAAATGAAAAGTTCATAGGCTGACCAAGATACTCTCATGAAATGTGACCAAATGAGGTTTATTTTTCAACATTTGGTCTCCCTTATGATCCGCACACTTATTAATCTGTTGATGATGCAGTGTTTGGATGCAGACTATGAGTGTCAAATGAAAAGTTCATAGGCTGACCAAGATACTCTCATGAAATGTGACCAAATGAGGTTTATTTTTCAACATTCGGTCTCCCTTATGATCCGCACACTTATTAATCTGTTGATGATGCAGTGTTTGGATGCAGACTATGAGTGTCAAATGAAAAGTTCATAGGCTGACCAAGATACTCTCATGAAATGTGACCAAATGAGGTTTATTTTTCAACATTTGGTCTCCCTTATGATCCGCACACTTATTAATCTGTTGATGATGCAGTGTTTGGATGCAGACTATGAGTGTCAAATGAAAAGTTCATAGGCTGACCAAGATACTCTCATGAAATGTGACCAAATGAGGTTTATTTTTCAACATTTGGTCTCCCTTATGATCCGCACACTTATTAATCTGTTGATGATGCAGTGTTTGGATGCAGACTATGAGTGTCAAATGAAAAGTTCATAGGCTGACCAAGATACTCTCATGAAATGTGACCAAATGAGGTTTATTTTTCAACATTTGGTCTCCCTTATGATCCGCACACTTATTAATCTGTTGATGATGCAGTGTTTGGATGCAGACTATGAGTGTCAAATGAAAAGTTCATAGGCTGACCAAGATACTCTCATGAAATGTGACCAAATGAGGTTTTTTTTCAACATTCGGTCTCCCTTATGATCCGCACACTTATTAATCTGTTGATGATGCAGTGTTTGGATGCAGACTATGAGTGTCAAATGAAAAGTTCATAGGCTGACCAAGATACTCTCATGAAATGTGACCAAATGAGGTTTATTTTTCAACATTTGGTCTCCCTTATGATCCGCACACTTATTAATCTGTTGATGATGCAGTGTTTGGATGCAGACTATGAGTGTCAAATGAAAAGTTCATAGGCTGACCAAGATACTCTCATGAAATGTGACCAAATGAGGTTTATTTTTCAACATTCGGTCTCCCTTATGATCCGCACACTTATTAATCTGTTGATGATGCAGTGTTTGGATGCAGACTATGAGTGTCAAATGAAAAGTTCATAGGCTGACCAAGATACTCTCATGAAATGTGACCAAATGAGGTTTATTTTTCAACATTCGGTCTCCCTTATGATCCGCACACTTATTATTCTGTTGATGATGCAGTGTTTGGATGCAGACTATGAGTGTCAAATGAAAAGTTCATAGACTGACCAAGATACTCTCATGAAATGTGACCAAATGAGGTTTATTTTTCAACATTTGGTCTCCCTTATGATCCGCACACTTATTATTCTGTTGATGATGCAGTGTTTGGATGCAGACTATGAGTGTCAAATGAAAAGTTCATAGACTGACCAAGATACTCTCATGAAATGTGACCAAATGAGGTTTATTTTTCAACATTCGGTCTCCCTTATGATCCGCACACTTATTATTCTGTTGATGATGCAGTGTTTGGATGCAGACTATGAGTGTCAAATGAAAAGTTCATAGGCTGACCAAGATACTCTCATGAAATGTGACCAAATGAGGTTTATTTTTCAACATTCGGTCTCCCTTATGATCCGCACACTTATTATTCTGTTGATGATGCAGTGTTTGGATGCAGACTATGAGTGTCAAATGAAAAGTTCATAGGCTGACCAAGATACTCTCATGAAATGTGACCAAATGAGGTTTATTTTTCAACATTTGGTCTCCCTTATGATCCGCACACTTATTATTCTGTTGATGATGCAGTGTTTGGATGCAGACTATGAGTGTCAAATGAAAAGTTCATAGGCTGACCAAGATACTCTCATGAAATGTGACCAAATGAGGTTTATTTTTCAACATTTGGTCTCCCTTATGATCCGCACACTTATTAATCTGTTGATGATGCAGTGTTTGGATGCAGACTATGAGTGTCAAATGAAAAGTTCATAGGCTGACCAAGATACTCTCATGAAATGTGACCAAATGAGGTTTATTTTTCAACATTTGGTCTCCCTTATGATCCGCACACTTATTAATCTGTTGATGATGCAGTGTTTGGATGCAGACTATGAGTGTCAAATGAAAAGTTCATAGGCTGACCAAGATACTCTCATGAAATGTGACCAAATGAGGTTTATTTTTCAACATTTGGTCTCCCTTATGATCCGCACACTTATTAATCTGTTGATGATGCAGTGTTTGGATGCAGACTATGAGTGTCAAATGAAAAGTTCATAGGCTGACCAAGATACTCTCATGAAATGTGACCAAATGAGGTTTATTTTTCAACATTCGGTCTCCCTTATGATCCGCACACTTATTAATCTGTTGATGATGCAGTGTTTGGATGCAGACTATGAGTGTCAAATGAAAAGTTCATAGGCTGACCAAGATACTCTCATGAAATGTGACCAAATGAGGTTTATTTTTCAACATTTGGTCTCCCTTATGATCCGCACACTTATTAATCTGTTGATGATGCAGTGTTTGGATGCAGACTATGAGTGTCAATGAAAAGTTCATAGGCTGACCAAGATACTCTCATGAAATGTGACCAAATGAGGTTTATTTTTCAACATTTGTCTCCCTTATGTCCGCACACTTATTAATCTGTTGATGATGCAGTGTTTGGATGCAGGACTATGAGTGTCAAATGAAAAGTTCATAGGCTGACCAAGATACTCTCATGAAATGTGACCAAATGAGGTTTATTTTTCAACATTCGGTCTCCCTTATGATCCGCACACTTATTAATCTGTTGATGATGCAGTGTTTGGATGCAGACTATGAGTGTCAAATGAAAAGTTCATAGGCTGACCAAGATACTCTCATGAAATGTGACCAAATGAGGTTTATTTTTCAACATTTGGTCTCCCTTATGATCCGCACACTTATTATTCTGTTGATGATGCAGTGTTTGGATGCAGACTATGAGTGTCAAATGAAAAGTTCATAGACTGACCAAGATACTCTCATGAAATGTGACCAAATGAGGTTTATTTTTCAACATTTGGTCTCCCTTATGATCCGCACACTTATTATTCTGTTGATGATGCAGTGTTTGGATGCAGACTATGAGTGTCAAATGAAAAGTTCATAGACTGACCAAGATACTCTCATGAAATGTGACCAAATGAGGTTTATTTTTCAACATTTGGTCTCCCTTATGATCCGCACACTTATTATTCTGTTGATGATGCAGTGTTTGGATGCAGACTATGAGTGTCAAATGAAAAGTTCATAGGCTGACCAAGATACTCTCATAGAATGTGATCAAATGAGGATTATTTTTCAACATAGCCCTACTTGCAGTCCACACACTTCTTCCATCAGTGTTGCAGTGCTTGGATACCATTAGTAACAAAAAAAGAAATTAACAGCAGATATATCATCACCTTAAGTTTTCAGCCACCTTATTTTAAAAAGTGGATGGGATACTGGAATAAGTGTGTGATGTCCCAAACGGAGTATTTTAAAGAGTACTAAAGTTCCATTATCCTAGGTAGGCCCTTTTTTTTTCTTTAATATCAAAAGGTTGGATACTTTCTAGAAAAGCTTTTTACACCAAAGCAAATAAACTTTGAGGGTTTTTTTTTGTAAATTATTTGATACAAATAAGCAACTTACCAACAGCTGACTCTTTTTTCGTGCTTTCGGGGCCAGACTTATTTCACTGGCTTTAGGTTCAGCTTCACGTCTTTTGCGTCTCACACTGTATGCTGATGCTTTGCTAGCTGCGTGCCTCTGCAATTAGAAAAGAATTAAAGATTTTCAAAATTAATAGAAAAAAGAAGGAAAAAAAAGAAAGGAAAAAAAAAGAAAGGAAAAAAAAAGAAAGGAAAAAAAAAGAAAGGAAAAAAAAAGAAAGGAAAAAAGAATTAAAAAGATAAAAGGAAATAAAAAAAATAAAAAGTTTTTCAAAAAAAGACAACAAATGAAAAACATCTGCGGATGTAGCTCCGGCCAATGCTGGGGGTCCAGTGGCATCGGCCCTGGATCTTTACAAGTTAATAGCGTCGATCCCAGGGGGCAATACCTGCCCCTCAATTTAAATGGGCAGGGCTGGGTTTATTGCCCAGCGCCTGAGGCGCCCTCTTGAGGGGGATGCCGACGGGATCGACGCAATTTTTTCCACCTACCACCCATGAGTCTCGGCTTGTGGGTGGTCTCACGTAAATAGGGCCTTTGTGCCTGACCTTGTACTAGTGGGGTACGAGGAAAATACCATGTAGCTCAGATGCTATAGCATAGAATTTCAAGATTTGGAATTTGTTTACAATATGTTAACCATTACGCTATGGAGAATACCCTTTTTATTCAAGAGTTGCAGAATTTAAAACATTCTGAGAAAAAAAGATAAAAGAAATGTAGCGTATCTGTTCTTCTATTGGGTCTTGTTTTATCTTTTCATCTGGGGGTTGTCTCCCTTGAGTTTCCATCGTTTGATCTTTAATCAAGAAACAACACGGAGATTCTTGAATGCATACACTTTTATTTCACTGAATACCTTTTCACTCAATACATTCTTAACCTGCACGCACGTGTGTGTAAGGAGGAAGAGTAGAGATAGAAAAAAACATGTCTTGCCCAAAGTGGCTGCTAGACTCAACTATTAAATTCTAACTCTGCTTTTGTAGTGTCACCAGTTCAAGTGACTCTCTAAGCCAATGAGAGCCCCGTTCCAGACAAACTATTTGAATCACAGTGATTTTCTACTTTTTTACCATTATTTTGAAACTACTCTACACTAATTGCTAAAAATGATAGGCTATGCCAATCAACTATATAACAGAAAGTAAAAAAATTAATGACAAATGTATTATCAAAGACATTTTTAAACAAGTTGAAAAAAATTAAGCAAAACAATGGAATCAACTGAATGTTAGTTTTATGTATTTTCTTGCAACATTTAACGAGATGCGATGTTGAATGTGCATGTGAAAAAAAATTAAAACACATGCTCTTGCTAAGTCACATTGCAAGCAACAATTGTTGTTTGTTCTTCAAAGTTAAGCTATATTGAACCTGGTCAGTATTTAGATGGGTAACAACTTAAAAACATCACGTACTGTAAACAACTTGTGCCAAATTAAATGTGATCATCAAAGTTAAGCAATATTGAACCTGGTCAGTATTTAGATGGGTAACAACTTAAAAACATCACGTACTGTAAACAACTTGTGCCAAATTAAATGTGATCATCAAAGTTAAGCTATATTGAACCTGGTCAGTATTTAGATGGGTAACAACTTAAAAACATCACGTACTGTAAACAACTTGTGCCAAATTAAATGTGATCATCAAAGTTAAGCTATATTGAACCTGGTCAGTATTTAGATGGGTAACAACTTAAAAACATCACGTACTGTAAACAACTTGTGCCAAATTAAATGTGATCATCAAAGTTAAGCAATATTGAACCTGGTCAGTATTTGGATGGGTAACAACTTAAAAAAACATCACGTACTGTAAACAACTTGTGCCAAATTAAATGTGATCATCAAGTTAAGCAATATTGAACCTGGTCAGTATTTGGATGGGTAACAACTTAAAAAACATCACATACTGTAAACAACTTGTGCCAAATTAAATGTGATCATCAAAGTTAAGCTATATTGAACCTGGTCAGTATTTGGATGGGTAACAACTTAACTCTTTGCCTACTTTAAGCCTCTCACAATGGCTCTCACGACTGTGCCATAAGCCACTCACAATGGCTCTCTCATGACTGTGATCCTACCATAAGCCACTCACAATAGCTCTCTCACGACTGTGATCCTACCATAAGCCACTCACAATAGCTCTCTCACGACTGTGATCCTACCATAAGCCACTCACAATAGCTCTCTCACGACTGTGATCCTACCATAAGCCACTCACAATGGCTCTCTCACGACTGTGATCCTACCATAAGCCGCTGGTTGCAGCGCTCTCACAGGTCACTTGTTTACATGGAAATAATACTCCGTAAACACCCCTGCCATGTTTTATTATGATCGTTAACCAACCTTAAGACTTGTACTTGGTACAACTATGGGGGGGGGGGAATTTGGTAGGCAAGGACTTAAAGACATCAGGTACTGTAAAAAAAAACAAACAAACCTTGTGATCTTGTTCTAGACTAAGTCTGATCATTCAAGTTAAGCAATATTGAATGTTGACAGTATTTGGATGGGTGATTGTTTAGGAATTCTAGATTATTAGATAAAATAGAAATGAAAGTGATTACATATATTCTATTGTCTATTTTCAATTTTATCTTTTAATAATTTGTTCTCATTTTTGTAATTCATCTCGGCTAATTTGGCCATTTTGGTTGGAAAATTAAAATGAATATATATTATTATTTATATTTTTGCTTGAAGGCAATTACAATGCGTATATCGCATAAAATTCGATAATTATAGAAGATAATAATGAAAAGTGAATTTCGGTAAAGAATTATTCGGTGTGTAGAACATTGTACAGTTGAAACAGTCTGTACGATCTTCTACACACCGAATAATTCTTTACCGAAATTCACTTGTCATAATTATCTTCTGTAATTATCGAATTTTATGCGATATATGCATTGTAATTGCCTTCAAGCAAAAATATAAATAATAATATATACTTTATTCAACAATGTTTCTAAAAAAAAACAACAAAAAAACAAAAAACAAACATCCAAAAAATCTTACTAAAATGAATATTTATCTACACAACTGATCTAATGTATTTATTTACAAATGTGATTTCTTAAAAACAGATTTTCAATTTTTCTATTCAACTTTTCTTGGTTATTGGAAGGTCATATATATATATATATATATATATATATATATAATAAATAAAAAGGTAAATCCAACTGACTTATCTAGGGGGATAATTCTATTTTGGATCATTAATATCTCCTGTGCATCCACAATGCATTCTCATGTTAATGCAAACTTATAGATTTATACAAAGATTTTTACAAGTCAAAATAAATTTATAATAGCCAAATGACAGGTTGTTAAGTTTTTCTTTCTTTGAAAATATATAAGGTGTGTCAAAAAAATATATAAGGTGTGTCAAAAAAGTATCAAGATTTTTGTACTTTTTTGACACACCTTGTATTCTGAATAAAAAAACAAAAAAAAAACCGTTCCATTTATTCATTTTTTTCAGAATACAAGGTGTGTCAAAAAAGTACCACTGTATTTACCAAGATAGAAATGAAGAATCAAGGGAACCCCATTTTTTTTTCTCGAGAATACAAGGTGTGTCAAAAAGTAAAAAATTCTCAATACTTTTTTGACACACCTTGTATATATATATATATATATATATATATATATATATTTCTAGGCAAATTGACCCCTTACAGACAGAAAAATGACAAAAATGTCACTCTAGCAGCAAAACAGGGTTAACTATATAACGCAAGAGACATAGGCACGTGAAGCAAGAGTGCAGGCAAACAGATATGCAGATATAGTCTAGATGAGCTGCAAAGAGACACAAAACTGTGCTTGTGTAGGTGCGGGGAGGATTTGGGACCCCCACCACCCCAAAAAAAACAATGACTATTTATATGCAAACTCAAATTTGCCTACTTAAAAAAAATCAACTGAAATTGTCAGATTAAAAAACAACAACAAAAAAAAAAACACTACAAAAACAAAAATAATCTGGTTGTGGTGAGATAATATTTGTTGAAATTTGAAATTTAGGGAAGTCGGGGGGAATGACAAGGTGGCAAATGGAGTGACGATAGCAATATTACCAGACAAGTAGGATTTAAAAAGACTTACAATAGAGCGAGGTGCTCGGATTATCATATCAGGATTATCCTGATTATAAGCAGCACAAAGTAAAAAAATAAATAAAAATAGATTAAAAACAAAAACAATAAACAAACATCAGATTTATTGACAAAGAAATTTATTTCTAACAGATTGGAAAATTAAATATACACACTAGGGTAAGTCGATTTTTCACTTTTTAAAAATATCAAATTGTCCATCTATGCAAAAGTTGTGTATTAGTATACTGAATACTAATACCAAAAACTAGATCTTTTACTTGTACCATTGTTTGAGGAAATAGCATCAAAGATCGACAGTTAAAATGCACCAAAAAGCCTTGTTTTCGCAAAATTTAGCCTTTAGAAAACGAGGATTTTTAGTGTATTTTAGTAGACAATCTTTGATGCTATTTCCTCAAATAATGGTGCAAGTAAAAGATTTAATTTTTGGTATTAGTATTCATTATACTTGTAGTAACAAGTCGAACTTACCTGACTCAAAGCGTCCTCGGTGCCTGGCCTGCGAAACTATCCATGACAGAAGAAGGAATGTGGTACGCCATTATACCCACTGAGTAAGAAGTGTCAAGAAATTGGAGGGGGGCAGAGTGGACTTTTTATAGAGGTTGCGAGGCATTATGGGTGACTACCCATGGTGCATTGCAACTTTTATTTGGCTATAAAAGCGACCCATTTTGTTCTTCAGTAACAGAGTGTAGAGTAAGAGAGGAAGAAGAGAGAGAAAGAAGAAAAGAAGAAGAAAAAGAAAAAGAGAAAAGAGAAAGAAGAAAAAGAAGAGAAAAGAAGAAGAGAAAGAGAAAAAGAAGAAGAAGAAGAAGAAGAGAAGAAGAAAGAAGAAAAAGAAGAGAAAGAAGAAGAAAAAGAGAGAAGAAAAAGAAGAAAAAGAAGAGAGAAAGAAGAAAGAAGAGAAAGAAGAAGAAGAGAAAGAAGAAGAAGAAGAAGAGAAAAAAGAAAAGAAGAAGAGAAAGAAAAGAAAAGAAGAAGAAGAAGAAGAAAAGAAGAAGCTGGTGGACAATTTTCAATACTAAACACAACCTTCGCATAGATGGACAATTTGATATTTTAAAAAAGTGAAAAATCGACCTACACTAATACACACTGGTGCCTGGTCTTACGAGTACCCCAGCTAAAAGTTACTAGCAAATTAGTAGAATTTTATGACATTAGGGAATAAATTCATTAAATTTTAATGCTACAGTGGATAGCAATCTGTTTTTTTACTGAAAAGTCTAATAAATTATTTTTGACAACTGAATATTGATTGTAACTTTATGGATATTAAAAGATGGTGGAATAAAACAAATAATATAAAATGTCGAGACAATTTTTCATATTAATTTTCTTGGACATAAAAAATGCATGATTGCAATTAAAATAGTATTATCTGGGTTATTCGGACTATTGTCCCCATCTTTATTGTTATTTGTACAATGTTTCGACCGATATGCCCTCCGGCCTTCTTCAGGTATTTCTTGTCGGACTCGGGAACCTTCTTGTCGTAATCGGGAGCCATCATGGAACTTCGAACTTAACCCTTTATATGGTCCACAGGGGTATCCTGTTCTCATTCTGCTAACCATAGCTGGGGTAGGAGTTGTGTTAATTATTTTTCTATGTTACTGCCACTACTTAGGATTGAACCCGGAATCCAGAGATAACTGTCACTTAGAACTGTCTTAACCTAACTACCTTATCCACTAGGCCATGTGTCCAATGGTCCGAATAATGCAGATAATACTAATCATCAAGCCTCATCTCAAACATTTAGAGAAATTGCAATTAAAATTTTTGTTGAAAAAAAAAAAAAAAAAAAAAAAAAAAATTGTTTTAAGAATTCAATTGAATTTTTTTTTACCTTGATAGAAGCTGGGTTAATGATAGTTGGATGTTTACAAATAACGTTGCCTTCCATCACCTGAAGAAAAAAAAAAAAAAAAAAGAAAAAAAAAAAAGAAGACTTTCTTTAATATAATGGTACAAGCAGAACCCATAGAATTTACAAGAAATGAAACAAAAATATGGTTACGGTTCGGTGGTTAAGAAGATATAATAAAGTGTAAATTCACAGAAGAAATGTTTTGTGTTGTTAATTAAAAGCAAACCAACAACACAGAGTATCTTAAAAGCATCCTAGATGGAGCCAACTTGAAAATTAAGAAGAGAGAGGATGTACCAGATAAAAGTTCATATAGTCTGATTAACAACAACCATCACCCAAGGTTCATCTGAGTGAGACTCTGATTGGCTTAAGTGGATCACATGATCAGATGAGAAAAAATGGGATAGAAGTTAGATTTAGAATTATTGCAATTCAAGCAAGCAGAAATAGTGTTTAGACACATGTTTCATCTGTATTGATTTCTCCCACATGTGTTATGTTGGAATCAGGGTAATAAAAAACCCCAAAAAAACTTAGTGTAGAAAATATTATTTGAATTCAGACCTAGACCATTGTAGATTTGAGTGACATCTCGTAACCTTAGTTTGACCCTGCTCTTCCGGTTTGCATGCAACCGTGAGGAGGAGTTTTAGTTCTAGTCGGTTCTAGTTAAACTGCTGATTGATAAAGATGTTGTTAGCTAGGCTGCCATGAGTGGTTAAGGTCTGGTGATTAAGAAGATATAATAAAATGTGAATTCACAGAAGAAATGTTTTGTGTTGTTAATCAAAAGCAAACCAACAACACAGAGCATCTTAAGAGCATCTTAGAAGAAGACAACCGGAAATTTCAGAAGACAGAGGTTCGACTGTCAGCCAGATAACTACTCAGAGAAACAGATAGTCACATAAGATAGCTACTCCAGACAACAGAAGAAGTAAGACAATATACGTCAACTACAAGACAGACAAGAAAAGATAATGATTAAGTATGGGTATACAACTATGGGTATACCCAGAAATATACTAAGTAAAGAGATGGTTTTACAACACAGAGATGAAATAATGTGCAAAAAGAGAGGAGAAATTTACCTGTGGTGATTGCATCAGGTAAAGTAAATGTTTGCCATGTCCTTCAGGTGTTTTCAGCTCATATGGCCACTTGATGGTCAGTCTGGAAGTAGGAACGGCACCAGGACCCTTGTTATATATCTGGAAATAAATATATCACATAAAAATGTAAAATAATTTGGAGGCACATGTTGTTATGGTTATCATCATAGGTTTGGTTTGTTTTACGCATATCAACCTCAGTGGGTCATTCAATGCTGACAACATTTTGAGATAAATTCATTCTTAATGGATACCCAATTCTTTTTATAAACTCATGTTTTTCTATTTAACCCATAGATGGGACTCTAACAGGTACTACCACTCCTGGTCAGAGTGTGCTCCACTTTCCCCAAACATCCAGAAATGGAACCTCACCATCAGATAGAGTTTAATGTCATTCTCATGACATGAAGACCCTCAGCCACTGCCTTCTAGCACATATGATAAAAAGGGTAGGGGGTGCCATAAGGGCAATAGGGTTGGGGCAATCATATAGGTGCTAGAGCTTGACGTGACCAACCGATTGATCAAAGGGGGCTACTCCGACCACCCATCTAGCCCAAGTTAGGGCCAAAGCGGAGTGTTGCATGTCATGGACTGCTCAGCCACCTGGGTTCCATCCTTAAGCATCATGGGTGGCCCCATTGGGGGGAGTATTACCCCTCTGCCGTGATGCAGTCAGTGTATTTTAAATCCCCAGACAACAGGGCTAATCATCATAGGAAATGGACACAGTGAGATGTCCAAATCCTGGATGAGGCTGTTTGCATTACACATAGCGCTAACACCTTTAGAAAATATATGCATCAAACTACTTACTCTCCAGCTATGGGTAAATAGTAGGGCAGACTGGGCTCTTTAAACTTGATTAGGCAACCAGTCTAGGAGAAGGAACATTTAAAATTCCAACCTGTTAAACTCTGCTTTAGAAATTGACCTTGTGTCGCATACTAGTTATACGGATAATTGGTAAAGACCTATTAGTAAAATGATTACAAAATTGAAATTGCCTACTGGACTCGTTTTCTATTTGGTAGTTGTATGGTTTCAAGTATTCCTATCTAATAGAAATAATTTGCATACAGTTGTATTGTTTCAAGTATTCCTATCTAATAGAAATAATTTGCATACAGTTGTAGGATTTCAAGTATTCTAATAGAAATAATTTGCATACAGTTGTAGGGTTTCAAGTATCTAATAGAAATAATTTGCATACAGTTGTAGGGTTTCAAGTATTCCTATCTAATAGAAATAATTTGCATACAATTGTAGGGTTTCAAGTATTCCTATTTAATAATAATTCACACAATTATATGGTTTCAAGTAATAATAAAAATCCTTAGTAAACAATTAATGCTTCAATTAACTATTCCTAAATACTTTATTATATATATATATATATATATATATATATATGAATATTTTTATTGTATACAAATAATTTTCAAACAGATTTATTTGATCCAGAGATTATACCCTAACAGGTACCACCACCACTACAGGTCACAGTGGTCCGGGGAGTAATGGCAATGAAAGGGTACTCCCCACTCCTCCAGAACTAGAGCTTCACCATCTGATGTAGTTTAGTGTCACATCCAGGACACACATAATACAGTAGAAATTTATCTATTACTTACTTCATAGGTATGATTAACAGCAGGTCCAATATCATTTTCAGATTCAATAGCACTTTCACCACGGACTTCACCACTGTAAACGACTTGCTCGGGTGATGATCGACTGGAAAATAATTCACAAGCATAAATAAGCATCTTACAATGATTGAATAGGCTTCCGACACATCAAGACCTAAAGGAGTCATATAAAACTGTTTTTTGGGGGTTTTTTTTTGCACACAATAGACACGTACATAATATTACATACTATAATAAGTTTTTCAACCGGAGTCCGTTCAATTAACAGTAATCCCTTTTGTTCAGCAAACTGCTCTCACAGTAACCGCGTTCCTCTGACCTTTGTTGTTCTTTACCCAAAATGCAGTAGTCCGCCGAATTTCACCTCTCTCGCAGTCACTTGCTTCATTCCTGTCGTACGTCACTGCCCTTGTCAGCAAGACTCAAACGCAATTCCACCATGTGTTAAGGCAAGCCTTAAATAATGACACTAACATCCCACATCTGGGTCAATCGCACAGTGTAGTGATTTTCATTGCCAACGAGGTAGTCTGACGTCAAGCCATGACTCACGATCAGGAGGATGGGAGTTCAATCTCCCCAATCGTCCGTTACACCCCCACCCCCCACCGATCTCATTTTACATGTCAGACATAGTTGTGTACGTTTTGAATCACTATGTGCATGATTTCTCTCGCAACATATACCCAACAAAATCTTTAAAAACTGGATGTGATAGGGTCTGCCCCAAGATGCCAACTGTGACAATTTATAGTGTCATAAATTCTAGGCAAACCCTGTAGCGAGAATGGGGGCTGTTGATTTTGAGATCAGAGTGGAAATTTATCATCCCCGGTCTCTGGAGAATTCATCGAGATCAAAAAGGGGTGCATTAAGGTCATATGGTCCGATAATTCTTTAAACTCAATCTTTTTTATAAATAAATTTTCTATTTAACCTATAGATGGAACCCTAACAGGTACTACCACTCCGGGTCAGATGGAACCTGGGAGCAATGGTGATGAATGGGTGCTCCACATTCCCATGACCTCCAGAACTGGAACCTCACCATCAGATAGAGTTTAACGTCATACCCAGGACATGTAGACCCTCAGCCACTGCCCATCTAGCCCAAACAGGAGCCAAAGCGGAGTGTTTCAGCCACCAGGATCCCATCCTCAGGCATCACAAGTCACCACCCATGGCCAACAGGTGGCTCAGTTGTGTGTGTGTGTGTGGGGGGGGGGTGATCTTAGCCCTCTACAGAGGTGCAGTTGCATATTCTACAGCCCCAGACGACAGGGCAGTCCTGTTTTGTTAAGCCCAATTGTTTTGTATAAGTAAGAAAGCAGAATAGGTGTTACTTTGTCGAGAATTCTCCTAGGGAAAAATTACAGAAGTTTAAAAAAAACAAACAAAAAAACCCCCCAAAACATTTTGGTCTTTATCAACCAAGGTCTTCTGAGGAAAAATTACTCACCCAGTGACGTGTATGTCAGTCATAATGAGCACTTCAATTGCGATATTTGCGGTTGTATCTTCAACACTTATTTCTTCACTTGTTCTACAAGAAAAAGAAAAATCTATTAATAATGGAGATTCGCTTCCGGTTTTTGTCTGTAACAAAAATGGCGTCACTGTTTACGTCACATTACCCAACACATAATCCAACGTCATAACATAGAATAAATATACTCAAAATGTGAGCATGCAACGTTAGACAATCCTCATTGTTTCAATAAATAGATGCCCGGCATTATATATTTATATATAGATTGTTTTATTCTAATATAATATTTAAAGTTATCGGAACTGTTTCCATTTCATATTGTCTTTCTTTTTTTTTTTACTCCTTTAATAAATTTGACGATTTTACATACTTATGGTACACACTCTATGACATTGAATTTTCAGCTACCATCCCCTCAGGCAATATCCTTCAAAAAATTAATTTTACATTGCCCGGAGGGTGTCTTTTTATTTTGCTAGTATAATTAATGATTTTTATTTTGGGATAACTACCATATACATACATAGCTAAGTCAAAGTTTTTCAGTACTGTGAACGATTCATTGAACATAAATTTAAAACAGCAATACTTTAAATTTTATTTATCATTAAGTTGCAATGATCCACAATTGCAATCACATGTACAATAGGGTAAGTTGATTTCTCACTTTAAAAAAAATATAAAATTCTCTCAAACAGCCAAAGTTGTGTGTTGGTATAATGAATACTGATACCAAAAACTAGATCTCTTATTTGCACGATTGTTTGAGGAAATAGCATCAAAGATCGTCTAGTAAAATCCACCAAAATTCCTCATTTTTGAAACATTTAACCTAGAAATTGGTTAGACAATTTAGCAATTTTAATATCTAAAACAGAAAAGATTTTCATTTTAAACGAAACGAATAAAATATAACTATAATTTTAATTGAAAATATATCCACCCCATCATCACCGACACTTCCATATGCAGCGTTTTACCTAATAATTAAGCTGTAACAGTGATAACATTTTAAAAGATTGAAATCTATTTCCTCAAATGAAGGCAAAGTTTTGAAGGAAAATATTTTGTGTGGTAATTCTTAATTGATGTTAATTTGCAGCTTTCGCCATATGGGAGACACTGTTTAGCTCAGTCGGTAGAGAGTCTGACAAGGAACCAGAAGGCTCCTGGTTTGATACAGGCCCTCGCAAACTCAGCATATGAGTAGCACAGGGATCTGTGCAGTAAAGTAAGGAGCTAATGGTAGGTGTGGCACTCCAACTCAGACGCTAAAATAATCTCCTTGGTCTAGCGGTAGTGAAAAGGGGATAGGCTTCCTTGCTGATTGGCTGATACCGACATTAGGCCGCCTCGACAACTCTAATTTTTATTTACAGTTCCAAAATCAACCTACCCTAATGTACAATATGCATTTGAAGCCTTTTGTAAACATAAAATATATATATGAAAAATTCCTACGTTTTTTTAAAGTCTTCTATACTGTTTGTAACTTGAGTGTTTGATTTTTTTTATTATTGATTTTTTGTTTTGTTTTGTTTTACGGCATATCAACCTCAGTGGGTCATTTAATGCCGATAAAGTTTTGAAATAAATCAATTCTTAATGCATAATACAATTTTTTTTATTAACACATTTTTCTATTTAACCCATAGATGGGACCCTAACAGGTACTACCACTCGGGTCAGAGTGGACCAGGGAGCAATGCTGATGAATGGGTGCTCCACATTCCCCAAACCTCCAAACTGGAACCTCACCATCAGATAGAGTTTAACGTCATTCCCAGGACACGTAGACCTGCAGCCACCGCCTTCTAGTTTATCATCGAGTTGACCGTTATAATTTTTTTTTACCCAGGCTCATTTATGATTATAATCCAAAAAAACACAATCCTTATTTCCATGTTTGCATTATGCATCCCCATTATACAACAAACGCTTCTGTTATGGATGACATTAAAATGGTCAGTATGGATTTTATAAGTATATGAAATTTATGCCAGTGTAGGTAATTTGTTTTAGTTTGAATAAATCACATAAAAATGTAGAGAAAAATGTTTAAATGTAAAATAAAATGCAAGAAACATTTTTTAAAAAGTCATAAACGACCGGTGAAGGTTTTATTGACAATGAATATCAATCAACCTGGTTAAAAGTCAGGCAAGTTAAATTACGTGTCAGTCACATTCACTGCTATAAAAAAGGGAGATATTTACGCAATAGGGCAGGTTGATTTTTGCACTTTTTAAAAAATATCAAAAGTTGTGTTACTTGTACCGTTGTTTAAAGAAATAGCATCAAAGATCATCAGTTAAAATGCACCAAAATTCCTCGTTTTCGCAACATTTGGCCCAGAAATTGGTTAGAAAATTTAGCAATTTCAATATTTAAAACAGAAATTTATTTTACTAAGATGAAATGAATAAGATATTATGACTAGAATTAAAATTGACAATATCCCCACGCCCCCATCATCACCGACATCTCCGATGTACTGCTTTTTACCTCATTAATTAAGCTTTAACAGGGATAACATTTTAAAAGATTGAAATCTATTTCCTGAAATGAAGGCAAAGTTTTAAAGAAAAGTATTTTGCGATGTAATTCTTAAAGTTAATTTGCAACTTTTGCCACATGGGAGATGTTACAGTTCCAAAATCGACCTACCCTATTACCCAACTTGTTTGCCATGAGTAGAATGTGACATAAGGTTGCAAATATGGGGCATCCAGTGTGGATCAAATTATCTATTCAGTAAAAATGGTTCTGCAAGACTAGCTTGCTAACCATTAACTTTAATAAAAAAGCAATTTGGCAGTAAAGGCAAGCAATAAGCATATACAAAACATCTCAATAGCAGGAAATAATAATAATAATAATAATAATAAAACTTCACCTATGATGTATAAGACGCAGGGCAATTTTTTGCACCAAAATTTTGGAAAAAAGTGCGTCCTATATGCTGTCAAATACGGTAATTAAAATAATAAAAAACATCTAAAACAGAGCGCAAGGTTACAGTAGCTTGAACGTTGTGTTTTTTATAACAATAAAGATGAGGACAACAGTCCGAAATTTCATAATTATTCATATTAATCCTCATCTCCTAAATACACATAAAAATCCTTTGAACTATTCACAAGATACACAATGCAAAGAACAAGTAAAGAAAATCTGCTAGGGGTCAGGTTTTTGTGAAGGAAAATACACGCAAGTAAACTTTATACATACGTTGATATTTTAGCGTGGAGGTTCAAGATGTTTGATTTTGTATCTGGATCATTGACTTGCAGTTTAACTTTAAAAGAAAGCGTTGTATCTTTCAGAAAAGGATTTCCAAGCCGATCACATAATATTAAAGTCTTGTTCTTTGCAGCACAATCTACAGGTTGTTTGCTCTGAAAGAAAAGAGGAAATATTAAGTTGAAAGAAAAGAAAGGAGGAAATATTAAGTTGAAAGAAATACGATCAAAACTCAAAATAATTTATTGTAGAGGGAAATCTCGTAGTGGAATATTTATTGTTGTATGAAAAGAGCTCAGCTATCCGAGTTCAAATCCTGAACAAGGTTGTTTGCATTTCACATTGCGCTAATACTGCAGGAAAAGGTGTGTATCACACCTACTAAGAATATTTATAAACAATTTAATCATTTAATAGTTATTATTGTAATGTTATTATAATAAAATATTATAAAGTTATTATTAAAGTTATAATAAAATTATAATATAAATATAATTATAAATAAATGTAATTATAATAAATATAATTATAATATCTTATTATAATGGAGATTATGTGTTTGTTTGTCTGTAACCGAAACTATATCACTACTCAAGATCACTGTCCATTTAGTTATTATACATTACATTCTCCATGAATCATTTTTATTAAAGCCTCAATCATTAATAAAATCGTTTATCATTATTAATACTGCTGGTCATTTCTACAATCTAATAACATGCAAGTGTATTTATATATACAATAAATAGCGGTTTACTGTGTGAACGGCAAGCCTAATTTGCATATTGATATTTAAAATTTGATTTTAATAAATATGTGCTTGGTATTGTTGATTTCTTATTATTTGATTTTATCTTAATGAATATGAGTAAAAATCTCGGAGATAAATCTTAAAAGAAGGCAATTAACAAAAAGAAATAACTGTAATTTTATTCTTTACTTCCTAATTTAACTAAATAGTTAAATTAGAAAAGTTTAGCAAGGAAAGACGGGGGTGATGGAAGAGGGAGCTTCAGCTGTTATATTTTTCGATTATACCCCTCTCTGTTTCAAATCATTTTATCTGCATTCTTATTTAGTTTCTTTAGACTTTCTAATTTAATATAACATTTTATGACATTAACACTTGCACTCGGAAGGTGCATATATTTTCTAGTAAATATAATTATTATATTAAAGTTATAATAAAATATTATAAAGTTATTATTATAATGTTATTTAATTTAATTAATTTAATTATTTAATTTATTTTCCTGCTAATACTGCAAAGAAAGGTGGGCATCACACTAAATTTGTGCCTTCTGCCTCCATCATGCAGAGCACAACCAATCTTAGGTTGCTTAGGTTTTACGGCATGTCAACCCTTGTTGGGTCATTTTATGCCAAAGTCGTTTTTGTTTTATTCATTAAAATATATATATCCTTAAGCATTACAGGTTACCACTCACGGCCAACAGGTGGCCCCATTGAGTGGGGGGGGGGGTCTTACCCCTCCGCAGAGGTACAGTCGGTGTATTCTAAAGTCCCAGATGACAGGGCTGGACACAATGATGATGAATGAAACAATTATCGCTTAGAGTAACTATTCATAATACAAGCGCCTGTCAGTAGATTCAAGCAACAAATTTCCTTCTAGAAAATATGAAAGATGTGGTCTGTGGTGTTCAGACATCGAGAACAAAATTGCAAATGGCTACCACTATGACTATTATATTGAATATCTGAACAAAGGTAGATCACCCTGTTCAGCCTAGACACAGGGGAAGATAACTCTATTTTACTTACACATCTACTACATTGATGGAAGCGTCTACTTACCTCACCATAATCCACGCCTTGAAAATCCAGATTTTCTGGGATGGTCAAAAAGAGTTTTGTGTCATAAGCAGGTTCTTTTTTATTGTGAACAGTAAACTGAATTTGTAAGGAATTGGTTTCTTTGTTATTGAGAATGTAAGGACCCTTTTTATTGACTCTGAAAAAAAAATAAAAAAAATAAAAATTTAAAAAAATAAAGAAAATAAATAAAAAATAAATAATAAGGTTTTCAAGGACTGGGTTAGCTCTGTCAGTAGATCGTTCGACTAGAAACCACAAGGTTCCTAGTTCGATACCGACCCTTGCCAACTCATTTTTGTTTTTTTAATTAGATAAAGAATTCTTGATTTGAATTTACAAAGGTCATGGAGAAAAAAGTAATATTACTTGGATTATTCGGACTATTGTCCTCATCTTCATTGTTATCACTACAACATTTCGGCCGATGTGCCCTCCGGCCTTCTTCAGGTATTTCTTGTCAGACTCGGGAACTTTTATGGACTCGGGCACCTTCTTGTCATAATCGGTTTCCGAGTCCAACAAGAAATTCCTGAAGAAGGCCGGAGGGCACATTGGCCGAAACGTTGTACAGAAAACAATAAAGATGAGGACAATAGTCCAAATAATAATAATAATTATCAAGTCTCATCTCAAAAATTCAGAGAAAAAAAAGGGTCTACTTACTTTGTAAGATTTACTGGTTTGGCAGATAAAATAAGATCAGACTGACACCGATTATCACTTCCACATTCTTTCTGGATCTCAACCTAGAGTCATCGGAAAAATTGATTTTAAAAAATAAAATTAAAAAAAAGATTTAAATTATTTAAAAACAATTCTTTTTTAAATTAAAAAAAACAAAAAAAAAAACAAACTTTTTTAAATTAATAAAAAAAAGTTTTTTAAAAATCACTTTATTCATGGAGATCAAAGAAGAAGGTAAAAAAGATAACTTTTTTTTCAAAAATGAAATGATAACCGACCTCCACACGACTAGTGACAAAAAGTACAAAGCATGCGAAATTTATGGAAGATCGTTGATATTTTTTTAAGAGGTTAGGGAATTGTATACATTCTATGTTTATACAGGGTGCCCCCCCCCCCCCAAAAAAAAAAGTCTGTGTTGGGCCCATTTTTTTGGGGTCACCCTGTATTTAAATTTTTTATGGAGTTCCTAAAGAGATTTTTTATATGCACTAGGCAATAAACCCTGCCCCTTTAAATCAATGGGGCAGGTGTTGCAGTTATTACAGGTCCAGTAGCTGAACCCACTGGACACAAGTTTCTAAAGAAACTAGGTAAGTATATTGTCCAATAATGTATATATTGCAGATAAAATGGTCGTTTATAGATATATATTATATATAGATATATCTTTATAGATATATATTACACACACACACACACACACACACAATAAACAATTTTGTTTTAACAGACTTACTTGTCTTTCCTCGGTTGTCTTATCAGAATCGATCAAGTCAAGAATTGGATAAGAATTAATATCTGGAGGAGCAGAGGTTCGAACAGGTTTTGGTATCATCAATTCATAACTGAATTGGAATTTAATTGGGTTCAATTTATCCCGGAAAGAATCCTAAAATCAAAAAAGAAATTTTAATTAAAAAGAAAAAAATAACAACAAACAAAAAACAGTTTAGTAATATTAACTCTTAAATTTTTATTAGTTGAACCAGTGTCAACCCTGATTAACCCAATTCTTTTTACACTGGGGCCGGTTTTTTTAAACACATATCTTTGACGATTGGAAGGATAGAAAAATATACAAGGTGACCCAAAAAAAAAAAAAAAAAAAACAGAACACAAATTCTGTTTTTTTTTGGGGGGGGGGTTGTCACCCTGTATTTATATGCAAAAGAAAAATTTCAACAAGCTTTCTTCAATGATATAATTGGTTTAAACTAGCAATAAAAACTTACTGAGTATAAAATATAACATAAATAGGCCTCAATAGTGTACTGAACTGTTTAATTATTTGTTTGCACAGTTATATAGTTAATATAGATCAACCACGAACCGAATATCATAGGGGGCGGGTGCAAAAAATACGCCTCAGGCGCTGGGCAATAAACCCAGCTCTACCCCTTTAAATCAAGGGGGGGGGCAGGTGCTACCTGGGGAGATGGCCCCCTGGGATCAACACTGTTTATTACTTTATCGGTCCAGCGGCCAAAGCTGGACCGATAGACCAACGGCTGGGACATACAGTGTGTGTGTGTGTGTAGATATGAGGTTATTTACCTCATACCCCACTTGTATGGGCTGGGCACAAGGCCTCGTTTTAACGTGGGCCCACCCACAAGCTGAAGCTCATGGGTGGGAAAGAACAAAAATTGCGTCGATCCCTTCGGTATTCCCCCTCAAGGGGGGGGCCTCAGGCACTGGACAATAAAGCCAGCCCTGCCCCTTTAAATCAAGGGGGCAGGTATTGCCTGGGGGGATGGCCTCCTGGGATCAACACTGTTATTTACTTTATCGGTCCAGCGGCCAAAGCTCACTAGACCAACGACTGGGACATACAGTCATAATATACATGTGTGTGTGTGTGTGTGTATGCATACATACAAGTACTGAATGGAGATTTGATAGTGAAGTTTTTAGAGAAATTACAGTAAGCTTGAATAATGCTTAATGGTTAAATCCATTTTTGCAAGAGGGGAGACAAGCCTGCTGCTGCTGCTGCTGCTTGGAACACATCCATTAAGTTTGAGGAGGGGTAATAACAAAGTTAGGTGCTCTTCCAATATGTGATCTACCGAAGGTTTGTGATTTACTATTGATCTACCATTCATGGTGATCTACTAGGAAAAAAGAAGTTAGGATTAGGGTTTAGGGTTAGTTTAATGGTAGTTAATGGGTAGATCACATATTGGATTAGACACCATTCGGTAGATCACACATTGGATTAGACACCATTTGGTAGATCACACATTGGATTAGACACCATTCGGTAGATCACATATTGGATTAGACACCATTCGGTAGATCACATATTGGATTAGACACCATTCGGTAGATCACACATTGGATTAGACACCATTCGGTAGATCACACATTGGAATAGACACCATTCGGTAGATCACACATTGGATTAGACACCATTCGGTAGATCACACATTGGATTAGACACCATTCGGTAGATCACATATTGGATTAGACACCATTCGGTAGATCACATATTGGATTAGACACCATTTGGTAGATCACACATTGGAATAGACACCATTCGGTAGATCACACATTGGATTAGACACCATTCGGTAGATCACACATTGATTAGACACCATTCGGTAGATCACATATTGGATTAGACACCATTTGGTAGATCACACATTGGATTGGACACCATTCGGTAGATCACACATTATTCGGTAGATCACATATTGGAAGAGCACCCAAAGTTAATATAAATATTTTGATTTAAAAAAAAAAAAAGAAAAGTTTTTTTAAAAAAGTTTAAAAAGACAAGAAAATTTTTTTTAAAAGGAAGTCAAATCTGAAACGCACTCACCCGTAGATAAGCATAGACATCCTCACATGTCTCTTTGTTTTTACGTTTGAGGGTCATAGTACTAGATGTCTCATAGTTTGTACCGGATGTTGGTTTATGGAATAAAGCTCGGACAATCAAAACTTTAGGGTCAAACTTTTCAGAAATTACCTTGTATTTAATTTCTATGGATTTTTTAGGCAAACTGAAAGTAAAGATAAAGAAAAGAAATTTAAAGGGAATTTTACAAAAAACAAAAAAAAAAAATGAAATGGAGTCAAAAGTTTTGCAATATTTTCGTAATGTGAGGCACAATTTGCCAGCTCCAGATGCAGGTGAACCACATTGGACTGTGAGATGCCAAGCTCACCTGATACTCTCAGAGTGCTACTCAACAGATTCGCATCTAGGGTGAGTCAAAAGTTTTGCAATATTTTGGTAACGGGAGGCACAAACCGACAAATCTGAATTAAGGAACAACCAAAGGATCATACCCAACATTAAAGGACACCAAGGAACAACCAAAGGATCATACCCAACATTAAAGGACACCAAGGAGCAACCAAAGGTTTCTTCACAAGGGATCTCTATTGGACAGTGCTCTTGCTTGAAGCCTAAGGATAGCCACAAAAATCTTAACACACACCAGATTAGCTTCTATGGTTTGGAGCACAGCTTTGTAATCCATAGTTTCAGGCCTACCTTACTTTAACCGATTGTTGAGGTTCTTGTAACCTGAGCATAAATTTTTTGGTTTGGTTTGGTTTTGTTTTGTTTAACGGCATATCAACCTCAGTGGGTCATTTAATGCCGATAAAGTTTTGAAATAAATCAATTCTTAATGGATAATACAATTTTTTTTATAAATACATTTTTCTATTTAACCCATAGATGGGACCCTAACAAGTACTACCACTCCGGGTCAGAGTGGACCAGGGAGCAATGGTGATGAAGGGGTGCTCCACATTCCCCAAACCTCCAGAACTGGAACCTCACCATCAGATAGAGTTTAACGTCATTCCCAGGACACATAGACCTGCAGCCACCGCCTTCTAGCACCCATATGATAAAAAGGGGTTGGGGCTTGCCATAAGGGCAATAGGGTTGGGAAAATCATATAGGTGCTAGTGCTTGACGTGACCAGCCGATTGATCGGAGGGGGCCTCTCCGACTGCCCGTCTAGCCCAAGATAGGGCCAAAGTGGAGTATTGCATGTCATGAACTGCTCATCCACCTGGGCTCTATCCTTAAGCATCATGGGTCGCCACCCACGGCCAAAAGGTGGCCCATTGGGGGAGTCTTACCCCTCTGCAGAGGTGCAGTCGGTGCATTCTAACGCCCCACCGACAGGGCGGATAAATTTTTTTAACCATCTGGTTAGTGTACTGTGATCAACTGTACCCTCACCTTTTACATGCAAAATCTTTTTGGTTGCTTCTGTGGCATTAAGACCCCAGTTTGAACTTGCAAAGCCTAAGTTCCTGAATTAGACCATGATGATGTTTGATTAAAAAATTACAAACGCAGGCCGACGGATAATTAACAAAAATAATGAGTGCAGGCCACATTATTATTGTGTTCAATACTTGCTAACCAGAATGAAAGCTCTGAGAAAAAGATGTAAAACAAAATTTATCTTTCCATGTTATATTCATGGATGAGTGGCATAAAAACAAATTTAACCAGCATATTTATTTTCAAAACATTATCAAAGAATGCAACATTAGCAGAAAGGTTTAGTGAGATTTGGGAAACTGAACTTTGCTTTCAAGATATCGTCAATGTTTGGTTTGGAATTGCTACATCCAATCAAGAGAATTGTTTTAAAATGTTTATCAGTCAATTTTGTTCGATGGGTTGATTCTGTAGTCAAGTCCATGAAGATTTAGTAAGCTTAACATATTTAAATTTAAATGGTATCAGAACATGTCGCATTCCATATGTTTTAACGAATAAATTCAAATGCCTTCGCAGGCCATAGTCTGTGACTTTCAAATCCTACACATGGAGTGAAGCAATGCACAACGTGTCAGCACACCAACTATCACAATACTATTAACCACAGTGGATACATACCATGGCTTAAACTGCTTCTGTCATGTAATGTACATATCACAAACTAGCACACCCGGTTGGACTGGGACAAGAATATACTGATATAACATAGTAATATGGTCACGGTACCAAAAACGATATATGTTGTATAGTGGGGCTTGTAAACATGCCTCCAAATTTACGGCACTAAAAAGGTAGTTGTTACACGGCGGTTGTCTTGTCGATAAAAAAGGTACAACGTGTGAGATATATCGTCACATGGGCTTAGCTTTTATTTTCGGGCTCGGTCGTGGCTCTGTTCGGAGAGGAGGAAAGGCAGAGAGAGAGGACACTGTTAAACTACTGTAATCCCACACTGGCGACCAGAGGCCCATCCGAACTCTACGCGCCGGAAAGCAAAAAGAGACCAATCTTGTTGTTCGTCGTTCCTCGTCACCACGTGACTCCCAGTTCTGTCAACCCCCAAAACTTCCAATTCTCCATCCGGGGGTCATACCTCAGTCAAATTCCCGGCAACCCGTTCTGTGTCCATTACTCCTTTTTTAAAAACTTTTACTTTCTCTTATTTCTTCTTCCTCTCTTTCTTTAGTAGTCCACCCAAAACTCCAGACCTTCATAATCACGTTACACTTACTTAGAGCAAACTTATCAAAAAGGTTTTTCATAGGCAGAAAGAGTTTCCACTCACCTGGATCGTGTCTTATAAGTTAGACAGATGTTGATTTTTATACAGAGGTTTGCTGGAACAAAATTTGGGCAATTGCTGGGAGCGTTGAGGTCAATGATCTGTGGTTCGATTGTGATTTTAGATTCAAGAGTGATGATTGGCCGAGAATAAAGTAGGGCAACTGAATCAGATTCATATGCACCGACCAAAACATCTGGGTAGCTGTTGCTGTCAATGTCCATACCCGTACCAAGAGAGATTCCAAAAGCCTTAAATGGATGCGAAAGATCTGTAGCTGCGACTCTCTGAAAGGAAAGTTTTTGCAAAATTAAAAAAACCCATAAAACCAAAAAAAAAAAAAAAACTTTAAGAATCAATTTTTTTTAACCATTTGGAACCAAATTTGGCAATTACTTATAAGCAGGTTCGATACTGGTCCTCACCAACTCAGCACATGAGTAGCACAGCTTGGGTAATTTGATCTGTGCAGTAAAGCATCTGGGAAATGACAGATGTGGTGCTCTACCTCAGCAAAATCAATCTCCATAGTTTAGTGCAAGCAAAAAGGGGATAGACTCCCTCTCTGTTCGGCTGATACCAACAATAGGCCACTCTGAAGACTTTATTTACTCTTAGAAAACATTTCTTCCGAGACATCCGAGACAAAACCGATTTTATTTAATAGATTTTTTATTTAATGGATTTTAATAGATTTTATTTAATGGATTTTAATATATATTTAATAGATTTTAATAAATATTTAATAGATGTTTTTTTATTTAATAGATTTTAATAAATATTTAATAGATTTTTTTATTTAATAAATTTTAATAGATTTTTTTATTTAATAAATTTTAATAGATTTTTTTATTTAATCGATTTTAATATATATTTAATAGATTTTAATAGATTTTAATTATTAATATATATTTAATAGATTTTAATAAATATTTAATAGATTTTAATAAATATTTAATAGATTTTTTTATTAATAAATTTAATAGATATTTAATGGATTTTAATAGATTTTATTAATAGATTTTATTTTAAAAAATAGTCTAGCTTCATGGAACATATCTCAAAGTAAATAATTTTAATTAATAATCAAGATTTTTTCCCCTCACCAAAAATAATGTACAGGAACAAATTATGGAATCACTAAAGAGTAAATTATATCAGAAAATTGTCTTTAAATACATTGATACTATCAGTGATGGGTTGCAATTAATATTTTGATGCATAGATGCAATCCAGCACTGATAGTACCAATACATTTAAAGACAATTTTCTTATATAATCTTACGGTGGAAACGTTCTACGTTTTTAATAGTCATTAAAATAACCAAACGTGTGGTATTGTTTTTAGTATGAACTGGAAAAAAAAACATGTAATTGATAAAATTTCTTTAAATGTCAATTTCATAATTATTTTAAATGGCTGTAGCAAGTGTAAGGGAAGTAATTCCAGCATGCAGAAATATTTACAAGTAACGAGTCTAAGGGAGGCAACTCCAAACATAAAATACTGGAGTTGTCTCCCTTTGACTAATCGAAGATGAATTATTTTAGAGCGAATATAGAGGCGAGAATATCTAAATTCTACCCGTTTATACGCAGTGCTTACCTACAAACAAAATAAGTATCAGCTGAGAATCACACACCCTTTGGGCCTCAATGAAAGAAAATATCTTTATTATTTTTTATTCTTTAATAATCAAAAATTATATATAGAGCAATAGCATAAACTTAACAACAGATCACTGCCGTCCCTCACAGTCCTATAACCCCATCACCAGAACCTTTCCTCTCATGAGCCCTCAAATAACTCATCAAACCCACTGCAGGTCCACAAAGTTTGATGCAAATATGACATAGGAAGGACGTTCTTCCCATTGTATCGGATGGATCAGATAATAAAATTTGATGCTTATGCACCACCATGTCTCTTAAGACCAGAAGCTGATTTTCAGACTTTCTTACAAATTGCACAAAACACATTGTTTCAAAAATTATACAGATATATATATATATATATATATATATAAGTAAACAAACAAACAACAAACAATGTGTTTGATATGTCCTTAGCCGACAATTTTTGGGAGAATATGTGCTTAATTGAAGTCATACCTAATTTTGAAAATTAATTATATATATATATATATATATATATATATATATATGAAATTTAACATTTTGAAAAAACATATGATGTTTGTTATGTAATTGCTGACAGATCTGTTTCGACCAAATCGATAAGTTGGTCTTCATCAACGAGCGACATAGACGGGAAGAGAGATATCCGTTAAAAGACTGTTTACAAAAACGAACGCTGAATTCAACCGCTGAAAATTTTGAAAAAATTATATAAAAATGTAAGTGGGTATCAAAATTGTTTAGGATATATTTCAGCTGTTAAAAATATGCAAGTCCTCAGTGTAATTTGAAGAAAGATGTTAGAGTTTTCAGAGGTTGAATTCAGCGTTCGTTTTTGTAAACAGTCTTTTAACGGATATCTCTCTTCCCGTCTATGTCGCTTGTTAATGAAGACCAACTTATCGATTTGGTCGAAACAGATCTGTCAGCAATTACATAACAAACATCATATGTTTTTTCAAAATGTTAAATTTCATACTGTCGGATTAATTTCCATCTATTTTTCATATATATATATATATATATATATATATATTGATAATTGAATCATATTAACACGACCAGACAACTCGGCAAACACCATTTGCGACATCCAGAGCACTGGACAGCTGTTTCGACCTCCTTTGGTCTCATCAGCAGTGCATACCACAATCTCTGCCACTGGAGATTGAACCAGTGGACCACAGAGTGAAGTGCGGAGACTCTACACACTGGGCCACCAGGCCATGCCACAAACGGAGAATGCCAAATCATCTAGTCAATGGTAATATTAATTCAAACTGCGCAGCCACCTAACCTGTATTTGCCGTGCATCCCATCAGAGGATTACAGAGGGCAAGGTCACCTCCAGGATAACGACTTCCCAATTCGGGGCCCGAATCCTCAGAACACAACCTAATAGGCAAAGGGTATATATTAAATTTCATAGAGGAATTATATATAATTGATAATTGAATCCATTACCACGACCAGACAACTCGGCAATATATATATTTTAAAAAACTTTACCATATATATGAAAATGGTTTTTTGAACATACATACATACTTTAACATACGGAATTAATTTTTTTAAAATTTTTCAAAAGAAAAATTTTCCATTTATTGACTAAAGGGAGGTAACTTCGTTAGCATTTTTATAAAAAAAATGCGACTTTTGAAAAAATTGAATTTTTAAGAATTGCGACTTAGCAAGACAACCTGGGTAGCTGTCTATAATAAGCATTTATTTTTAAAAAACTCAACAAATTAAATAAATATTAGCTCTCACAATTTGTGATTGAGCACTGTATTTTCTTTGTTTCATCACCAAAAAAATGTTTATATATATATATATATATATAATTTTTTACTAAAATTCTTTTAGAGAAGGGCCTCAAATTACATATGGCTGGGATATAAATTATTAAAAAGTGTCCGTGTTCCTTTTTTTCCATCCGCGTACCATGACAATTGACAGCATTCAGGTCCTGAGTAAAGGGGACAGCAACAATCACCTGTTCACCTAATTACACAATGTAAGATAAGTAAATTAGATAAATAAAAATAAGTACCAACCTGAGAGGGTTTCGTCACAATGCCTTTTGCCGATCCATGAAAGATATAAATAGCACCTTTTCCTTCGTATGGAGCACCAACAATAAGATCTAAAAATAAATTTTAATAAGGAAAAATAGAGAAAAAAAAAATTCCTGAATTAGACTATGTTGCACGTTCATCTATGTGGATTTTTAAAATATATACAAAGGGAAGCAATGTATAACGTGTCAGCACACCAACTACCACAATACTACATATCTTCCATCGCTTAAACTTTTTTGCTCACATCATTGAAAAGAAAAAAATAATTAAGTAGAAAAGTTTGCATTTGCAATTCTAATGGTGGAGATTGATATACAGGGATGAGCTTAAAACACGTCATCATGGCCGCATTCGATGCTAAAGGTGTTGATTATGAGTTATCTCCCTTGGACTATTTCGGTTGTGGGAACTCTTTTCGAAAATAGAGTGAGAAGGACAGTTGGAACGAGAGACTTATGACGGTTGTACACAACTATAGTGACTCCCATGAGATAGACTATTGACAAAAGGTAATTTTTAAAAATAAGTTACATCAACAGAAATTTTTGCCTTAAAATTTAAAAAATAAAAAAATAAAAAAAATAAAAAAATCCCTAGTAAAAAAAGAAAAGAGAAACAAACAGAAAACGAGAAAATGAACTAACCCCCCCAAAAAAAAAACCCAAACTTTTCTTAAATTCAAAACCTCGTGCCATCACCAAAATCTGAAAATACATTTTGTTTTGTTCATGCTTGTTTCATTTTTGATAAAAAAACATCTACAGTAATACAACTGTAGAGAGATCGAACGGCAAAACTCACAAACCTGTGATGAGCCAACAACGGTCCGTTGGTCGAAGAACAATGAGTGGCATGTTGTACGTGTGGGCGGAAGCAGAAATGTGACGAGTCCGACTAGTTGTGAAATAGTGAGTGTCCTTGAGGCCGCGATTTGTAGTGGCAAGTCTCGTAGCTGGCGAGACGAGAGTTGTGACGTGTCTCGGCCAGACCGAGTATAAAAGGAGACGGTTGGACAGTGGCGAGGTGGAAAACACGACAGACTCAGTTTGTCAAAATTCGTCTCGAGTGTTACGGTGTCGATTGTAGAATCAGAATTATGTTTCGTTTGCTAGAACAACAATCTTGTTCTTTCCACAACATATGCTAAACTAATGATATGTAATGTTAGATTAGTTTTTTGAAAATATTCTATTGCAATGAAATCATTGCTAATAATTCTTGTCTGTTTGTCTTGTTTGATGCATATCATATGATTAGTAGGCGGGTTTCATCTGTGACTCATATAGCTATAGTTAAGTCTTCATCAGGCTGATAAGCTAAATATTATATACCCCTCAGCCCCAATTGTTTCAAAGAGTAAATAAAGATAGCAATACAATTATAGTCATGAATTACTTTATTTCTTTTTTCCTTTGAGGACCTGACCCATTGCTTTTACAATTTCAACTAAAACCGGAAGCCATTTTTTATTTTATTTTATTTTAACAGACATGAAGAGGAGAGAAGAAAGATGGCCGCCAACGAAACAGAACCAAATAAGAACCCATGTCCTCTCTTCCTGATATTAAGTGGGTATCTAACATTAAGCTAAAACTCCATGAATATAAGAAAGTAAATATTTACCATTGAAACCATCTTGATTAAGGTCACCAGCATTTGCCAAAGATGCACCAAACCTTGCGTGTTCACATTGAAGCTTGTAACATTCCATCTCATTCATTGTTCGACTGAGGATCTTCAGCGGTTCTGTATTATTGTTCAACATGAGCTGCAAGAAAAATCATTTAAACATTTTATTTTTTCCTCAATTTTCTTTATATGAATTGGCAGAAAATATCCAAAAACATCAAATTACTTTTATAAAAGATTAAATCAAGTTTATTTTTCTGGGCTTCACCCCATGCCAGATTAACAAAGATATTTTATGTGGGGAGTAGGGTAGGTTGATTTTTGAACTGTTACATCTTCATGTTGTAAAAGTTGCAAATTAACAAAGAATTACCATACAAAATATTTTTTTGCAAAATTTTGTGTTCATTTGAGGAAACAAATTTTAATCATTTAAAATCTTATCACAATTATTAGGTAAAAAGCAGCATATCAGGTGTCAGTGGTGATGGGGGGGGGGGCATATTTTCAATTTGAATTCTCGTTATGATTTATTCATTTCATTTAAAATGACATGCTTTTCCAATATTTTTAAATATTGGAATTGCTATATTTTCTAACCAATTTCTAGGCTAAATGTTGTGAAAATGGGGATTTTTGGTGCATTTTAGTAGATGATCTTTGATGCTATTTCCTCAAACAATGGTGCAAATAAGAGATTTAGTTTTTGGTATCAGTATTCATTATACCAATACACAACTTTCGCTGTTTGAGAGAATTGGATATTTTTTTAAAGTGAATAATCAACCAACACTAAACGGGAACTGAGCTCAAACCGATGCTCATGCAAAAAAAAAAAAAAAAAAAAAAAAAAAATGCATGATCCTATCGGCATTCCCTTTTGGAGTCCCTCAGGGAACGGGCAATGAAACTGTCCCTGCCTCTTTTAGGCGAGGCTTAACACTGACATTACGGAGAACCTTTTCATGTTTAACCCATTTGGTGCCGTGAGCAACTCGAGTTGCCTAAAGTCTTCAGTATCAGCCAGACAGATAATCATTTGATTATTTTATTATTGTTATCATCTATTATTATTATCATCTATCATCTATCACTTACTATTTATTATTATTATTATCATCTATCACTTACTATTTAATTATTATTATTATCATCTATCATTACTATTTAATTATTATTATCATCTATCATCTATCACTTACTTTTATTATTATTAATTATCACTATCCTATATTTTAATTATTATTATCATCTATCACTTACTATTTAATTATTATTATTATCATCTATCACTTACTATTTATTATTATTATTAATCATCTATCACTTACTATTTAATATTATTATTATCATCTATCACTTACTATTTAATTATTATTATCATCTATCACTTACTATTTAATTATTATTATCATCTATCACTTACTATTTAATTTATTATTATATCTATATCTATCACATCATTACTATTATGTATTATTATTATCATCATCTATCACTTATATTTAATTATTATTATCATCATCTATCACTTACTATTTATTATTATCATCATCTATCACTTACTATTTAATTATTTATCATCTATCACTTACTATTTAAATTATTATTATTATCATCTATCACTTACTATTTAATTATTATTATTATCATCTATCATACTATTTAATTATTATTATTATCATCTATCACTTTACTATTTATTATTATTATTATCATCTATCACTTACTATTATTATTATTATTATCATCTATCACTTACTATTTAATTATTATATCATTACTATTATTATTATTATATCACTTACTATTTTATTATTATTATATCATCTATCACTTACTATTTAATTATTATTATTATCATCTATCACTTACTATTTAATTATTATTATTATCATCTATCACTTACTATTTATTATTATTATCATCTATCACTTACTATTTAATTATTATTATTATCATCATCTATCACTTACTATTTAATTATTATTATTATCATCTATCACTTACTATTTATTATTATTATTATCATCTATCACTTACTATTTATTATTATTATCATCATCATCATCTATTTAATTATTATTATCTATCACTTACTATTTATTATTATTCATCATCTATCACTTACTATTTAATTATTATCATCAATCTATCACTTACTATTTAATTATTATTATCATCTATCACTTACTATTAATATTATTATCATCATCTATCACTTACTATTTAATTATTATTATCATCTATCAATTTTTAATATCTAATCAATATTAAATATAAATTATTATTTGATCATTATTCAATCTTTATTTACTATCTAATTATTATTATTTATTTAATTATTAAATAATTATTTAATAAACATTAATATTATTATTAATAATACTAATAAGCATTGTTCTCATTGTTGGGTTTCAAATATTATTTTGACAAATTTGCACAAAATAGCCAGTTTAGCCTAATTTGTTCAGTAGAAATTTTACTATAAATAGGTGTTTAAAAAATTAAAAATCAAAGAACAAAACAACACAAAAAAACAACACAAAACATACAAACTTACCGAATTAGGTTTGCCCATATATATGTAGATGGCGCCACCAATCTTTGGTCCTAGGAAAAATGGAGCCCCAACCACCAAATCATCAAAACTGGGGAGAAATCATAAATAATTTAGAAGAATTTCTCAGAATTTTTGAGATGAGGCTTGATAATTAGTATTATTTGTATTATTCGGACTACTGTCCTCACCTTCATTATTATCTGTACAACGTTTCAGCCAATGTGCCCTCTGGCCTTCTTCAATCCTGCTCAGGGGCAGCAGTAACATAGAATAATTAACACAGCTTAACACCTGTACCCCAGCTATGGTTAGCGGAATGAGAACAGGATACCCCCATGGACTGAATAAAGCGTTAATTTCAAAGTTCTGTGATGGCTCCTGATTACGACA
>CM042152.1:82773968-82831468 GCA_023376005.1 Doryteuthis pealeii
GGGTCATTTAATGCCGGCAAAGTTTTGAAAGATTCGTAGCGATAGTTTTGAAGAAAATTTCTGAATTCAATTTTATAAACAAATTTTCTATTTAACTCATAGATGTGACCCTAACAGGTACTACCACTCCGGGTCAGAGTGGACCTGGGAGCAATGGTGATGAATGGGTGCTCCACATTCTCTAGAGCTCCAGAACTGGACTCTCACCATCAGATAGAGTTTAATGTCATACCCAGGACATAAAGACCCTCAGCCACCGCCTTCTAGCACAAACATGATGAAAAGGATTGGGGGGTTACCATAAGGGCAATATGATAGGGACAATCATATAGGTGCTAGAATTTGATGTGACCAGCTAATTTTTTTGGTCATTTAATGCGGAATGAAGTCATTTTGATATCAGGTTAATTACAGTACCTACTGTTGTTAAAATGGTCACCCATCTAAATATTGAACAGGCTCATTGCTGCTTAACTTCAGTGATCTAAGCTTATACAGTAAAGATAAGTTAACTTGTAAAATGTTTTTAAATCTGATTTTAAAAATTTGTTTGTTATTGAATGATTACAAATTTGAATCCTTTCACTGCCTTGAGAGCCACATGTGGCTCTCAGTGTTTTGTTTGACACGTGTAAAAGTCAAGCTTCATAAAAACTGAGGAGAAAATTTGTTAAGTTTTTGTACTAAAAATATACCAACAGAAAATTCTATTTATATATTAGGACAAATGGGATGAAGCTTGATTATTTGGATTATTCGGACTATTGTCCTCATCTTTATTGTTATCTGCAGAATTATGAAAAGAAGGTTCCAGAGTTCAAAGAGAAGGTTCCCAAGTTTGGAGGGGGGGGGGTCCGAGTCCGACAAGAAATACCTGAAGAAGGCTGGAGGGCACATAGGCTGAAATGTTGTACAGATAACAATAAAGATGAAGACAAGAGTCCTCATCTTTATTATATAATAATAATCCAAATAATCTAAAAAGTGTGAAATATTAAAATCCTTTACCTCTCCAATTCATGGCACCTGGAGCTCCAACCGCATACCTATAACCCTGAAATAAGAAATATCCAATAAAGATTAAGGAAGTACTGTAAATCAGAAAAGTATTTGTTTGGTTTCTTTGTTTAAAGGCATATCAACATTTGTGGGTTATTTAATTCCAAAGCCACCCTTATAGAAGTTTATAGAGTTAACATTTACAAAATCATATATATATATATATATATATATATATATATGTATGCGTGTGGTGTAATAGATACTGTTGTAGGAAATGGACACAATGATACAAATTCAAATCCTGGACAAGGCTGTTTACATTTCATGTAGCACTAATACCCTTGGGAAAGGTATGAATCCAACTATTCCCCCCTCTTGCTATGAGAAAATAGTAGGGCAGGTTTAGTTCTTTTATCTTGGTTAGGCAACCAGTCTAGAAGGAAAACTGAATTCAAACCTGTTAAATTCCGCTTAAGAAATTGGCCTTGTGTCACATCCTGCTCGTGCGAAAAGCTTGTGTGTGTGTGTGTGTATATGTTTTTTTACAAAAAATTCCCTTATTTATTGAATGACCCTCATATATAAACATATTAAAGGGGTCAATTGTAATTTAACTTATCTATTGAAAACTTAGCTGCTACTAGTACCATGTAAACTAGTACTACTGGCACCCCCATCAGGAATGCCTTAGCTTGTCTGATGAGGTGGGGGTGTGGACAACCAGCATCACTAAACAAGAGCCGTCAAAGAACGGATCAGCTCCAGGGGAGCCAACGACCATCCACATTGATAGTAGTAAGATTGGGGTACTTACTACTCACATAAATCCCCAACATAACCTGGTACCTGGATGCAAGCAGTGGGGCATCCAGGGAGGCTTGCCTCTTGTGAAATGACAAAAATACTACCTGAGATAGCCCCCTGCAGCAGATCGGCAGCCCAGTAGTCTTGGATTTTCCCCTGCAACTGGACCAACTGCCGGACTGCCAAGATAGTGGACGGGGGTCTCGGCAGCCTCTTTCCACTTTAAATATCTCGTACAAGTTTCACTATTAAAAGCAAGGATATCAAATGCCCCCCAACCCCCGAAAAAAAAAGAACATTCAGGCTGAAATTGATATTCTTTATAAAGAAAATGCGTTATTTTCCGTGGCTGAATTGTATGTGTTACATTTTTTGTAAAATCAAAGTGGCTAATCTTTATAAATATTCTTGTAATTTTACATTTAATTAGGAGACACTTAACTACAACAAGCGGAAACTTGTTTTTTTTCTTTTCTGACCTTTGGAAGTGAAACCAAAACAGACCAAAGTTGATGAAGATTTCTTTAAAAAATATAAGATAAGAAAAATAAAAAAATAAATAAAAATAAAAAAAAAGCACTATATAATTAATAGAAGACTTTCTTAGAATTATTTTCTTATATAATGTGTGAAATATAAACAATGCTACATCGTCAGGGAATTTGGTCAAAGTTTTAATTTTGAAAAGAAAAACCCACAAATTTACTCGTCTTTCAAATATAAACACAATCTCTCAAACAGGCATTGTAATTTGGACGTTATTGGTTTAGATCACAATTTCTTGCGTATTTCTGGTCCAATTTTTTAAATATTTATATGATTGGAAAGAAAGTAAAATCTTTCTAAATATGAATAATAAAATGGCTAGTGTATTCTAAATGCTACTGATAGTATTTTTTTCCTTTCTTTTTTTTTTTTTTTTCCAAAAGAAAATACTCACTTCTTTTTGGTGGGCATCAAACATGGCACAGATTCCTGCCTGGTTGGCACCATATAACGTATGATCACCACTTACGCTGGCCACAAACTGATAATTATTTGTCAAATCATTGCCCAGTATATAACAGATTCCATTGAAGTGAGATTTTGCCCAGTGTCGATGAGCACATGTCTGTAATAAATAGATAAGGAAATATAGATAGATACATATAAGCATATAATTAATGGAAATAAATCTGATAGTTTGATGAAAAGAGAAAAACAAATATTAATAATATGCTGACAGATATCTGTTTCGACCAATGTGGTTTATAAAGTATAATTCAATTGAAATCATTTTAAAATTAAAATAAAGACAATTGTAAAAGACTTTATAAAAATGGTCTTCATCAGAGCACATATATTGTTGAATGAAAAAAGAGGAAAATTTAACTGATTGACACGAGGGGTTCAAATAACGCCCATGTTCTGGGCTGGAATATCTTTTAAAAATTTGTATAAAAAGCGTATTTTGGATTAAAAATAATGTAAATTTTATTTATAAACCTAGAAGTCTCAATGAGAAAAACTCAACAAAGTTTGAAAATAAGAATGTAAAAAAGATAAAAAGGTGCATTAAATAAAATTTACAATTATTTTTAATCCAAAATAAAAAAAAAATTATCAAAACATCTTTGTAAATTATAATCCTACCTTATTATAAAATTTTTTTTTTTTTAAATCTAGTTCAAGGGAAGCAACTTTTAATCAGTTATTTCCCTTCATTTCATAGAAAATTCAATGGCTATTACAGATGGCAGTGGTAGATAGAAGGTAAACCCATTAAGAGTTATTTTATGTCTACATAAATAAATATTTATTTATAATAATTAATTCCATTAATAATTAAAAAAAAAAACAAAAACACATGCATCAAATATATTATTAAATAAATAAATATTTATTTATAATAATTAATTCCATTGATAATTAAAAAAAAACATATGCATCAAATATATTATTAAATAAATAAATATTTATTTATAATTAATTCCATTGATAATTAAAAACAAAAAAAAACAAACATATGCATCAAATATATTATTAAAACATCTTTGTAAATTATAATCCTACCTTATTAAAAAAAAAAAAAAAAAAAATCTAGTTCAAGGGAGGCAACTTTTAATTAGTTATTTCCCTTCATTTCATAGAAAATTCAATGACTATTACAGATGGCAGTGGTAGATAGAAGGTAAACCACTAAGGGTTATTTTATGCCTACAGGTTAAGGAATTGCATTCATTGTACATCTATATTTACATTTTTAGTGTAGTTAGTTAAAAGTGTTTTGTACACAGTTATATGATGTCAAGTATTTCGATTAGAACAGATTAATATTATTGCTTCTGTGCGCTCACCCCCTCTCTCTATCTTTTTTATATTTTTCCTGTGTAGCATGTCCTTTTGCTTCTCTTTCTTTCTAATAAAAATGGAATGGTCCATTATTTAGCTGAGCTGATGATACTTATAAGAAATAAGTATTTGGCAGATAAGCATTTTTGATCTTGGACAATTTGGACAGTCTCATTTTTAACCAGAGGGTGTTGCAAGATGATAATAGTTATACAACTAAGGAACACAAGTAATAATATATAGATCTATTAATAATGGAGAATCGCTTCCGGTTTTTGTCTGTAACAAAAATTATGTCACTGCTTACATCACATTACCAAAATCTTCATAACATAGAATAAATACACTCAAAAATTGAACATGCAACATTTTTAAAACATGTTTTAATAAATACATGACTGGTATTATATATCTATATATAGTTTGTTTTATTTTAATACATATTTAAAGTTTACATTTCAAATTGTTTTATTTTTTAATTTAATACATATTTAAAGTTTACATTTCAAATTGTTTTATTTTTTAATCGTTTAATGAATTTGATGATTTTACTTACTTAGGGTACAAACTCGCTGACATTGAATTTTTAACTTCCACAGGCAATGTTTCAAAAATCTATTTTTACATCGCCGGAGGTCATTTTTTTATTTTGCTAGTACAAATAATTTACAGTTATGTGGCATCAAGTATTCCTATCAAATATAAATATTTTTTAAAACAGAACTATTTGACCCATAGATGAGACCCTAACAGGTACTAACACAGAGTGGGCTTGGGAGTATTGCCAATGAATGGGTACGCCCACCCTTCTCCTCAGAGCAGGTGCAGTTTAGTGTTATACCCAGGACCCCCCCCCTTTCTTGGGTGGGGGTGGGGGGCTTACCCCCTCTGTGGGGCTTCCTCCCCAAAGTCAACATATTCTAAGTCCGGTGATAAAAGGGTGAGAGGGAGAGAAAGAAAATAATTAGTTGATTGATTTTAATGGCATATCAACCCGCCTGGGGTTATGTCATGTCTAACGGTTAGGAAGTAATATATGTTGTGTATTTATATTTATACTTTTTAGTAATTGGTTTTAACAATAAGTTAGCACCATTGGGGATCATATTGTATCGTACTGATTAAGTTCATGTCTATATTCTATGGTATAATTTTATTTCCTCAAAAAGGACAGAATGTCCTCAATGTTGACATTTTCAAATAGATCTTTCATATTGTTTGCATTAAAATAACGGTTTCTGATGTGAGCAAAAAACCTGCATTCTATGAATAAGTGTTTAACAGTCAAAGATGTTTGACATGTTTCATACTAAGAACAAAGGTAATTTATAAGTGCGTCCCGGTCTCCTGCCTCAAAAATTGCTACCTGGTGACAATCAAAATAATGACCCCAGCTTGTCGTAATTCTTGTTTATTTATCATAATTCTTGTTTAGATATGAAGATGAATATATAGTTTGGAATAGACTGAGATAGATAATATAGATAGATATGAACAAATCGAGATAGATAGATATTTTCGACAAGTAAATGTATTTGGGGGGGGGGTCGCTTCTTTTTTTGTCGTAATTCTTGTTTATTTAAACTAAAAACAAGACATTAAACAAACATGAATAAAAGAAAATCTTAGTACTTAAAGTAATATAGATAAATATGAACAAATTGAGATAGATAGCTAAATATGAAGATGGATAGTTTTGAATAGAATGAGCTGGGGTTGTTATTTTAATAGTCACCGGGTAGCAATTTTTGAGGCAGGAGACTGGGACACACTTCCTCATAAATTACCAGAACAAAGGTAAGGAGAAAGAGAGAGAAAAAAAAAAAGAAATATATGGATACTCACAATAACATGAGATTCTTCTCCATTTTTTTCAGTCTGAAGTGATACCCCAAGCCACTGGTTGTTGCTTGGTGTAGCTACACAAAGGGTTAAAAAAAAAATAAATAAAATAGTAAATAATTGAGAGAAAAAAAAAAAGGCAAAAAAACACACAAAAATTATATTATTTAATAAACTTTTAAAAAATAAATTAAAAAAATTGATAAAAATTGATATAAAAATTGATAAATAATTAATTAATTATAATTATTAATTAATTATAAAATATTAATTAATAAAAATTGATAAAAATTGATAAATAAATAAACTTGATAAAAAAGAATAAAATAGTAAATAATGGAGAACAAAAAAAAGGCAAAAAACAAAAACAACAAAAAACCAAACAAACCGAAAAGATGATTACAAATCACCACAAAACAAAAATATTTAAGCCACTTCTTTAAGGTTTAGTCCTTTAGTTGTACATTAGGGTAGGTCGATTTTTAACTTTAAAAATATAAAATTCTCTCAAACAGCAAAAGTTATGTGTTGGTATAATGAATTATGATACCAAAAACAAGATCTCTTATTAGCACCATTGTTTGAGGAAATAGCATCAAAGATCGTCTACTAAAATGCACTAAAAAATCCTTGTTTTTGCAACAATTAGCTGATAAATGGGTCAGAAATTTAGCAATTTCAATATTTAAAATAGAAAAAGTTTCTCATTTTAAACGAAAAGAATAAAATATAACTAGAATTCAAATTGAAAATATACCCCCCATATAATACCTATACCTCTGATACACTTTTTTTAACCTAATAATAAGCTGTAATAATAATAACATTTTAAAAGATTAAGATCTATTTCCTCATATGAAGGCAAAGTTTTAAAGAAAAATATTTTTTGTGGTAATTCTTTATATTAATTTGTGTTGTGATCATTACCATACATTACTGAATTCTTATGTCATTATACATTTTCATGTTCATATTGAAATCTGATCTCTATGATAAAATAAAACAGGAATTCTATTGGATTATTTTGGCATATAAGGCGTGCTGTAGTCCACCACTTAAACTTAGAGACTTGCCATGGCCTTGTGGTTTAAATCCCAGCCAATCAACAGTCCGAATACATAGTTATTTAACTATTTAATCACTGATATTGACAGCCGTTCATTTGCACATTATTTAACATTGACAAACGGATCTGCGACACTAAGCGACACCAAGGAACAACCATCTAGAGGTCTTACCAAGACTGATGGTTGATAGCGAGAAAGAGTCAAGGGAATTCATGCTGTCGGCCTATGATGAAGTCAAGTTTCTCTTGACATGCTCTCATAAATAGCTCAGTTGGTAGAGTGTTCAATACTGGCCCTCGCCAATTTCATGTCGGAGTAGCACAGGGATCTGTGTGGTAAAGTGAGGAGCTGACGGTATTTGCGGCACTCCTACTCAGATGCTAAAAAACAATCTCCTTGGTCTAGTACTAGTGAAAAGGGGATAGACTCCCTCCCTGATGACCTTACTTACTTTTACTTATCAGCATATGACTGAAAATTAACAGATACTAAACTGAAATCCTACCAATTTTTATATCATCATCAGGTTGTGCTGACACCATAGATTCCCATGATTCTCTTTTGCCAACCATCCCCATCCCACCTGAAATCAATAGTCCACTCTGAGCAGATTGATGTACATTTCTGCTGGTTGACCTACACTGGTATGTCCATGTGTAGGTGACCACTGGAGAATGTCACTTATGAGTTCATCCTTGTTTCTCCAGAGGTGTCCAGCATGTCTTGTTTGCCTTATTTGAATGGTTTGTGTGATAGGAGTTAAGTGGCTGTACAGCTGCTGTTTGGTTTGGTTTGGAGATTCTTCATATTGATTAAAACACAGGAACAAGATGCAGACAAGAATATGTTGTTTGGAGAATGGCCTATTGTTGGTAACAACCCGATAGCGAGGGAGTCTATCCCCTTTTTGCTAGCAGTAGACCAGGGAGATTGTTTTGATTGAGGTGAAGCGCACACCTACCGTCAGCTCCCCCACTTCATAGATCAGATTACCCAATTTGTGTTACTCATAGGCTGAGTTGGCGGGAACTGATATTGAACCAGGAACCTTGTGATTTCTAGCCAGGTGCTCTACCGACTGAGCTAAACCGATCCTATAAACTAGCTTTAAAATTGACTTGTGGCACGGAGGGGTTGGGTAAATACAACTAAATATAGTAATTTAAATATTACTAAAATTATAAAAGTGACATTTATTATTGTTTTCAAAAATTTGTAAAAGTTTTTTAGATAACAAAAAAACAACACATACACCTATCCAGCCAGTTGCATGTGTGTTAGAATATTTTGTGATATAAAGGTGTGCTGAGGTCCACCACTTAAACTTATAGACTCTGCATGGGCACATGGATAAAGCCAGCAAACCAACAGCTTGAATATGTGGTTATTAACTATTTCATCACCTATCTTGAAAGACGTTCATTTACAAGTATTTTTGACATGACCTGAAACCAAGAACTTTGCTCAACCAAAAGGATCATACCCAACACTAAGGGACACCAAGGAAAAGCTGGAAAAATCTTACCTTGTGTAAAATTTATAGTTTCACAATTTTTGTCTCTGTTGATTCCACATTTTTCAATGACACCTGGTTGTACAATTCTAGGAAATCTTGTATCATTACCTTGAGGGGCTCCAACAAGAAATCTATTAATAAAATAGAAAAAAAAAAAGGATTGTAAATATAATGGTAAATAAACATTTTTTCATCAATGGTAAATAAGTATAAAAAAATTAGGTTATTTCCTATAAACAATAAGTATAAAAAAATTAGGTTATTTCCTATAAACAATAAGTATAAAAAAATTAGGTTATTTCCTATAAACAAAGGGGAACTACTCTTGACTGAAATTATTTACTGATTTACTAGGAAAAAAGAAGACGGGGTTGGGGTTAGGGTTTTGGTTAGTTTAATGAGTTTTAGAATTCACCAAAGAATTTTGTGAGGAATTCTAATCTACGTGAGAAGATATGAACCTGCCAAGTTTAGAGTCTTTTCCTAGTGAAGGATTATAATTAAAGACAATCATCCTAATGCTCCATAACCTCTCAAATGTTATTCGAATTAAAAGGGGCGACATCCGGAGGATCGAATTAAAAGGGGCGACATCCAGAGGATCGAATTAAAAGGGGCGACATCCAATCCAGAGGATCGAATTAAAAGGGGCGACATCCAGAGGATCGAATTAAAAGGGCGACATCCAGAGGATCGAATTAAAAGGGGCGACATCCAGAGGATCGAATTAAAAGGGGCGACATCCGGAGGATCGAATTAAAAGGGGCGACATCCAGGATCGAATTAAAAGGGGCGACATCCAGAGGATCGAATTAAAAGGGCGACATCCGGAGGATCGAATTAAAAGGGGCGACATCCAGAGGATCGAATTAAAAGGCGACATCCGGAGGATCGATTAAAAGGGCGATCAGAGGATCGAATTAAAAGGGGCGACATCCAGAGGATCGAATTAAAAGGGCGACATCCAGAGGATCGAATTAAAAGGGGCGCCGGAGGATCAAATTAAAACGACATCCGGAGGATCAAATTAAAACGGGCGAATCAAATTAAAACGGGCGACATCCGGAGGATCAAATTAAAATAATGACATTCAGTGGATCAAACTAAAAGAATGACATTCAGTGGATCAAATATCAAATTTAACTCTTGTGTAAGCTTTTAAGAAACCTATAGATGAACAGGGAAATGCTTTTAATTTCTTCCTATCCGTCAGGAGACACTGGAAGTGGAGGCAGGAATATATAACATTATTATAGATGACCGAACCATACACAACTGACCACAACAACAACAACAAAGGGTGTAGGGTGGGAGTGGAAACAAGCATTACTATTAACAAGCAGGAAGTCATTTTTTTTATCAGGAGAGAGAGAGGGGGGGAAGTGTAGAATGAATATAACAACTATTGATATGATGGATGGAAGGTGTATGGGGTGGGGTGTAGGGGTGGGTTGACTATAAAACAACAGTCCTCACCCAACAAGCTGGCCAAAGTTGAGTTTTATCAGAATCATTGGCATCAAGCCCAGACCAACCAAGAATGGCATTTGAACACACAAAAATGGTATTCATAGAGGGCTGTAGCCAAGATTACAATTAACAATACACTACATTGATAATACTAGCCAGCCTTACCTTCCTTATAAGGTAGGGCAATGAGGGTTAGATCTTCTTACACAGTAAAACAGTCATTATACGGCAGAAAGATAGAAAAGAAGGCCAATGCTTGAATACTGTCATATTGTAAAAACATACTTTTAAAAAAAAAAAAAACTGTTTTTAATAGGTTAATGTTGGAACTGTGTTTCAAATTGTTACATAAACAGTAGAGTAAGTGGTAGAGCATGGGAGTGTTGGCCACAAGGTTTTGGATTCCAATCGTGTCATTTAAATGTCAAATCAAGTTAGAAATAAAAAATTTTAAAAATACAGGGTATGTTTTTAGAGGGAAAATTATTTGCATATTGCTAAATAGTAATTTCCATTTGGGTCTGTCAAGTGTTTAAGATTGTTATACATTTACCTACTGACATCAGTGATCAGTGTTCAAGTACAGATAAAAGTCAGCATTTTAAAGGCAGATTTTCAAGGCAAAGTTGTGATTGGAAAATTGATGCAAGACAATCCTTTCAAAACACCCAATTCAATTTATTCTATACAAAGTTTAACAAATATGAAATCTAATCATTTTGAACAATCAAAAGGTTTTATTTGCACACAGAGGAGAGAGAGAGAGAGGGGAGAGGAGAGGAAGAGACAGAAAGAGACACACAGACAAAGGTGGGGAGCAGAGGGAGACACACAGACAAAGGTGGGGAGCAGAGGAGACACAGACAAAGGTGGGGAGCAGAGAGAGACACTCAGACAAAGGTGGGGAGCAGAGAGAGACACACAGACAAAGGTGGGGAGCAGAGAGAGACACACAGACAAAGGTGGGGAGCAGAGAGAGACACACAGACAAAGGTGGGGACAGAGAGAGACACAGACAAAGGTGGGGAGCAGAGAGAGACACACAGACAAAGGTGGGGAGCAGAGAGAACACACAGACAAAGGTGGGGAGCAAAAAGAGACACAGAAAAGAGGGGGAGCAAAAAGAGACACAGAAAAGGGGGGGGCAAAAAGAAACCATTTTTTGTTCTGGTTGATATTAAAAATATTTACCCATAATTATTCGTATTGGAAAGTATTACTCATGTCTTGAGTTTTAAATGAAGTTACAAAAAATACATTAAAAATTAAATAAAACGTCTAGTCAGGTGAATGGGAACAAAGAATTATTATAATTGAGTCTTGGTCAGCCCTAAAACCCACAGCTCGATAATAGACAGTAATAATAACATAATAAAAACAAGAAAACCACTGCCTATAATTAATTTAGTCATAACAACTAATCCTGAACACAACAGCTAAATGGCTACTACATTTAACTGTACATGTACACTAGGGTAGGTCAATTTTTCACTTTAAAAAAAATATCAAATTGTCCATCTATGCAAAAGTTGTGTGTTAGTATACTGAATACTGATACTAAAAATTAGATCTTTTACTTGTACCATTGTTTGAGGAAATAGCATTAAAGATCATCTACTAAAATGCACTAAAATCTTTGTTTTTGCAAAATTTAGCCTTTAGAAAACGAGAATTTTAGTGCATTCTAGTAGACAAGCAGTGTTAAGTGACTTTTGTATCTGAAAATAATCACAAAAAATATATCATCTTCTCAGACTCGCTCTCTGTCCTACTATCATTAAGAAACAAAAAAAAAACTGAAAGACCCTCTCATCTCTCCTGAATAGATTAGACTTGATGTCTAACTCTAAGGAGATTATGATATGCTGGATCCCAAGTCATATAGGAGTGAGGGGGGAATGAAAGAGCTGACTCTGCAGCTAAATTGGCTCTAGATTTGATCCCCGACAATATACCATATACTGATTTGAAACCTAAAATTAATAGATTCCTTCATACAAAATGGCAACAACACTGGAATAACAACATCCACAATAAACTCTTCCTAATCAAACCGACTTTGGGAGGCTGGAGACCAACTTTAAGGAAGTCTAGAAAGGAACAAGTCATTGTGTCCCGATTACGCATTGGCCATACAAACTAACGCAATCCTATATACTCAAACAAGAACAACAACCACAATGTGGAACATGTCAAACACCTTTGACAGTTAAACACTTATTCATGGAATGCAGGTTTCTTGCTCACATCAGGAACCATCATTTTAAAGCAAACAATATGAAAATGTCAACATGGAGGATATTCTCTCTTTTTGAGGGAAATAAAATTATACCATAGAATATAGACATGAAACAAATCAATACCATACAACATAATCACCAATAATACTAACATATTGTTAAAACCAATTACTAAAAGGTATAAATATAAATACACGATACGTATAACTTCCTAACAGTTAGGCATGACATAACCCCAGATGGGTTGATATGCTGTTAAAATCAATAAACAAACAACTGAAATTTATGACTTGCAATAATCCCCCCCCCACACTTTTTGCAAATTTTTTTTCATACTTTTTGCAAATTTTTTTCATACTTTTTGTAATTTTTTCATACTTTTTGTAATTTTTCATTATTTTTCTACCATGAATTTGTTTCCCTTGAATGGGGGTGTGAAATTCTTAGTTTCCCCATTCTCTCAGCACTTCTCCTTTGTATCACTTGGCTCTCTTTCTCTCTCCTCTAAATTACTCAGTTTTATCCTTTCATTCACCAACTTTAGACCCTTTATTAATTTCTATTTGTTTCAAGCTAAAATCCCATAATCCCTCTTCCTATTACTCCTCACCCCCCTCTTTCTTTCTTTCTTCTTTTGCTTCAATACCCTTCAACCCTCAAATCTTAACTACCTTATACCCCCACCCCCCATACACACTCAAGTTTTTTTTACCTAAAATGATTACAAGGTCAAATCATTAGTATCATTTTATAACTTATTAAATTAGAAGCGGCCCAGAGGAACAACACCCCCCCCTTCAAAAATAAAAATGGCTGCTATCAAAAGATGATCCTACAGGGCAGCTGGGATTTTCAAATCAAAACTCTTAACAGAAAATTTTATCTTTTTTTTTTCATTTTATCCTTTTTATTTATTTTCATTTATTCTTTTATTTTCAGAGAAAATTCACTATTTTCTTAAAATGAGCAAAATAGAAAGAATATGAATATGAAAAAAAAAAAAAGTGATTTATTCAATCCCGTTAATAAAAACACGAAACTCACAGTAGCCATTTTGTTTTTCTTTTAAATCAATATCTTTTGTAATTGACAAGTTCTTTTGTTGTCTTCAAAAGATTTGGTTAGTTGTTTTGTTACAATATATGCTATTGGTTAAATGGTCACTCATCTAATTATTAAACAGGCTCATCACTGCTTAACTTTGGTGATAATATTTTTCATTTTTATTTATTTTTTTAATTTTATTTTATTTCATCAAGAAATTTAAAAGAAACAATGTACACATTTCTCAATTCGTCTATGTTTAGAAAAAGTTTTTAAGATTTTTCTTGCCCACAAAAGATTGTTATTTTGTTAAATCAGATCTTTAATTTGTACCAAATTACCTACCAAGGTTTCAAATAATGTTACATAATTTATGTGGTAGCATAAATTGTTGACAGACCCTGTAGCGAGAATTCAAGGGGACCATTGGTTTTCAGATCAGAGAATGGAAAACTACTAGAATGGTTATAGCTCTCTAACCCCTAGAGGTGAAAATCTCATGCATCACATGATTATTAGATAGTTTAAATTTTAGTTTCAACCTGACGTTGGAGCAGAAAGCATCTGTCTCTCTCTCTGCTGAGGTTGAATCTCAACCCGCGCGGCAAATAAGAATGGGCTAGACTAATAAAACTTGATCAAGGAAAAAATGTCTTGTGAGTTAATTAATTGCATGACTAAAAACTAGCCCAGGAAAAAGAAGCCCTTACCAAAAGAAGAAGCAGACGACTAGACTACAAGATGACGGCCAAAGAAGTAGAAGAGAAAATATGGTGACTATAAATTAGTATAGAAAAAAGCAAGCAACAAGTAAGTCTCGACTGTTTCTATATCACCAGAGTTCCTTCTCTCATTTGTATACCCGACGATGGAGTATATAACAATAATAAGGGAATTATAGTTTTACTAGGGTAATCCCAAAAGTAAGGTCTCCAAAATATTTAGAAATCACAGAAACGTTTGTTTATTGTCAATGATATTTACATCATTTTTTAAGTTTGAGCATGTATCTATTTTTCTACATAATTGCCATTTCAGTCAATGTATTTTTGTAGACTCTGTGGCAGTGTTTGTAGGCCCATCCGGGAACCTACAATGATTTGGTATACTAGTACATACAAATAAATAGTTTGCATCAGAGTGCTAAGAATTGGTATTACATAGACAGTTCTCATAAAGGTCTCTGTAGGTTTCTGCTCTAAACAGCCGTAAACAAGTCATGGATGAGTTCATTTACTCTTAGAAAAGGTACGATAGGCAAGTCCATAACATCAGCTCACTGCCATGATGTTGAGGAAGCACTGAACCTCATCGTCGTTGCAAACTCTGTACATGACTTGTGGACGTTTTTGACGTCGATGCATAACTCAACATACACTTCCATTAATGTGTACTTTTTGAGAAGTCTGGAAAAAAGAGAGAGGGGGGGCAGATAAAAAGAGAAAGACAAAAAAGAAATACACACAAAAATATCCATAGACAAAAAGAGGGGTAAAAATAGAAAGCAGAAAGAGAAAAAAAAGAGAAAAAAAGAGAAAAAAGAGAAAAAGAAAAAAGAGAAAAAAAAGAGAAAAAAGAGAAAAAAGAGAAAAAAAAGAAAAAAAAGAAAAAAAGAGAAAAAAAGAGAAAAATAAAAAGAGAAAGAGGCAGGCGAAAATGAGGGAAAAAGAGAAAGAGAGGGAAAAAAGAGAAAGAGAGGCAAACAGGTAGGCAGAGAGAGAGAGAGAGAGAGAGAGAGAGAGAGAGAGAGAGAGAAGAAGAAAGACAGAATCAAAATGAGACAGACAGAAATAATTTGAAAGAGAAAAAGAAATCATTAATACTACCCAACATTTTTTTTCTAAAACTGGTTTCATTTGCATATTGTTCATTTTAATTGACATTCAAAAGTACATCATGATGAACTGGTCAGTCACTTGAACTTCAATATAGAAATATTTTCCTTTTGTTCTATTTATTCATTAAGTTTTTTTTTTGCAAGGCATTTGAAAAAAAAGAAAAGAAAAAAGCAATAATGGATTTGTCTGGCAATTAAAATACTATCAATTTGAATAACTTGAAAATTGGTGAGAAAAAAATAAAAAAGGTGCAAGAATGAAATTTGTCAATGAATTTATTCATTAGCGTCGTATATAGTTTGTATTTGATTAAATACATTAAAAGATCTAGAACAGAGATTCTCAAGTGGGAGGCACATGGCTCCCAAAGGAAAAAGTTTAACCAAGAGAGGAATTTAGGTCAAAAATGTGGAAGTCATAAATATAATGATAAAAAAATGATTGGATAACAATTCAAAATGGAGATGGAATTAAGATAATGTTGGATTACAAAGAGGAGGCAAGCCCCAACCCCTTTTTATCATATGGGTGCTAGAAGGCAGTGACTGAGGGTCCACATGTCCTGGGAATGACGTTAAACTCTATCTGATGGTGAGGTTCCAGTTTTGGAGGTTTGGGGAATGTGGAGCACCCCTTTATCACCATTGCTTCCTGGTCCACTCTGACCCGGAGTGGTAGTACCTGTTAGGGTCCCATCTATGGGTTAAATAGAAAAATGTATTTATAAAAAATTGTATTATGCATTAAGAATTGATTTATTTAAAAACTTTATCGGCATTAAATGACCCACTGAGGTTGATATGCCGTAAAACAAACCAAACTAAAAACTAAGAGAAGGAATATGTATGAGCAGAATTACTTTAAACTTTTATATCTTCAAAGGATAGATAAAACAAAAGGTGGTTGGTTGGGTGGATTTTATGGCATGTCAAACCATTATTGGGTTATTTTATGCCAAATATATTTGCTTTATTCATTCTTGTTCAGTATTCAAAATTTCATTTTTATTTTTTTTCAAAATATTTTATTTAAAAATTTTAAAACTCATTTTTTGATCTCTTTAATCTATAGATGGTACCCTAACAGGTACTACCACTCATAATGGACCTGGGAATAATAGCAATAAAGGGGTACTCCACACTCCCCAGAGCTCCAGAATTGGAACTTCACCCCTAGATGCAGTTAAGCATATTACCCAGGACACTAAAGCTCTATTTGATACAAATATGGGACCCTAACAGGTACTACCACTCTAGAACAGAGTGAACCTGGGAGCAATAAACCTCACTACTAGATGCAGTTTAGTGCCATACCCAGGACACTAAGGCCCTCAACCACTGCCTTGTAGCACATATATGATAAAAAGGTTTGTCATAAGAGAAATATGGTTGGGACAATCATATAGGTGCTAGGGCTTGGTGTGACCAGCCAATTGATCAAGGGGGGGGGGCACTCCAACCGTCCATCAAGCCCAAGTAATGGCCAAAGTGGAGTGTTGCATGTCATGAACTGTTCATCTACGAAGATTCCATCCTTAAGCAACATGGGTTGACACACACTATCAACAGGTGTCCCGATTAGGGAAAGTCTTGCAGACGTGCAGTCGTTGCATTCTACAACGCCAGCCGACAGGGCGTAATTAAAAATGTCAAATTGTGTCTCACATTACCAAAATATTGCAAAACTTTTGCCTCACCCTAGTACCATTAAGTCTTTTTTTTTTAAATTAATTCAGTAAAAGCAATCATTATGATACCAAGTAACATAAGCTTGTTGGTTGGTCGGTTGTTTTACGACATATCAACCCTTTTTGGGTCAGGTGTGGCGCTCCACCTCAGATGCTAAAACAATCTCCTTGGTCTAGCGCTATTGAAAAGAGGATAGACTCCCTCGCTGACTGGCTGATAACGACTTTAAGCCGCCCAACAGCTTAATACCGAATCAGGTCATTTTGATATTTGGTTGCTAACAGTGTCTGCTATTGCTTAAATGGTCACCCATTTAAGTATTGAACAGGCTCATCGCTGCCTTAACTTTGGTGATTGAGCAGGAACCGGTGCTTTCAACGTAACTTGACTGTAAGCAACATAAACTTGTCTGACTTATGAAATTGAAATTGCATAAATATCAAAAAGGAAAGAAAGAAAAAATAAGATTAAAAAAAAAAAAAGGCTAAAGCAACAAATACTGGAATTTTTGTAGCCTTGATATTTTTGTCTACTTTTTACTGCGAAAGACAATTAAATAATGGTTAATGTTAGTTTAGCAAACAATGAAAAAAATAAGTAGTGAATATGGCCATTCAATAGAAATAATTAGAGATTATTGACGGATTTCTTTCCTTCTTGTTATTTTTGTATGAAAACATGAACTTATGGCTTTCCTTTGTTTAGCCACATGATTGGCTTCCAATGTTGAAAGGAAAGAAAGAAAGAAAAAGGTGAAAAGGTTTATGTCCAATGAAAGTAATCAAGAAATTAACCAACTAAAATCAACCTGGAATATATGAGAGAAATATTACCATTAACAGAATATACTTTTAAATGATTGGTAGAGCATTGGACAGGAGATCACAAAGTATAAGGTTCTATACTTTACAGTATATATCCTATCATGAAATAAAAAAAAACCCTGGAATATGTGAGAGAAATATTACCATTAACAGAATATACTTTTAAATGATTTGTAGAGCATTGGACAGGAGATCACAAAGTATAAGGTTCTATACTTTACAGTATATAATCCTATCATGAAATAAAAAAAAAAACCTGGAATATGTGAGAGAAATATTACCATTAACAGAATATACTTTTAAATGATTGGTAGAGCATTGGACAGGAGATCACAAAGTATAAGGTTCTATACTTTACAGTATATATCCTATCATGAAATAAAAAAAAAAACCTGGAATATGTGAGAGAAATATTACCATTAACAGAATATACTTTTAAATGATTGGTAGAGCATTGACAGGAGATCACAAAGTATAAGGTTCTATACTTTACAGTATATAATCCTATCATGAAATAAAAAAACAAAAACCCTGGAATATGTGAGAGAAATATTACCATTAACAGAATATACTTTTAAATGATTGGTAGAGCATTGGACAGGAGATCACAAAGTATAAGGTTCTATACTTTACAGTATATAATCCTATCATGAAATAAAAAAAAAACCTGGAATATGTGAGAGAAATATTACCATTAACAGAATATACTTTTAAATGATTGGTAGAGCATTGGACAGGAGATCACAAAGTATAAGGTTCTATACTTTACAGTATATAATCCTATCATGAAATAAAAAAAAAACCTGGAATATGTGAGAGAATATTACCATTAACAGAATATACTTTTAAATGATTGGTAGAGCATTGGACAAAAGATCACAAAGGTTCTATACTTTACCAGAGACGCTTTTTAATTTAGTGCGTTCTGGGACGCACAGATTTGATTTGTGTTGTAGAGAAGAATTGATACCCCTCTAGAATAGAATGGACTGTTCTATTTTCAATAAAGACGATTCATGATTTATCCTCAGAGGCACATAACCTGGAGATAAAGAGCAGCATTTTCTATGAATTTTCTCTTTCACTAAGGAAGCCATTTTACATGTCATATTCCTCAAAAGTTTTGGGTAGCCCCTTTTATAGAAAGTTTGCCATAATCTGGTTCAAGGCCAAGTGGGACTTGGGAGGGGGGGGTGGAATAAAAGATTGTGCTGGGTCAGTGTCTTGAAAATCAGCATACAAAATACTTATTTACCTGGGGTTGAAAACCAACTCGTAAATATATATATATTTATTTCTATTGGATGTCCACTCTTATGTTATAAAGACAAATTGAAGGAGAATTTGAAACGCCTCAATATTGACCTGAGTGCCTGGGAAAATCTAGCATCAAATCGGAAAGAATGATGTACGACATGTTTTGTTAAATTAAAGAACTCTGAAGAAAATAGATTGAAACATTGAGATCAGCTCCGTCTAAATTTAAAACAAAAACATCTGACTCCCATTTAGAAAGTTTCATCTGTCGGTGTGGCTTGATGGCTCGCAGCAAGGCTGGGCTGCAATCACACTCGAGAAAACACAACATTTTTTCTTGATAGCATGCACAACATGGAAGGAAACAAATCACTCACTGCTGACCCTTATCTATCGTTCACGATAGGAGAGTCCACCACATATATATATATATATATGTATGTATGTATATATGAACATACATACATACATACATACATACACACACACACACACACATTTACCAGAAGCAAGTTACCTCCAAAATTATAAGGGGAAGGTTTGAACTTGTCACTGATCAAAGTATAAAATCAAATCAAATTTTTTATTATTTTAAAGCAAACAGTTTCAACCTTGATTTCAATATAGAAGGCTTACTGAGAGAGAGAGAGAGAGAGAGAGAGAGAGAGAGAGAGAGAGAGAGAGGTGCACACGAGAGTGAGGCGAGAGGGCAAGGTGAGAGAGAGAGAGGGCAAGGTGAGAGGTGAGAGAGAGAGTTATAAAAATGAATTCTTTAGCTAGAAAAAAGGCAATTACAAAATATACAATACTTCAAATGCTTTTAATACAGACATTTTCTCTTTTGTTTATTGTCTTTAAATTATGTATAGCCAACCCACTTAAAAAAAAAAGCATATAAAATACTTGACATTTTCAAAGATTATATATATATATATATATATATATATATATATATATATATATATATATATATATATATATACACACACACACACACACACAATAATATATTACTCTGCCTCTTTGAAACTATCACTAGTATAGATAGTACCAAAGAATAATCTGACACTAAAAACATCAAGTATACAGCAACTACTGAGTGACTAAGGGTTCAATTTCATCTTGAATCACAGTCAATCTAGATAGAAACCATATATCATTATTTATACAATGGAGTTTTTATGATGTCTATGTGATTATTAACTTAGCAATCAGTACATCAAATAGACCCGGAATTGTTTTTTTCATATCTTATGCCTTCTTAGTAAGAGAAACTGTAGGCTATTGAGTGATTAATGGCATGTCAACTCACCTTGGGTTATTTTATGCCTAGAGGTCAGGGAATTGCATACATTGTACATTCATATTTTCCTTTTTTTGTGTAGTTGTTTCTAAAATATTTTTTGTTTTGTTTTGGACATATGCCTATTGAATATGAACAATTTTTAAACTCTTATACTTGACTCATAGAGATGAGACCCTAACAGATATTACTATTTTGAGTAGAGTTGGACAATAACCAAAATCATCAATATATAGAATAAAGAACAATTAATATTAATAAAATGAATGAAAGCTGTTCCTTATAATTCAACATTTGAATCCTTTCCATTGTAATAAATAAACTATATATTATTTAAACAAATAAACTATGAAATTAATTAAAAAATTGTATTACTTTAAATGGAAAAAAAATTATTTGTGAAATTTGTAATCAGTTCTAAGAATGGTTTTTTTACTCTCACCATTTTTTCAGTAACAAAAAGTTAACTAAAAAGTTTACAAGTAAATAAATACCTACGATTTTGTGTAGAAAGTTTTGTAGAAAAAACAACAAGATGTTTAAAGTTTTGCTGACAGAAATCTGTTTCAACCATATGCGGTCTTTATCAAAGCAACATTGTAAAACGAAATAAATATATCATTAATCACGAAGCACAGAACGCTCTCAATTAGTACCGGAATTTTCAAATAATTTTAAAAAATGCGTATTTTTTGTTAAAAATAAAATAAATTTTATTTTTTAAAATTATAAACATTTTTATCATTAAAAAAGCTCAAAAGATTTTGTGTAAAATTTGTGTGTAAAATATTCAAAATAATTAATAGATGTATGCAACAATTTTATTTGAGGGAGACAGAACTAAGTTTCCATTTCAAATTGTTTTATCTATCTAATCTACTCCTTTTATAAATTTGATGATTTTACTTATGATACAAACCCTCTGATATTGAATTTTTAACTCCCACCCCCTCAAGCACTATCTCTCAAAAATTAACTTTTACATCGCCCAGAGGGTGTTTTTTTTTACTAGTTCTTATAATAGTTGATTTCCTAACCAGTGGGTTTAAACGGATGAGATTTGTCATGTTTATTATTAATTTTTTTTTAAATGAGGAGTGGTTAAGGCAAATGTCATTTGAGTACTTTCAATTTGATATTTCCCCTGCACACAAAAGAAACGTTTCTATTTTACGTTGATTTTGTAGTTAAGTGAAATAACCACTTGTGACATTCGTTAGATCATCCCATTCTTTTTTCTCAGTCATCTTAGGTTAACTCAAGTTTATTTTATTAAAACTAGCAAGAAAATGCAACCTCCAGGAATATTTCAAGTTTTAATATATTGAAATATATTAGAAAGTCTAACAAAATTAAATAAGAATGCATATAAAAATATTGCACTTATTTTAATTGGTTTCTACATAAAATTGATTTTAATACATTGGAAAATAAAACAATAATATATAAGCTGGAGGGAGAATATACGAATTCATATCTTTCCCAGGAGTATTAGTGCTAGGTGAAATTCAAACAGCCTTGTCCAGGATTTGAACTTGGGTTGCCGAGTCCATTTCCTACGACTGTCCATTACACCACACACCTCCATATATTGCAAATATGCTCTTTCCAGACTGACTTAGGATTCAATGATTTTTGTTTTCAATTATAAAAAGAACAAAAAAAAAACCTAAAAAAACATATCTAATATAATCGAGTTTCATAAATTGAATTTTCTTAAAATTTTATCTTTTCTAGCCCAAAAGTTTCAATAAATTTCTATTTGATTTCAACTGCAACATTTCATTTGGCTGAGATTTCAATCTTATTGCTCATCTTGGGAAAGACTAACAGGAAATTTGATCTTTATATTTTTTTTAGGTCCACACCCTTATTTGCCTGCACTATGGAGTTTGATATCTTTTCTATAGATTTCACTTTTCTTTCTGGCTAATTCTTATTATAATGGAGATTGGGTGTTTGTATGTAACCGAAACTATATCATTACTCAACTCACAATTCCCTTAGTTATTAACGTCCCAATCTCCATGATTTTATTTTTATTTAAACCTCAATTATTAATAAAAATTGTTTTATATTATTAATACTCTTGACCATATCTACATACTAATAATATGCAATTGTATTTATATATAAAACAAAGTAGTGGTTTACGGTGTAAATGGGAAGGCTAATTTGCATATTGCAGTCTTTGGGCGCAAGTATTTAAGCTTTGATGTAATAAAATATTATATTAAATTAGAAAGGCTAATGAAACTAAATAAGAATGCAGATAAAAAGATTTGAAACAGAGGGGGTATAATAAAAAAAATAAAAAATAGAACAACTGAAACTTACTCTTCTATCACTCCTGTCATTCATTGCTAAATTTTCCTAATTTAACTATTTAGTTAAATTAGGAAGTAAAGAATAAAATTACAGTTATTTCTTCGTGTTAAGGGATTTCTTTTAAAATCTATCCGAGATTTTTGCTCATATTCATTAAGATAAAACCAAACAATTAGAAATCAATAATACTAAGCACATATTTATTAAAATCAAATTTTTAATATCAATATGCAAATTAGCCTTCCCATTCACACTGTAAACCTCTATTTTGTTGTATATATAAATACAATTGCATGTTATAAGTGTATAAATAAGACCAACAGTATTAATAATGTAAAACAATTTTATTGATAATTTTACTTTAAATAAAAATAAAATCATGGAGAATGTGACATAAATAACTAAGGGAGTTGTGACTTTAGTAATGATATAGTTATAGTTACAGACATAGAAAAACACACAATCTTTATTATAATAAGATTTAATTACATGAAGAGGAGTTGGAGGTGACAAAAATAGAGCAATATGAGTCAGTCTTTGTATTCTGACTTGCAAGGCCCTGCCTAAAACCATGGATACCAAGTCCATGCTCAAAATCATAGAGACAAACTCAGAGAGTATCAGGCGAGCTCTGCACCTCACAATCCAGTGTGTTTCATCACCTTTCACGAATTGTACATCATGTTACCAAAATATTGCAAAAATTTTGACTCACCCTAGTCAATCTGATTTTTGTAAAAATAAATTATTTCATTTTTATATATCTTTAATTTTTGAATTTTTTTTTTTTTTAAAGTTTAAGTCAAAACTTGAAAAAATAAAGCAATCCATTTTGGAAGATGAAAAATTCATCTTTAGAATCTAAGAAAGTGTGAAAGATAAACAATCTTAACTTCTTAAGATATTCAGCGATCCGTTTTCTCGGGTTTTGCATTCCACATTTTCAGTCACCTTCACAGTCACAACCGTAGATATAAACAATTTATCATTTTTGTTTAATCCTTTCAAAATAGAAGAGGAATTATGATAAAAATTCAGATATGCAAAAGAGAAGCTTACTTTAAGTGGAAAGGAGAAATTTCTTGACTTTATATCTATTAATAATGGAGATTCGCTTCCAGTTTTTGTCTGTAATATTATATCTTATTACATTAAAACTTCAATACTTGCACCCGCGGAGGGTGCATATATTTGCTAATATGTGTAAATAAGCTTATCTTGTCTCCTTCCGTCTATTCAATGTTAGTATATCATTGGATATACTAATTCTATTAATAATGGAGATTTGCTTCCGGTTTTTGTCTGTAACAAAAACTACGTCACTGCTTATGTCACTATACCCGAAATCGTCATAACATAGAATAAATACACTCAAAATTTGAGCATGCAACATTAGACAGTCCTCATTGTTTTTTTAAAACAAATTTTAATAGATACATCTCCAGTATCATATATTTATATATAGTTTGTTTTATTTTAATAGATCTTCAAGGTTAATAGAACTTAGTTTCGATTTCAAATCATTTATTTTTTTACTCCTTTTAATAAATTTGATGATTTCATGATTTATGGTTCAAACTCTCCGACATTTAATTTTTTAACTTCCAACTCCTCAAGCAATATCTTTCAAAAAATTATTTTTACATCGGCTGGAGGACGTCTTTTTATTTTGCTAGTATATATAATGGAGTGATTACTGAGACTGCAAGGATTACAGAACCATTACGTGAACTGTTTACCTTGAGATTTTAGCACTGTTGCGAGTTACTATATGCCTGACGCACATGTAGTTTGAATGAACTAGTATGCTGAATACTGTATGATCAAGTATACAACACATACAAAAACACAGAACAATAAGTTACAAAACAATTAACAAGACAACTTACAAGAAATGAGGAGGGTCAAATGTGGTATAGCCAAATGCTATAAGATTAGTCTGAATATTAATCAGCTTATTGATCAACTGTGAAAGTCTTTAATCGTAGACTATCTAATTCTATGAGCCAGGCCATTTGGTAGAGTGCTGGAGGGGTGCTAGCTACTCTACAACAAGTAATCTATGACATGAACTGGTGGTCCACTGAGATATTTTAGTGGTCCATACAGGAATTCTACTTCAGAACAATTGTTATTACTGAGAATTAAATTTCTACAGTAATCTTAATATATTTATTTATCACCAGTATCCAGTTCTAACAGATACATACAAAACACAGAACAATAAGTTACAAAACAATTACAAGTCAACTTACAAGAAATAGGAGGATCAAATGTGGTATAGCCAAATGCAGTAAGATCAGTCCGAATATTACTCAGCTTATTAATCAACTGTTGAAGTCCTTAATCGTAGACTATTTAAGGTTATTAGCCAGGTCATCTGGTGGAGTGCTGAAGGGGTGCTAGCTACCCTACAACAGTCATAAATTAAAAATGAATTCATTGCATATGTCAAATCTAATGAAAGAGTTAACATTTTGAAGACCATCTTGAAAATATAGTTGTTTTTTTGTGAATGAAGAGATGGCAAAAACCTGTTCCCGAGAGTTCATTATGAAGGGAACAATTTCTTAAAATGGCAAGAGACACTGAGGCCACGCCGATATTGCCGATATTTTTATATAAGAATTGCTGGATGCAATCTAAATTGAGTCACTAGTTAAGTAAGAAACTTCTGCAGATTTACATAAATGGAGATGTTAAGAGTGCTTGGACAAGAGGGGTCAGTTGAGGGGTCAGTTAAGTGGTGACCAAGTGGTTTTGTAAGATTCTAGTGTTCAAACAGCTGATGAGTGACAAAGAAGGAAAAGAAGTGGAATTGAGAAATGGGGAGAGGGGGGGGGGCTTTGAAGGAATTAGTAAAATTAAAATTTGAAAATCATGAAAGAAAAGTTTAAATGACCTTTTTAAAAGTACATAAAGAGTAATTCAAAGATAGAGACATGAGTAATGAAAGTGAGAGAGACAGAGAGAATGAAATGAGAGAGACATACACAGAGAGAATGAAAGAGAGAGAGAGAGACATACACAGAGAGAATGAAAGAGAGAGAGAGAGAGACATACACAGAGAGAATGAGAGAGAGAGAGACATGAGAGAGAGAGAGAGAGACATACACAGAGAGAATGAAGAGAGAGAGAGAGACATACACAGAGAGAATGAAGAGAGAGAGAGAGAGACATACACAGAGAGAATGAAGAGAGAGAGAGAGACATACACAGAGAGAATGAAAAGAGAGAGAGAGAGAGAGACATACACAGAGAGAATGAAAAGAGAGAGAGAGAGAGAGAGAGAGACATACACAGAGAGAATGAAAAGAGGGAGAGACATACACAGAGAGAATGAAAGATAGATAGAATGAGGAGAGAGACACACACACATACATATATATATATATACACACAGAATGAAAAGAGATAGAGACACACACACATACAGGGAGGAGGGAAAGAGAGAGATAGAGAGACATACAGGGAGGGAAAAAGAGAGAGATAGAGAGACATAGAGAGACATACAGGGAGAATGAAGAGAAGAGAGACAGAGAGACAGAGGGAGAATGGAGAGAGAGAGGAGAGAGAGAGGGAGAAGGAGAGAGAGAGAGAGAATGGAGAGAGAGGGAGAATGGAGAGAGAGAGGGAGCGAGAGGGAGAATGGAGAGAGAGAGGGAGAATGGAGAGAAGAGAGGAGAATGAGAGAGGGAGAATGAGAGAGAGAGAGAGAGGGAGAATGAGAGAGAGAGAGAGGGAGAATGAGAGAGAGAGAGAGGGAGAATGGAGAGAGAGAGGAGAGAATGGGGAGAGAGAGAGAGGGAGAATGGAGAGAGAGAGAGGGAGAATGGAGAGAGAGAGGGAGAGAGAGAGAGAGGGAGAATGAGAGAGAGAGGGAGAATGAGAGAGAGAGAGAGAGGGAGAATGGAGAGAGAGAGAGAGAGAAGAGAGAGAGAGAGAGAGGGAGAAGAGAGGAGAGAAGAGAAGAGAGAGAGAGAGGGAGAATGGAGAGAGAGAGAGGAGAATGAGAGAGAAGAAGAGAGAGGGAGAAGAGGAGAGAGAGAGAGAGGGAGAAAGGAGAGAGAGAGAGGAGAATGAGAGAGAGAGAGAGAAGAGAGAGAGAGAGAATGAGAGAGAGAGAGAGAGAGAGGGAGAATGGAGAGAGAGAGAGAGAGGGAGAATGGAGAGAGAGAGGGAGAATGGAGAGAGAGAGAGAGAGGAGAATGGAGAGAGAGAGGGGGAGAATGGAGAGAGAGAGAGGAGAATGGAGAGAGAGAGAGAGGAGAATGGAAGAGAGAGAGAGGGAGAATGGAGAGAGAGAGGGAGAATGGAGAGAGAGAGAGGGAGAATGGAGAGAGAGAGAGGGAGAATGGAGAGAGAGAGGGAGAATGGAGAGAGAGAGGGGGAGAATGGAGAGAGAGAGAGGGAGAAATGGAGGAGAGAGAGAGGAGAATGGAAGAGAGAGAGAGGGAGAATGGAGAGGAGAGAGAAGGGAGAATGGAGAGAGGAGAGGGAGAATGGGAGAGAGAGAAGAGGGAGAATGAGAGAGAGAGAGAGGGAGAATGGAGAGAGAGAGAGAGAGAATGGAGAGAGAGAGAGAGAGAGAGGAGAATGGAGAGAGAGAGAGGGAGAGGGAGAATGGAGAGAGAGAGAGACAGACATGGAGAATAGACAGAGACAGAGACCTAGAGAATGGACAGGGAGGAGAGAGAAAGAGAGTGGGAGTATGAAAAGAGAGACATAGAAGACAAAAAGAATAAAGAGAGAGAGAGAGAGACTCAAGAGAGAGAGAGAGACTCGAGAGAGAGATGAAGTGGAAATACTTGAGTATCTTAGAAAAACAGCCGTTAATCTTCTGCCTTAATTGGAGTCCAGGATCAGATATTCACAATTGGTTAATTTAGGAAATAGCAGGGCGGAGCTGAAGAGAAATGACTAGTAAGCATCCCCCCCCCCTTCTACCAATCCTTGTTTTGAGAGAGATAAGCCATTACTTCTTGATATCTGGTATCTTGCTGACCACAGCAGGCATGGACAATATATCCCCCCTCCACCCCCACAATTTTATTGACAAGTCAACATTACCCTTTCACTTTTGAACGTCTACAATGTACAAAATTTACAATGTACAAAAACTTTTCATTAATTCTATAGTACAATTTTTTCTTCTATTTTGGAATCTGGAATTTTATATGTTGTTAATATATATATATAATATATATATATATATATATATATATATATATATATATATATATGTGTGTGTGTGTGTGTGTGTGTGTGTGTGTGTGTGTGTGTGTGTATGTATGTTATATATATATATATAAAGTTAATTCCTTAAAGGCTTCATTTACCTTTTGCACTGAGCCGGATATTGATATCACGTTATATTTGGCCATTCGTCTCTGGATTCGCGGTTGTAACGGGGGTAAAAACTCAACTTCAAGCAGTTTTTGCGGTTTCCCGGGTCTTTCTTGCGACTGCACAAAACATCTGCCTTCAAGACAGAAATTCAATGTAGAATAACTGGACCATATGACCTTTAGGCACCCCTTTTTGATCTCGATTCAGAAGGACGTTTTTCATTTACACCGTCAATATCCGGTTAGGGTTAGGGGTTAGTTTTATAATTAAAAAAAAAAAAAACAACTAAAAATCGTGTTGACAAACAACCGGATATTGACGGTGTAAATGAAAAACATGTCCTTCTGAATCGAGATCAGAAAGGGGGTGCCTAAAGTTCGTATGGTCCAGTTATTCTACATTGAATTTCTGTATTTATCAGCGGATAAAAACCGGCACTCTTCTAAGTGAGGAGAGTGCAATTCATTGAAAATTGCCTAAGAAGTATATAGCACAAGGCTTTGGTAATAATCAGCCTCTAGAGTCAGATTTTGTACCAACACCCCGCCCCCCACCCCCGCACTACAAACGGAAATTGTTGTGTCATTATCATTAGAATGAATGAAAGCTTTGATTAGTCCACGAGTTATATAAACAGAAAGTTGATTGTATATTATGTATTATAAGTTACAATCTATAACAGAATGTCAGTACTTCTGATGACTACACATACAGAAATGTAAGGCTGTTATTTTGTTTTTTGTTGTTGTTTTTTTTTTTTGTTGTTTTTTGTTTTTTTAAACCAGAAAAGGGTGGGGTGGGGGATAAGGTAAGTGTGGAATGGGGAGTGGTTTTTCAAAAAAAAAAGATTTGGATTCACAATACCAGAGTTAGAAGTGGGATGAATATATATTTTCAGTGACATTTAACTCGCTTTCGAGTGGGGTATCAAGGATTTGATCATGTACCGACATCAGATTCTTTTGCTGCAAGCACTTTGATATGATATAGAGAAAGGGGTTTTGGTACAAAGAGAATTCTTTAAAATCTTTGTTTCCTTTCACTTTAGACACTGAAATATGTCAACCCTTGTTGGGTTATTTTATGCCAAATATACATGGTTTTATTTATTCTTGATGGGTACTCAATTTTTTTTAAAAACTCATTTTTTCTATTTAACCGATAGATGGGACCGTAAGAGGTACTACCACTCCGGGTCAGGGTGGATATGGAAATAATGGTAATGAAGGGGTACTCCACACTCCCCAGTGCTCCAGAATTGGATTCACCACTAGATGCAGTTTAATGTCATACCCAGACACTAAAAAGACTTCAACTACCAGCTTCTAGCACATATGATAAAAAGGGTTGGGGGGTGCCATAATGTCCGTCTCTCAAACCCTCTTTCATGAGTCCGAAGAAAGGCAAACACTATTCCAGTGACGAGGAAGTGAAATCTGTAGTGAAGTGGCTCAAAGAACAGTCAACAGAATTTTACAGAGCAGTTGAAAACAGTGTTTGATCTGAAGAGGCAACATTTACGTAGAAGAATATCCCAATTCATTGAGGATAGGGTGAAAGAATATCCTACTTAGCTGAGGGGAGGAGATGTAGAAGAATATCTCACTTGCTTGTGGGGTGGGGGGTGAAAGAATATTCCACTTAGTTGCAGAGAAAGTATGTGGGTGAGCATAATGTGCAAATGAATAGACAAACAGACAGAAATATAATATAGATAACTAAAAATAATAGAACAAGAAAAGAGACAGATATTTTTAGACAAAGAGGGCAGGTGCTGTCGGGGGAGGGGGCAGGTGCTGTCGGGGGGGTGGAGGGGAAAGGCCCTCTGGAATCAAGCTAATAACCTTAATCTAACTCATCTACTCTGAAAGGCATGTGAGAGTTTCGCTGAGTGATAAAAACCAGAGTTCCTCAATGAACATGATTAAGAAAACAAGAAAAATACAAGAGACAACGATACTATCATAGTGCAATTCTACAACTGCTGTTAAGTGCATTAGTTTTGACACTAAGATAATATAAACCGTCTCCTTTAAGGCTGATAATATAATGTAAGGAGACCAATACAAGCAAAAACAAGTGACTGTTGCTTAAAATTGGAGAAATGAAAGGAATAATTTAAACAGGAAAGGGGAGGGGGGCTGTTACGATTCGTGTGGTCATTTTAGACGGTAAGTAAGAGCAGTTTTACAGTGGAGATCCCTTGTGGCACAAAGTTTGATCCTTTAACTCTTAACATCCTATAACACCTCATTCCACCCGACCAGAAGTCTCATTCGTTTTCCTAATCCACCCCAAACGATAGCCTTTGTTTAAATGTAATATTAAACATATATTTAGAAGTCTTTGATTTAAGGGAAATAACAGGTAACTTTAGATGCAAAGGTCATTTTTAGCCATTTTTTATATATTCTTATAGGAATGCTCTGGACTTAGAAAATTCTCAACAGGATATTAAGAGTTAAGTAGAAAGATGTAGTATCAGTTTTAATCCTTGTCAGTTGGTCCATGTTAAAGAATTGTATAATCCTTGTCCGTTCATCTGTACATCCAACAAGTAATTGAGTGACAATTTATCAACACCTTTAAATAGTAAATCAACTACAAATTTGAGTGTTTTGGTTGGCCAATTCAGACCACCCTGTTTGGAAGAGTTTATAAATTCAAGTTGTGGTCTTCAGCACACCTTATATACAAAAAAATCCAACAGGGACCTTTTCATGTTTTAAGACAAAATTGAAACTCATTGTCTACTAATAAAGTCTTTAATTTTTTCTCTAATTTTTTGGGGGGTCGTCTTACTCCTCGGCAAAAGAAATAGTCAGCATATTCTAAGCTCCACCAACAGAGCAGTCTCCAAATAAGGCCACAATGAGAAAACAGTCTCCAGACTTATCTTTCAATCCGACACATTAGCTTGTAACATATGGACCTGTACACCTAACAACAAAGCATTAAGCTGAATATATATATATATATATATATATAAATGACATCACACACATATGCACAAACAAAAATATGCGCGCGCGGACACAATCATATAACAGCCTTCACGCATTTCCACGCGCATGACATCATACACACACATACAAACAAAAAGCGCATTCGACATCACCTAAACACGCAAACATGCAACATACAGTTAAAAAATGCACACATTTGACCATTTACACCATTTGTCATTTAAAAAAAAACTATTTCATTTACCTGATGAATGCTTTTAGCAGGAAACCATTAGTAGCAATATCGTTCCCAAATAAATGAATAAATGCTAAAACTTATTTGTCACTTCATTCAACTATATATATATATATATATATATATATATATATATATATATGATTGATACGATTATACTTGAAGAAGCAGTAGTAATCCAATGTACAGTGTTATCAGAAGAGTGCTCGATATCTGTGATAGAGCGTTAATAAAGAATTAAATAAATAAATAAATATTTTAGTTTATATTTATTTGCATTGGAACAATTTTGCTACCATTGGTTTCTTGCTGTGTAGCAGTCATCAGGCAACGAAAATATTTTTGTTGCCTGATGACTGCTAGACTGTAAGAAACCAATGGTAGCAAAATTGTTCCAATGTAAATAAATATAAACTAAAATATATATATATATATATATTATTATTATTTATATTTTTGCTTGACGGCAATTACAATGCGTATAACGAATATAAAATTCGACAATTATAGAAGATAACAATGACAAGTGAATTTTGGTAAAGAATTATTCGGTGTCTAGAACATCATACAGACTGTTTCAACTTTATTAAGTCTCATCAGCGATATATACTAACAATTTCCCTCCGACAGAAATTGAAAGTGGGACTTCAGCAGGATAGTCAGAAACCATACTGCCTCGGCCACGATACAGCACGGGACAATCCTTGTGAAATTAACCTGTCAATAATACTGATACGTCTCTACCATATGAGGTAAGGGGACGTTGAGTGAATAATAACAAACCCAAAAAATCTTGTGTGTATGTGTATGAGTGTATGTGTATGAGTGTATGTGTATCATCATATGAACGAAAACCAATCTGTGTCACCCAATCATGCAATTAGTAAGAGTTCCAGGTATAAGGTAATAAAGGTCTTAACACCCCCCCCCTCCCGAATGGGGCCACCTGTTCTAATTTTAAAGCCCCAGCCAACAGGGCTATGTATCACTGGTAAAATGGGTTCAAAGGGTTTTTAAGAACCTGAAGGACTCTATAACACCTGCTCGGGTGGGAGAAATCTGGGGGTGCCCCATGACCCCTATCACTCCTACAAAACAGAATGACAAAGCAGTTAATATTTCTGCTAAATAAATTGTTTATTTGAAATTGTCACAGCAGTTTGATAACCTTTTGTTTGTTTTATATACAATTTGATTTTGTAACAGATGTCATATCAGTGCGACTTTATTGTCAAAACTGTCGTATTTTGGTTTATTGATTCTAATTACTTAATTGATACATTAAGCTGATTGTTTAATTCAATCAACTAGTTTACAAAAGAATCACTTACTATAAAAGAACTCCATACAAAAACATAAGTATATAATATGTTTATAAAAACTTATTGATATTTTATCTTTAATTATGATGTCTATTACGCCTATGTGTTTATATGTTACACACATTCATTTTATTTGGTTTCTTTGTTTAAATGGTCATGGGGGACTCCCCCACCAGATTCATTTAGTAATCCATTAGTATTAATGGGGTCAGTTACAGAGTCCTTTTGTTAGATTTCAATAGAAAAGTTTATCTTTTAATTACATTAAAAGTGTTGATTGATTTTAGTGGCATGTCAATCCCTCTAGGGTTATTTTATGCGTAGAGGTTAAGAAATCATGTTCATTGTATGTTCATATTAACATTTTGTGTGTGAGAGTAGGAGAAAGAGAGAGTGAGTGAGAGTAGGAGAAAGAGAGAGTGAGTGAGAGTAGGAGAAAGAGAGAGTGAGTGAGAGTAGGAGAGAGAGTGGGAGAAAGAGAGAGAGAGAGTGGGAGAAAGAGAGAGTGAGAGAAAGAGAGAGTGAGAGAGTGAGAGAGCGAGAGAAAGAGAGAGTGAGAGAGCGAGAGAAAGAGAGAGCGAGAGAAAGAGATAGCGAGAGAAAGAGAGAGCGAGAGTGACAGAAAGAGAGTGAAAGTGACAGAGAGAGAGTCAGAGTGACAGAGAGAGAAAGTGAGAGAGAAAGTGAGAGTGAGTGGGAGTGAGAGAAAGTGAGAGTGAGAGTAGGAGAAAGAGTGAGAGTAGGAGAAAGAGTGAGAGTAGGAGAGAGAAAGAGAGAGAGGGTGAGAGCGAGAGAGGAAGAACTTCAGGTAAACAGACCTATTTATTTATTTTATTTGTATCAGTTTTATTTTAAAATAATCAGTAAATTTACCTTAAAAAAAAAAAAAAAATTAATCCCCCAAAGTTATTGGAACAAGACAATACCAAGTGATCTTGCTAGCAAGAAATAAATAGAATGAATCAAGTCTGCTTGTGCCAAATCAAAAGAAATATAAATCCCAAAAGAAAGAAAAAGAGAAAAAGAAACAAAAAGCCAATGTTTATATACAAGCCAGGTGTAGACAGAAGGTAAGATAAGAAAAACCACCTGTTTGCCAGAAGATATGAAAAAGCCAGATTCTTTTTCTAGCAAAGAGAAAAGGTAAATAAGGAAATGATGCTGCCCAATGGAATCTAATAGAAATTTTAAACCATCAAAGGATGAAGGATGTTTGTAATCAAGATTCATAATTTAGTTGATAATTTCCTTCAATCATCAACGATGATTTTATTGAGGATGAGGAATCTAAACAAGCCATGAAACATCTGAAGACTTTCGTACCAAGCGTTTCCACAAAGTCTGGAAATATCCGGTTAAAGAGGAATTACTAAATTGAGCAAAACATTTAATGGCAAACTTACACAATTATACACATCACGGCATCTTCCTTACTATTATTATTATTATCATTATTGTTGGTTGGTTGGATTTTACGGCATGTCAACCCTTGTTGGGTTATTTCATGCCAAATATGCTTTGCTTTATTCATTCTTGATGGGTACTCAATTTTTTTTTAAACATCCTATTTAAACTCATTTATTTCCAGTCCTTTTAACATATAGATGGGACTCTAACAGGTGCTCCCTGGTCCACTCTGACCCGGAGTGGTAGTACCTGTTAGTGTCCCATCTATGGGTTAAATAGAAAAATGTATTTATAAAAAATTGTATTATCCATTAAGAACTGATTTATTTCAAAACTTTATCGGCATTAAATGACCCACTGAGGTTGATATGCTGTAAAACAAAACAAACCAAACCAAATCTAACAAGTGCTACCACTCCGGGTCAGAGTGGACCTTGGAGTAATAGCAATGAAGGGACACTCCACACTCTATTGAGTTCCAGAATTGGAACTTCACCATACCCAGGACAATAAGCTTCTAGCACATATATGATAAAAAGGGTTGGGGGGGGGGTTGCCATCAGGGCAATAGGGTCAGGACAATCCTATAAGTGCTAGGTCTGGACATGGCCAGCCAACTGATCAGAGAGAGCCCTCTAGTCTAGCCTAAGTAAGGGGCAAAGTGGATTGTTGCAGGTCATGGACTGCTCAACCACCAGGATTCCATCCTTAAGCATCACGACTCACTACCCATGGCTAACGGGTAGCCCCATTGGAGGGATTATACCCCTCTCCAGAAGTGCAGTCAGTGTATTCTAGTGCCCCAGGCAGTAGGTTGGTTGGTTGGTTTATTAATTTTAACGGCATATCAACCCGTCCAGGGTTATATCATGCCTAGCGGTTGGGCCAGGCAGTAGGGCAAATCATTATTGTTGTAGTAGTGTTAGGGGAGATAACTCTTCCCTAATGAACAGTATCACTCTTTAGCAAAAGAGTAGTACAAGGCAAGATAGAATGATTATATAGCAAGAAAACAAGACAGCTGCAGGACATGCACATGGAGACAGATGTCTTATCCATATCAATCCTCCTGTACCATGGTCCGTGAGAAATAAAAACAAATATTGTGGAGTTAAAAATGCATTTAACTGTTTTGTATTATTATTTGTTGTTCCCAGCATTTTCGGTTATAACAAATAGGTACATTTCAGCTGTTTTACTCTTCAAGTGAAGGGCTGTGAAGTCGGAATACAAAACTTCAGACTCCTCTATTTTTGGAACCTCTAGCTCCTCTTTATGTAATTAAAGGATTATGGCCTACAAATGAACATAAAACTATGATTTTTGATAATCTATTTATAAAAGGTATGTACACTGTATAACTTTACAGACTAAACTAGGGCCATATAAAGTGTAAATTCAACTGGAGTGACCCCTTGATTGCTTCTGATACCAAAGCCCTGTTCAAGTGTCCATTGTAGTTGAAAACTAGGGAATTTCAAACAAAATTGTAGATTGTTCCTACTTTTTATATACAGTGATGGTTTTATAACACTCTTCTTTCTCCTAGATGGGTTGACAACCAAGGCCAATTTGGGGGTTTATGTGTGTAGTAAGAACACCAATCTTACTACTGTTAGTGTAGAAATATTGCAGTAACAATAAAATAAAAAAAGAACAAACTCAGTAGTCATTAGAACTCTCTTCTCTTGGTATCTTCTTACATGTAAAGAATATGCCATATAGTTTAGAAGCAACTATTATTCTAACTTGTCTAATTGTTGCATAATTGTGTGGGTGGCGTAGGGCTTTTGACAAGCCCTGTAGCGAGAGCTCTGAGGGAATGGAAATATACCAGTGATGGTTACTGGCCCCAACTGACCCCAGAGGCGAGAATATCGCAAGATTTAGTTAGTCAGTTCCAGCTAGAATGTGATGTAGGACAGACGTGTCCTACTTCGGCTGGTCTCACTCCGCACGATGAGTTAGGAAGGGGGAAAATAAAACTTTAAAAACCCATAAGTTTTGTTCCTTAATTAAGCATAACCTTAATTAGAAAATGAAGAACCAACGAGTAGAAGACGAGACAACAAAGAAACAACAAGAGAAAACTAAACAAAGTAGAATCCAACATGGCAACTCGGCGAAATAGAAAGAGACGAAAGAAGACAAATGGCCGAAGTAGAAAGTAACAACAAAGTAAGTTATCTGTCTACATCTCTCTGATACCTTTACTCTTCTCTCTATCATAAGAACTATTGTGTATATACCCAACGAGGGTATATGAGTATATAACATAATATCAGACTCTAGCAAATAAAATGTAATTCTGATTCTACCAAAGACACTGTAACACTTGAGAAGAATTTTGACAAACTAAGTCCATTGTGTTTCCCCCCCCCCTCACCACTGTCCAGCCGCCTCCTTTTATACTCGGTCTGGACGAGACATGTCCAAACTCTCGTCTCACCAGATACTCAGCCTCAAGGACACTCATGATTTCACTAGTCGGACTCGTCACATTTCTGCTTCCGCACACAAGTGCAACATGCCACTTGCTGTCTCTTCGCCGGACCATTGTTGTCTCATCACAGGTTTGTGAGTTTTGCCGTTCGATCTCGCTACACAGACTTTAATGAAGGAAATGTACTTGACTTTTTATCCTGTAATTTTGTTTACAGATCTAATCAATGTTTATTTATACGGAGGAATTTACCAATTTCCATTATTGGAAATGTTCAAATTTTCAAAAGAATCAAATTTTGATACAATAAATCTACCATGTACAATATAGCATATGCCCCCCCCCCCGTCTCCCAAATGGCTAAAAATAATCTTCCAGATCTTGTATGCAAAATTGAGGTATCTGGTAGGCTAATGTTTACTCAAACCACCACAGATAAGCAGTACTTGATAAGCAGTACTTGCACTCAGCCTAACTCTATAATACTGTAAATGTATTGAATGGAAATTGGGGGGGGGGTGCTTATATGCCATCAAATACGGTAGTGCAATGTGTGAGTGTGTGTGTGTGTGCATATTCATGTGATGGGGGTGATGATGAGTTTGAAAATTATTCTAAGTTGAGTAATACTGGATAACCTTTTAAGTTAATATTACTGTATGTCTGGACATTGCCTAGCAGAAATGTCAAGCGTGGTTCCATATCTTGACACTCTTGAAGTTTGTGAAGATATAAACCATTCTTATTATTAAAGATTAGAGTAATGGACAGGGATTAAAACTTGAGAGAGGGGGAGGGAGGGGGAGAGAGCGAGAGAGGAGAGAGAGAGAAGAGAGAGAGAGAGAGAGAGAAGAGGCGAGAGAGAGAGAGAGAGAGAGAGAAAAAGAGCGAGAGAGAGAGAGAGAAAGAGCGAGAGAGAGAGAGAGAGAGAGAAAGAAAGAGAGAGAAAGAGCGAGAGAGAGAGAGAGAGAGAGAGAGAGAGAGAGAAGAGACTGCAGTTATAAATGAATGTTTCAATCCACAGTTTTAGCATCAAGAATATATATATATATATATATATATAATATATATATATATATATCCTAAATAAGGATCGAAGTGGAGTGTTGCATGTCAGACTACTCAGCCATCAGGGTTCCATCCTTAAGCATCATGGGTTGCCACTCACAGCTAACAGGTACTCCTCTGAAGAGGTGCAGTCTGTGTATTCCAAAGTCCCAGCCAACAGAGTGAGAAGAAAATTAGTTTTTTTTATAAAAAGATTATTAGAGAGAGCGTATTTATTTATGGGCAATATGGTAGGCAGATATTTTATATAGAAGAAAGTATTTTAATGATAGAAGGAATAATGTGATCATGAAAGTATAGATTCTTTTTAGTTTCTCATTTTGTGTAATATTCCGTGAGAAAATGCAGCAAACAAAAGAGAAATTAAGTTTCATTTTTTTTCTGATCATATTAGTCAATTTCTGAAGAGAAACAGAATTCTAAAGACCAAAGTCAATTATTTGTAATGTAATTAATTAAAAAGACATCAATCCTAATTGGAATCTAAAACAAGATGTCAACTGGATTTATTCAGTGTAAAAATTGAAAAGCCAGAGATGATGGAATCCCAGACAAAGAATACCCAAGAGATTACCAGGAATCATCTAACCGACTTGTCCAACCAAAGCATCATCAATAACAATGTAGTAAAAAAATAAAAATAAAAAATAAAAAAAATAAAAATCTACATAGATAAGCCCCTTCTCTCCACCAACATTACCACCATCCCGAAGGAACCCTTGAAATATTTTTTTTTTTTTTTTTTTTTTTATGTCTCAAGGAACTCTTGTAAAATATTTTTATCTCTTAAACCCTAGGATTCCAGAAACCCCAGTTGAAAATGGATCATAGGGGGTGAAGGTTCTACAGAGACGTTTGGACTAATCTATTAAGGTACCTCAGGGATACTTTATTTCTTTACCAAAATTGTACAGAATGTCCCAAAAGATACAAAAAAGGTTTGTTAAAGCAATTTCGTAACCATGTTCACTACCAAAGAACTAACAGAAGTTAATCTTTCATGATATTTGGGATACCCAGTATTTTCTTATTTCATTCAAATTACACTGGTTTACAAAGAAATTGAGGCAAGCACAAAAATAGCTGTTTTAACCTAATTTGGGGGTGCTGAATTCAGATTTGAAATCTATTTTTACTCATCACCTCTAGTTTTTTTTTTAGATATGCATACTGTACATTAAGGCGTATATGCATTCAGGGTTAATTTCTAATATTGTATGACTTATGTCTTCTTTTTTAGTTATTATGCAATAAATGTAAGTGATAGCATTACACTATATATATATATATATATATATATATATATATATATATATATATATATATATATATCGAGACGGATTTTGGCAGTTAAGTGTAGCCAACATGTCTCAATCAACAGCCAGTAGTGCACTGGCAGTCAGCGCAGGAGGCTGTCGTCCCTCGCAGTGCAGGAGGAAGGTGTCCCTCGACAATTGTGTTACACAATATTTTGGATATATATTTGTATTACAATTTCCAACGACGCACATTTTATTGCCTTACATATGATTTAATTTTACTTTGTTGGATTCTCTTGTGTGATATCCCGGAGGCAAAATACAGCAGATCATCTAAGAAAACACACTTCTAACTGTCTGTGGTACTATGAATTGTGTACATTGTGTCATCCAAGTATATTTATTCCGTCAATGTTCTTTATCTATCCAGTTAGTAATCCAGCTGGAGTAACAACATGATTGGAGGTACACGGTGTAATGTTTATTATTAAAGGAAATGAACTCGGCAATACAAGTTCAATTCTTGGATGGGGCTGTTTGCATATCACATAACACCAATACCTTTGGGAAAAGTATGCATCTAAATATTCTCTCTCCAGCTATGGGTAAATAGTCGCATGATAAATAAAATGGATAACGATATCTAACATTGTGTTTAACAAATATGACTGAAAAAGAAGAAGAAAAAAGAAAAAGAAAAAAATAATAGTATTATTTGGATTATTCGGACTATTGTCCTCATCTTCATTGTTATCTGGATTGTCCAATTAGATACATAGCCTAGTGGATAAAGGAGTTAGGTTAAGACAGTTCTAAGTGACAGTTATCTCTGGGCTGCAGGTTCAATCTTGGCCAGGCGCAGCAGTAACATAGAATAATAATTAACACAGCTTAACGCCTCTACCCCAGCTATGGTTAGCGGAATAGAACAGGATACCCCCATGGACTGAATAAAGGGTTGGGTTCAAAGTTCTGTGATGGCTCCTGAGTTCGAAAAGAAGATTCCCGGATCCGAGATGGTTCCCAAATCCAACAAGAAATAACTGAAGAAGGCTGGAGGGCACATCGGCCAAAACATTGTACAGATAACAATGAAGATGAGGACAATAGTCCGAATAATGCAGATCATACAAATCATTAAGCCTCATCTAAAAAATTCAGAGAAATAAAAAAAATAAAAACAGAAGAAAAAAAAAACAAGTTGTTGAATCTAACAATTTATTTATATAACATTTTACTTATATCATTTCCTTGGATATTATAAAATTTTCTTTTTTTAAAATAACAGAAATTGTTTATGTAATCATCATGAAAACTTTAAAAATAAAAAATAAATGAAATAAAAAATAAATAAATAAAAAGATCTAATACTATATCTAATGTAGTTGTATATGTTAATACAAACAAATTGTTAAATTCAACAATTTTTTGGGGTTTTTTTTTGGGGGGGGGGTCATATTTCTCAACTATTGAAGTGTCAATATGAAATTGAGATCCGCAAGACATCTGGGCCTGCACTTTTGATGATGCCCAATACTTATACATTTATTTATAGAGGCGTATAGGATTAAACAACTGGTTCCTCTGCACCAAAAGATTTTCTTTTTCTTTTTTTTTTCTGGGTTGTGTGATATCCAGTTACTAAGTCCATACGACAAAATCCCAGAGAAAGTATTTGAATAGCAAAGGTTCCCTCTCAGCCACCACAAGAAAAGACGCTTAAGTCTAGCAGTGTACGTTTTGAAAAAGCAGGATCATTTTTCGTCTTTCACTGTGCATCAATGCAGGCAACCAGAAAAAGAGAAGGGGGAGAAGAAAAAAAAAAAAAAAGATTTAAAAAAAAAAAAAAAGTACTTTCACAAACCAAATTTGGTAAACAAGAACCGAACAGGCTGACATTATTTACCATCCTCTACCATCTGCTGAGAAATTAACAGTTTTCAGTGTTTCCCCTTGGTGTATTTATTGGTGTTAAGACGCATGCTTAGCAGCTGGCTTAGAGTCAAAGTTTGGTGTAATAATTCTAGTCATCAGCATACTACTGGTCTTACTATTATTAATGAAGCTTAGAATAGGCTGGTACAAGGCCATGAACATCTGGAGAGAATCAAAACCAGTTGTCAGTCATAATAGTTTTTGTTTTGTTTTGTGGCATATCAACCTTGGTGGGTCATTTAATGCCGACAAAGTTTTGAAATAAATTCATTCTTAATGGATACTCAATTTCTTTTAATGAACTTTTTTTCTTTCTATTTAACCCAAAGATGGGAGCCTAACAGGTACTACCACTCCGGGTCAGAGTCGGCATGTGAGTAATGGTGATGAAGGGGTACGCTACATTCCCTGAGCTCCAGAACTGGAATTTCCCCATCAGATAGTTTAATGCCATACCCAGGACAAAGGGAGATTATTTAGCATCTGAAGTGGAGTGCCACACCTACCATTAGCTCCCCACTTTACCATTCAGACCCAAGCTGTGCTATTCATGTGCTGAGTAGGTGAGGGCCGGTACTGAACCCGGAACTTTGTGGTTCCCAGGCGGATGCTCTACAAACAGAGTTTGACCAAAGAACACTAGTACTCGGTGGCAATGAAAGGGTATTGTACATTCCACAGTGATCCAGAACTGGAGCCTCACCATCAGTTGCAGTTTAGAATCCCTTTTTTGGAGTGGGTGGATCTCCCTGGTCTAGTGCTAGTGAAAAGGGGATTGACTCCCTTGCTGTCAGACTAATACTGCACTGAATTTACTTAAGAAAGGTCATGAGAATATTTACCTGGCTAGTATTTTATTTTAAATGCAAAAAAGAAAGAAAAAAAACATTAGGGAATTTTGAAGGCCAAATATTTTGAACACAGATTGTGAAACTAACTAGCAATATATATATATATATATATATATATATATATATTATATATATATATATATATATATATATATATATATATATTATACACACACATATATCATCTTCCATACTTAAAAGTATATAAATAAAAATGAATGAATTTTTTGACAGCAGACATCTCAAATCTCCCCGGCCAGACAGGAAAGAACTTTGTTTTCAGCAAGTTTCACTTCCTTCCCACCAATTGTTTTGACTTACTTATGACATTTTATCATTCAAATACTCCACCTGACATTTCCACCAAAAAGAAAGAAAAAAAAAAAAGAAAGAAAAAAAAAAATTATTATATATATATATATATATATATATATATATATATTATATATAATAATGATAATAAAAAAATCACACATGCATACACACATTCTATAAAGAATGTTTGTATGAAAATGTGATAGATACTTTTTCTTTCTTTCTTTTTTTTTTCTTTTGCAGTGGGGGAGTGGTGTGGTGTGGAGTAAATGATATTTAGAATGAAATTAATTTTAACATTTGTTTTTGGTTTTCTGATTTTAAATCCTTTAAGTTGAAAGATTTTTGAGGAACTCTTCAGACAGAATTCATCTGTCTTAGTAGAAAGATACCACACAGGACTATGACAACACCATATTTAGTATCTAGAAACTATGATTGGTAACTATGTAGATTATTAGCCAAGGACTCGTTTTTATTTATATAACATCTTTTATAGCCTCATAAAGTGAGAAGGGTTGTGTTACTATAATAGGGATCCAATATCTGTGTTTGCTACCATAATCTATTAAAAAAATATATATATATATATATATATATATATAGCACATATCACAGGAAAATAATGTTAAAATGCTCTAACTTGGAAAATAAAGCAATTTCAAGTCCAATCAGGCTACTAGATCAAAGTAATTTTCAACTAAGTAGTTTGTTTTGTTTTACGGCATATCAAACCTCGGTGGGTCATTTAATGCAGACAAAGTTTTGAAATAAATTAATTCTTAATGGATACTCAATCTTTTTTTATAAACACATTTTTCTATTTAACACAGATGAGATCCTAACAGGTACTACCATTCCAGGTCAGACGTTCAGAACTGGAACCTCACCATCAGATAGAGTTTAACGTCATTCCCAGGCCACCGCCTTCTTGCTGTCCTAGCCGATCACTGAGTGAAAGAAAGCGAAAAGATAGACAAATACTAGGACCTTGCCAGAGAACTAAGAAAAGTGTGGAACATGAAGGTAAATGTCGTGCCAATTGCAATTGGTGCCTTGGAACAGTCTCCAGGGGTTTGGAAAAGAGTCTGGATGAACTGGAAATCAGAGGAAGAATCGAGACCATCCAGACTACAGTATTAAGATTGGCTAGAATACTCGGAAGAGTTCTGGAGACCTGAGGAGACTTGCTGTCACTCAGCCTCGAGTGAACCACTGGCTAAGGCGGGTGTGAAAACCCGAATAATAATATAAATTCTAAGAATAGGAAGTGATATGCCATTGAACAGAAGCCACCAAAGGCAGCATTTAAGCAAATTGTAAATATAGGAAATTAATTCGTAATCTTTTTAGAAATATTTCTTTCATCTTATTCTCATTACTTTTTATCACAACTCTTAAGATAAGGGATGTGACTGATCGATTTTAACAGCATCTCAACCCATCTAGGGTTATTTTATGCCAAAGGTTAGGGAATCACATTCATTGTTTGTTCATATTTACATTTTTTGTGTAGTTTCTTGAGGTTATTTTTGCACACGGTCCTATCAAATACGAATAATTTTCAAACTGATCTATTTGACCCTATGGGACCCAAACAGGTACTACTGATCCAAGTCAGGGTGGAACTGGGAGTAATAGCAAAAAAGAGGTACTCCACACTCCCCCAGATCTCCAGAATCCGAGCCTCACCATCAGATGCAGTCTAGTGGCATACCCAGGGCACTAAGGGATGTGAATATTACTAATAAATTATCTGTATCATTTCTATGCTTAAAAAAAAAAAGAAGTGACAGGTATAAAACACTAAATTCTCAACTTAAATCTAATTCAATTATGTATGAAGGATTGGGAAGAAAGAGGAAATCTGATCTATTTAAAAGAATTTCAAGTACATAATGTAAAAATAGCTTTAAAAATTGTTAGAAAAAAAAATAGGTTAATATTATTTCAAAAAGTGGGTTGGTAAAGAGAGGAGGAAAACTAGTTTTAAAATATACAAAGCCAATTTTTTTTTTACACTAGCTGAACCAATGGAAATTCCATGATTAAATTAGCATATATACATAATGATAATATACAATATTTAATATATATAAGTAATAATATACAATATTTAGCATATATGAATAATGATATACAATGTTTAATATATAATATTTAGCGAGTGTGTGTGTATATAAGTTGTCAGAGGGCCCTATTGTCGGTATCACCTAGAAAGCACTAAACCAGGAAGATTGTTTTGCACCTGAGGTGGAGTATCATACCTACCGTCAGCTCCCTACTTCCCAGATCCAAGCTAAGCTACACATGCGCTGAGTTGGCAAGGTATTGTGGTTCCTAATCAGGACACTAAGACCCTCAAACCACCACCTTCTATGATAAAGAGTTGGATAAAAAACAGTCAGGACGATCATAAATGTTATGGCTTGACAATTGATTGGAAGGGGCCTCTCTGATCGTCTAAGTAAGGGCCAAAGTGGAGTGTTGCAAGTCATAGGCTGCTCAGCTACAAGTGCCATCTATATATATATATAAAAGGGCAGTTTGTGTATATGTATGTCCGGAGGAAACTTTGAAAATAAACAATTAATGACAAAGTAAATATATATACACATTAAATACCACCAGGGCTTGGTTTTTGAGCAAAAATAATGAAGATTTGATTTATATATTGGGAAGATATTTAAAAATTCAAATTTGAAAAGTAACAGAAGGGAAAGTCATTTACATGTTATTTTTTTTTTTTTTTTTTTTTTGCTTTGAAATCTAATATTGATTGATTGAATTAATTGCATCATTTATATCTTTTTTAAAAAATTGTAAATCATTGAATGGAAATTTCTTACTATATTGTTATATATTTCCGTGGGGATTTTTATGGAGCAACCAGCGAGGATCTCACTCTTGATAAGTAATAACGGATCTGCGAGGCCAACTTTTAAAAAATCCCCCCCTCTACCCAGGTGACGCCGGGTAGCCACTTCTAGTGTGATATATGTAACACAAACTAGTATGTACCAAAATATTGTAAAACTTTTGACTCGCCCTCGTAAAATTCAATACCGCTGTAGTATTTTAGTGAAAGTAAATGGGTATGGGTGGAGAAAGATTGGCTGGGACAGATGTTGTGGCTAAGTCATCACAGGGAGAACTAATGTACTAAGAATTCATTTTGTAACCAGGTTTCATCTGCTGACCCATGTAGAAAAAGCATATGCACATTGGTAGAGAAGGGGGGGGGGTCTAAATTTCATTTTACTTAGTCTATTCCCCACCCCCCTTGGTCATGTTGTGCACCAAATCTTCAAGATGGAGGTAGTTAGGTAGTTACAACAATTACAGCAATGGCTAAGAGTACATATAGTTATTTATTAAGCTTAGCTTAGATGTGGCACAAGGCCAGAAGTATGGGACGCCCAATGAAAATCGAACTCGCTTAGAATGGTCAGCAAGTCTAGCTTGCTAACCATTACGCTATGTGAGGTGCCCCACACTCACACATATATTCATGAATGCATATGTACAGATACACAATACAATACACGCACACACATACACAATACACGCACACACGCATACATACAATACACACGCACACACACATACATACATACACACGCATACACATACACACGCATACATACATACATACATACAATACACACGCACACACACATACATACAATACACACGCACACACACATACAATACACACATATATATATTAGTTATTTACTAAGCTAAGCTTAGATGTGGCACAAGGCCAGAAATATGGAGCACCCAATGAGAATTGAACTCACTAACAATGGTCTGCAAATCTAGCTTGCTAACCATTACACCATCTGAGGTGCCCATAGTTATTTACTAAGCTTAGCTTAGATGTGGCACAAGGCCAGAAATATGGGGTGCCCAATGAGAATTGAACTCACTAACAATGATCTACAAATCTAGCTTGCTAACCATAACACTATTAAGAGTACATGTAGAAGGTTAATTAATACTAAAATTTCCAAAGCACATTTGGCAATAATGACGGAAAAAAAGTCTTCATATTATTAATTAAAAACTTAACCATTTAATAATTAAAAAATATTTTGATAGAAAACTTATGCAAAATATTAACTCCAGATGTAAAAGTTTAATTAAAAAGAAATGTACATTTTTACCTACTCACAGAAGAATTTGTAAAAACCAATAGTTAAGGAATTGCATTCATAGTACATTTTCAGGTTTACATTTTTTGTGAAGTTTCTTAAGAGTGCGTTATTTGCAAACACAGTGATAAGATATCAAGTATTCCTATCAAAGAATTTACTTATATTGTATCAATTATTCCAATCAAATAGGATTGATTTAAAAACAGATCTATTTCACTCTAACAATATGACCCTAACAGGTACTAATACTCCAGGGTCATAGTGGACCTGGGAGTAATGGCAATGACGGAGTACTCCACACTCTTCAAATCTCCAGAAATGGAACCTCACCATCAGATGCAATTTAGTTTCATATCCAGGCCCCCCCTTTTTTTTTGGGGGGGGGGGGTCTTACTTCCTTTGGAGGGAATACTGTCAGCATATTCCTAGCGCTGCTAAGAGGACAGAATTCACATATTGGTTAGTTTGCTGTTTTCATAGAAGAAAGGAAAAAAAAAATTTTTTTTTTTAATTTTTGGTATTTTCAATAAATAAGTCCTTTATATCATCTAGAAATTTTTAAATGAAAAAAAAAAAAAAAAAAAAAAAAAAATTTATTTTAAGCTTAAACCCTAACCCGACACCAATGTCAACTCCACCCTAAAGATAATAAGATAGTAATAAAACATAAGTAACTGAATACTTTAAAGTCTGTTTCATATGACAGATAGCAGAGTTCACTTTATTATATATAGCAGTTATATTAGAAACTGAAAATTCCATCTTAAAAAAAAAAAAGAAGTTTTTTTATATATACTATATATATATATATATATATATATAATATATATATATATATATATATATATATATATATATATTTCAGAACTAACAAATTACCAGACTTTATATTTATATCATCAATTAAAAGCAATAAAAACTACTAAAGAAAACATTTTTTGTCAAGAAAATAGTAAACTGAATCTCAACAAAACCTACTACTCGTATTTGTGCAAGGTTAGAGATTAGGAATGAAATTCGCCAATTTTAAATTTAAAATATAAAAGTGAAATTTCATAATTTAAACACCATGATTTGTAGATTTTTTTTAAATTTAAAAACTTCAATTTGTAGAGAATATATATTAGAAATGAAAGCAAGAATTGTAAGTAGTCAGAAATTATCAAGACAATTCATTACTAATGAATGAATCTGTGGATGAACACAAAGTGTTCTAACTAAAGTTCATCAGTACTTGATCATGAAAAAAAAAAGATCTTAACACTGAGTTTATCCCTGGGGGTCTACCTGGTAATGTCTGTACTATATTCAGTTTAGTTTTGTTAAAATTCCAAAAATTGGGAATTTATATATATATATATATAAAATCCAATTTTTAATAACCAGAGAAGGGCTGAGTACATGTGGTCCAGACATAGCCAAAAACAAACATCTGTTTGTTTGATGGACCAACCACTATAAGAATAATACAAATATTCCTCATTCTGCATCTGACGATGGTGACCAAAAGGTAACAATTCCTCTAGGTCTCCTGAAATAGTCTATTATGCTTTCATCCTAAATTTTCATTATTTTTTCCTAATAATACACACACACTATAATATATATATATATATATATATATATATATATATATATTGGTTTGGTGGTTGGTTTTGAAGTCTATCACAAAGCAAGTGTAAAGAAAAATAAGGTAACTATGGTGTCATTTGTTAACCTCTAATTTATTCTTAATATTTCGAGATAAAATCTCTTCAACAGAAGATTTCTGAAACTAAAGCTGTTGCTAGCGACCATTGAAGCTGTTGCTAGCCACTAGCCAGCAACAGCTTCAGTTTCGGTTTCAGAAATCTTCTGTTGAAGAGATTTTATCTCGAAATATTAAGAATAAATTAGAAGTTAACAAACAACACCATAGTTACCTTCTTTTTTCTTTACACTTGCATTGTGATAGCCTTCAAAACCAACCACCAAACCAACATAAACACAATGCTTCAAGCAAAATATGAAACACTTTATAAATATATATATATATATATATATATATATATATATATATGGGAGAATATGTGCTTAATTGAAGTCGTACCTAATTTTGAAAGTTAATTAATAATTAATTAATTAGGCGGGATTACCTATTTAAATGTAAGGCTAAACAAATCGAGAAAAATCAATCTCTGTATGTACATTTCGGCCTATTAAGCCTCATCATCAAAGCTATAGATACGAAGACTGCCCCGTGTGCGATTCGAAACCTGACTATCAAGCTGACAAGCAAGCATCTTACCTCCACACCAAACGGACTTAGCTAGATTTCTTTGTTTTGTTTAGGAGTAGATATTTATATTCCTCTTAAGTGACCTCTACACGAACTTACTAGAAGTAAACAAACAAACATATATATATATAATATATATATATATATATATATATAATATATATGGTGTTTTAGAAAAAAATTCAGATCATTTCATAATCTAATAACATGACCAGTTCTCATTGAAATTATCTCAAATGTGAATAACGTGTGTAAAAACAACTCAAAATTCTATGATTAATCCCCACCCCACCCCCAGGTATAGGAATGCCAAATATTGAAAAAGAAAAAGAAAATGTATCTTGTGTGTCAGAGTATATAGTTGAACAAGACCGTGCAGTGTACATTTGGGAAAGAATTTGCTAAAAATAGATTTGGACAGTGCACTGCCACACTGGAGACTGTTACCCAAAACATGTTGCAGCCTGTTTGGCAGGAGCTCGTCTACTGAATTGACATATGCCATGTCACGAAGAAGGTGCACATAATGAAATCTACATACCTTTGAATTTCTCATTCAAATTTTTATGAACAAATCTTATTTTATTCAACATTAATCCTGCTTAGTTTAATTTGCCTAGACAATGTACTTACTCAGATATTTATATCGCAAATGATATTGTAAAGTTTTTAAATGCCATCCTTGGCCAGTTGAAAAGGGCTTAAAGAAAGTCCTGTGTTACTGAATCCTTTGGTAAGCGTATAAGTCTTATCTTACCTATTGGTAAAGGTCCAGTGATTTAATCCTATGTCCGTCGTCCATGAATGTTAACGTAATTATGACCAGTAGGGTCGGTTAAGTATTGTATCAGCCTAAGAGCACTGCCAGTGATTGGCCAAGGTATAGATCACATGATCTCGCCTAGTCTATAAGTAGGAGTGGGAATCCATCATACACCTTATATCGGGAATTCTCAACAGATATCAAATATTTTGAAACACCTTATGTATTTTTTTCTCAATGTATAGATTTTGATTGTTTAACCTCTGGTGTCCTCAAATGAACTCACATGTCAACCTCATAAGTGGAGGACTTATGTTTCTTCATGCCCAAAATTAAGTTCATATATTATTTACTAAGCTTAAATGTGGCACAAGGCCAGAAATATGGGGCACCCAATGAGAATCAAACTCACTAACAATAGTCTGCAAATCTGGCTCGATAACCATTACACCATGTGAGGTGCTCAAATTAAGTTGATATAGTCCAAGTTATAAGCACAGTAAAGAGACCCAAAGCCAAATATTTTTAGACCTTTTTTTTTCTAATGCAAGTATCATTGGGGATGAAAAAGGTTTGGATAAACAGGCCAGGCTTTGGTAAATTTAGCAAAAGTTCTCATTCACTAAGGATACCAGTATTGGAAAAAATAAGGTCTAAAAAGGTTTGGCTTCAGATCCCCTTTTCTATAGTGCTATACCAAGGAGATTGTTTTTGTGTCTGAGGTGGGGTGCCACACCTACCATCAGCTCCTCACTTTACTGCAGATCCCTATGCTACTCATATGCTGAATTAGGGAGAGCTGGTATCAAACCAGGAACATTGTGTTTCCTAGGCGGACACTTTTCTGACTGATCTAAACTGGGATAATATTTTCATCCTAAAAGTAACACAGAAATGAAAAATGTTTTGGTAAATGAACCAAAGCCTGGCCTATTTACCAAAAAAAAAAAAAAAAAAAAAAAAAAAAGTTCCTGGTCTATTTACCAAAAAAAAAAGTTCCTGGTCTATTTACCAAAAAAAAGTTCCTGGTCTATTTACCAAAAAAAAAGTTCCTGGTCTATTTACCAAAAAAAAGTTCCTGGTCTATTTACCAAAAAAAAAGTTCCTGGTCTATTTACCAAAAAAAAAGTTCCTGGTCTATTTACCAAAAAAAAGTTCCTGGTCTATTTACCAAAAAAAATGATACCTGCATTGGAAAAATAAGGTCTAAGAGGGAAGTTTAGTTTCAGGTTATCCTTACTGTGCTTAAAAGTTAGTTACATTTAGTATATGAAATTTATATGCAAATGTAACAACTATTATGGGATAGAGGTTGGGTGTTTTATTACTTCTGTCCCATAATAGTTGGTACATTTGGTATATGAAATTTATATGCAAATGTAACAACTATTATGGGACAGAGGTTGGATTTTTTTTACTACTTCTGTCCCATAATATTTGATACATTTAGTATATGAAATTTATATGCAAATGTAACAACTATTATGGGACAGAGGTTGGATGTTTTATTACTTCTGTCCCCATGGACTAATAGGCCTTATAGTTTCCCCCCCCCCAAAAAAAAAAAAAAAAAAAAAACAGGAGTTCATTTATTAGTATAGATATTTATTTTAAAGTCCAGAGCAAGGAAACAGGTGTCTCTTGCAATAAAGTTTGTAATCATAAGATCCCCAAAACTTACAGAGACCAAACCTCTTTTAAGAAAGCACTTAAAAAGATAAGGACACCTGACCTCTGGTCTATTGTCAGCTAAAGGTCATTCTCAACAAAAACAAAAACATTTTAAAACTTTCTTAGGTTTCATTTGTAAATGTTAAGGAAAGAAAACAGTGTCTATATGATTAGTTCTAATATGACTCCTCACATACAACACCCCCTAAAAAAAACAAAAAACAGGGTGAATAACAACCCCCACACAGCTTAAATATCCTTGATGCTGACACCCACACAGCTGAAGGTGACATTTTCAATAAAAACTATCTTAAATATCAGAGTCAAGTTAATTTCAACCTATGCACCATTCTCGCACAACCTCTGTCCCATAATAGTTGGTACATTTAGTATATGAAATTTATATGCAAATGTAACAATTATTATGGGACGATTTACTACTTCTGTCCCATAATAGTTGGTACATTTAGTGTATGAAATTTATATGCAAATGTAACAATTATTATGGGACAGAGGTTGTATGTTTTACTTCTTCTGTCCCATAAGTTGGTACATTTGGTGTATGAAATCTATATGCAAATGTAACAACTATTATGGGACAGAGGTTGTATGTTTTACTTCTTCTGTCCATAATAGTTGGTACATTTGGTGTATGAAATCTATATGCAAATGTAACAACTATTATGGGACAGAGGTTGGATGTTTTACTACTTCTGTCCCATAATAGTTGGTACATTTAGTGTATGAAATTTATATGCAAATGTAACAACTATTATGGGACAGAGGTTGTATGTTTTACTTCTTCTGTCCATAATAGTTGGTACATTTGGTGTATGAAATCTATATGCAATGTAACAACTATTATGGGACAGAGGTTGTATGTTTTACTTCTTCTGTCCCATAATAGTTGGTACATTTGGTGTATGAAATCTATATGCAAATGTAACAACTATTATGGGACAGAGGTTGTATGTTTTACTTCTTCTGTCCCATAATAGTTGGTACATTTGGTGTATGAAATCTATATGCAAATGTAACAATTATTATGGGACAGAGGTTGGATGTTTTACTATTTCTGTTCCATAATAGTTGATACATTTAGTGTATGAAATTTATATGCAAATGTAGCAACTATTATGGGACAGAGGTTGAATGTTTTACTTCTTCACATTTGGTGTATGAAATCTATATGCAAATGTAACTATTATGGGACAGAGGTTGTATGTTTACTTCTTCTGTCTTGGTACATTTAGTGTATGAAATTTATATGCAAATGTAGCAACTATTATGGGACAGAGGTTGAATGTTTTACTTCTTCTGTCCCATAATAGTTGGTACATTTGGTGTATGAAATCTATATGCAAATGTAACAACTATTTTGTATATTCCATAATAGTTGGTACATTTGGTGTATGAAATCTATATGCAAATGTACAACTATTATGGGACAGAGGTTGGATGTTTTACTTCTTCTGTCCCATAATAGTTGGTACATTTAGTGTATGAAATCTATATGCAAATGTGCAACTATTATGGGACAGAGGTTGGATGTTTTACTTCTTCTGTCCCATAATAGTTGGTACATTTAGTGTATGAAATCTATATGCAAATGTAAATTATTATGGGACAGAGGTTGAATGTTTTACAGGTTGTATGTTTTACTTCTTCTGTCCATAATAGTTGGTACATTTGGTGTATGAAATCTATATGCAAATGTAACAACTATCATGGTTTGGTTTGGTTTGTTTTACGGCATATCAACCTCAGTGGGTCATTTAATGCCGACAAAGTTGTGAAATAAATCAATTCTTAATGCATAATACAATTTTGTTTATCAACTCATGTTTTCCTATTTAACCCATAGATGGGAGCCTAACAGGTGCTACCACTCCGGGTCAGAGTGGACCAGGGAGCAATGGTGATGAATGGGTGCTCCACATTCTCCAAACCTCCAAAACTGGAACCTCACCATCAGATAGAGTTTAACGTCATTGCCAGGACATGTAGACCCACAGCCACCGTCTTCTAGCACCTATATGATAAAAAGGGGTTGGGGCTTGCCGTAAGGGCAATAGGGTTGGGAAAATCATATAGGTGCTAGGGCTTGACGTGACCAGCAGATTGATCGGAGGGGGCCTCTCCGACCGCCCGTCTAGCCAAAGATAAGGCCAAAGTGGAGTATTGCAAGTCATGAACTGCTCATTCACCTGGGTTCTATCCTTAAGCATCACAGGTCGCCACCCACGGCCAACAAGTGGCCCCATTGGGGAGAGTCTTACCCCTCTGCAGAGGTGCAATCGGTGCATTCTAACGCCCCAGCCGACAGGGCGGTACAACTATCATGGTATAGGGATTGTATGTTTTACAACTTCTGTCCCATAATATTTGGTACATTTAGTGTATGAAATTCATATGCAAATGTACCAACTATTATGGGACATAAATAGTAATATAGTTAAGCTTGGCTTAAATGTGGCACAAGGCCAGAAGCATGGGGGCACACAGTGAAAATCAAACTCACTAACAATGGTTTGCGAGTTTAGCTTGCAAACTATTACACCACGTGAGATACCCTATAAGTAGTAATATATACGAGAAACAATTTGTTGGAATAGCCAAGTAGTTAGAGGACTGGATAGTAAGTTGAGAGTTTCTGGGTGATGGGCTGATAACACCAATGACAAAATAGCTGGGAAGGGAGAGAGGTCAATGATTGGTGGCAACCCAATGATTAGAGTGTAGGATTCCAGGCTGAAGGATAAATACAACAACAAAGTCAAGTCATTGACATTGTGACTAAATGTTTATTTAAAAGGAAACCTTATTAGCAAACATCCTTTCACTCTATTCAGTAGTTGAATAAATAAGAGAGAACAGAATGCAAGAATTAATAAGAGAGAACAGAATACAAGAATAAATAAGAATAGAACGACAAACAAAAAACAGGGCATTTGATGAAAATTCTAATTTGTAATTTAGATCACTGAGTGACCAAGGTGTTTGTTTTGTTTTACGGCATATCAACCACAGTGAGTCATTTAATGCCGGCAAAGTTGTGAAAGATTTGTAACGATAGTTTAGAAGAAATTTCTTTAAATTCAAATTTTCTTTTTCTTTTTTTGTAAATAAATATTCTATTTAACCTATAGATGGGACCCTAAAAGGTACTATCACTCTGGATCAGAGTGGACCTGGGAGTAATGGTGAATGGATGCTCTACATTAAAAAGGGTTTGGGTTTGCCATAAGAGCAATAGGGTTGGGACAATCATATAAGTTCTAGGGCTTGACTAGCCGATTGATCAGAGGGGGGCCTTTCTGACCACCCGTCTAGCCTAAATGAAATGGAGTGTTTCATGTCATGGATGGGGTAATTGTTAGCAAGCTAGTCTTGCAGATCCATTAATACTGAATAAGTAAGTAAAAGTAAAGTCGTCGAAGTGGCCTAATGTCAGTATCAGCCAGACAGCGAGGGCGCCTATCCCCTTTTCACTAGCACTAGACAAAGGAAATTGTCTTGGCATCTGAGGTGGAGCACCACACCTACCATCAGCTCCTCACTTTACGGTACAGTTCTACTCATATGTTGAGTTGGCGAGGGTTGGTATCGAACCTGGAAACTTTTGGCTCCGAGTTGGATATACTACTGACTAAGGTAAACTGGCCCTGGATGCCCTATACTTGTCCTACCTAGGGCAAATGGGTTGGGTAAATACTTACTCTTATCTAGATGGTGAATATAAGTATTATATTCCTTTTTTTTTTTGTACATTATCACAAAAATAACGAACATTTTCATCTGTGAGCCATTCTCTAGATAAGGAAATTTTAATCTAGAATTTTTTTTTCTTTTTTTAATGTGTGTGTGTGTGTGTGTATTAGAATTTAAAAAAATCTTTTTTTTAATGTGTGTGTGTGTGTGTGTGTATTATTAGAATTTTTTTTTTTTTTTTTAATTTCAGTCATTTTTGCATTTTATGAAGTGATGAAATATGCAGTCAGATATGTGTAAGCATTAAATTCCTAATTCGGTAAAGCATATTCTTAGCAAAAATACAAGAGATAAAATAAAAAGAGACAGAATATATAAAGAACCTTTTGCTTCAACTAACTCATATTTCAGGGTTGAATATATCCTTTTCATAAATTCCCTATACTCCTCCCTAAAAGGCAGACTAAATGGGTTTCAAATTCATTAAGATATCCCAATATCCCTTCCATATACCCACACAAAAAAGTCTTTAGCATTGAATACTTAAAATAGCTTTTAACACACTCATCTTTCAGAAATTCCCTTAAACAAAAGACTAACAGAAAGTTATATAGCAATGAGCAATAGCTTATAGATTAGGCTAAATCATAAGCAAATGAAGACCAATAAGACTTTGCAATAGACACATTTCACCTGAAGAAGGTAAGAGACGAGACTGGTCAAAATGATGGGAGGGATTACAGAAGAGAAAATAGGGAAAACAAGCAAGAATTCTTCCAAGCTGGTGTCAGAGCTATTATATGGCTGCACTACTAAATAAAATTCTTAGAAAAAAAAAGACAAAAAAAAACAAAAAAAAAAAAAAAAAAAAGGCAAAAAAAAAAGGCGAAAAAAAAAGGCGAAAAAAAAACAAAATGTGGAAGAAAAAAAAAAGATGTGTTATGTTTAATGCAAACAACCTCACCTAGGATTTGAACTCATGTCACCATGTCCATTTCTTATGACAATAACCATTACACCCTGAGCACTGTTATTAGATAAAACTGAATTGTCTATTCATTGAGTTGATTAAAGATAAACCAAAATTAGAGAAAGTAAAAACAAAAGATAAGTAAGCCAACAACTGAAAGCATAAAATCTCTTTCTACATTTTATTCAGCCATCTTTTTTTTGTTTTGAAAGGAAATTGCCTCTTGAATATCAAAAATGGTTTTGATCTTTTCTTTATGAGTCGTTTCAAAAACTAAAGTAGTTGCCCTAATGAACCTAAGTTGACACATGCTAAGTGACTTCTTAGCACCACTTGCCATTAGAACAATTTACGGCAAAAAATGTGTGTTAATGACTAGACTGATGTCTAACCAAGAGATTGCAACTTCCACAATTGCCCTTGAACAGCTCGGTTATTACAATTGCCACCCACTACAGAGATCTTATCTCACTGATAAGTTAAAACAACAATTCTTCCAGGTTGTAGTTGTATCAGTGCTACTGTATGGCTGCACCAACTGGACCCTTACGAAACACCTAGAGAATACGCTAGATAGGAGCTGAACAAGAATGCTACGTGCAATCTTAAATTGTGGAAACAACATCCAATAATAAACAGCTGTACAGCCACTTGCCCCCTATCACACAAACCATCAGAGTGAGATGAACAAGACATGCTTAACACTGCTGGAAAAGCAAGGACAAACTCATAAGCAACGTTCTCCTAGAGAAAGAAAACAAAAGATGTAGAAAAAAAAAAAAAAAAAAAAAAAAAAAAAAAAAAAGATGTAGAAAAAAAAAAAAAAAAAAAAAAAAAAAAAAAAAAAAAAAAAAAGATGGAAAAAAAAAAAAAAAAAAAGATTCAGAAAAAAATTTAATTAACAATTGATGATGGCGCCTGGAGAAAAAAAAAAGAAAATGGAAAGTAAATAAATCATTGACTGTGCGGCTTTCAAATCACACACACAGTGAAGCAATGCATGTGTCAACACACCAACTAGTATATTACTACCAACTACAGCAGGTACTTGCTATAGATTGAACTGCTTTGGTCACATGATATATGTGCCACAAACAAGCACATACCAAAATATTGCAATCATTTTGACTCATCCAAGTAAATAATACTTTCCCCCATTCATAATGTGGATTATATTACAATCAATAATCTCTAATCTTCTACAAGTGGGAATATCATTTCAAATAAAAAGAGGATTTAACAGCGGATCATTGCCAGGATAGTTAATGGCAGAAAAGGCTATCACAAAACCAAAGAAAAAATGGTTTCTCAACCGTAAATTTATATAAGAAACAAAGGTCTAATGAAGGTAGGAGATAAGAAAAAGAAAAAAAAAGATTGACATTAGCCCTAAATGATAAGCACTATTAAAAAGCCTTCATGTTCAAAATTAAGTTAATATAGTCCAAGTTGTTGGTATCCTTGCGTCTAGGAGAGACAATGGAGTAGTGTCCATTTTTTCTTTAGTGGAACTACGTAGCCTGGGCAGGTTAGTATGGAGGATGAGCTATTGCCAACAAGCAAATCCTCACTCTCTACACTGTCGCTGTTAAAAGTCCAAGTTAAAAGCATGGTAAAGGTAACCCAAAGCCATATATTTTTAGACCTTATTTTTCTAATGCAAGTATCATTGGGGATGAAAAAAGTTTGGATAAACAACATAATAGTTCATTCATTAGACTAGCATGGGTGTTACTAGTTATCATCTATCTATACACATATAAAGGGCAGTTGGTGTGTATGTATGTCCGGATGAAACTACAAAAATAAAATAATGACAAAAGTATATATATATATCCATGTCAAAACACCAGCAAAAAGTTGAAATTGCACCCACTGACACCGAATTACCTGAAATTTGGCACAAATATTCCCCTTCATGAGTTAGGAAAGTGTGCCAAATTATTTAGTCTTAAACCTTACCGTTCCGATTTTAGGGGGGGATATAATTTTCCTATTTTGCCTCAAAATTAAGGCCATGCTGTATCGCAAAATCTCAGGGTTTTTTTTTTTTTTTTATTTAAAAAAAAAAATACTTCATACATTCAATATTTCTGAAATTTGGTATGTAAGGCAAATAAGGACTGTAGAATCCAAATATCCAACTATTTTAACCCTATACCTGATAGAAATTTTTATTTTGCCCACCCAAATGCATGACTCCAAAATCAACAACTTTTCACCTATTTCACACTTTCCTAACT
>CM042152.1:82836468-82978968 GCA_023376005.1 Doryteuthis pealeii
AATGGGAGTAATTGCAAAAGTAGAGGTTCCAAAACTGTAGCCTCATCATCAGATAAAATTTATTGTCATACCCAGGATATCCCTTTTTTTTTTTGGAAGGGGAGGGGGTGTCTTACCCTTCTGCAGGTGATAGAATCAGTTTATTCCAAGTCCTGATGACAGAGCAAATTACTATAACAGAAGGAATAATTTCATGTGTACCCCCCCCCCCGCACCATGATAAAATATTCAACAAACCTCAGAATAAAATGAATGAAAAATCCTAAAGTCATTTTTGTTGTATTATGAAGAGGAAAGGATTTTTTTTAAATCACATGTAAAAGTTTGTTTTACAGTCTTTAAAACAAAGGATTTTATAAATCAAAATCTGATTCTATCCAAATGGCACATTTTTGCCGATTTTTACCCACCAATTTTAAAGATGAACTCTTTCTAACATTTATTTCCTTGTGTAACAATTAAGAAATTCAGAGAAAAAAAAATTAATATGTAAGTTTAGGTTCAGTTCTTAAAATGAAAAGGAAAACTTAAAATAGGTGAATATTTTCAATTCTTATAAAAGTTTAAAAAAGGGGAGGTGCAATAGTACTAACAATTTGGCTACACTTACCGTATAAGGACTATTAATATATATATATATATATATATATATATATATATATATATATATACACACACACACACACACAGATCATGTGTCTCTGGCACACAAAAATAAATTATTTGTATTAGATATGAACAAATTAAACTCATAAGGTACCACTCATAATGTGTGTGTGTGTAAAATCTAAAAGGACGCAGTAAATCCATTGTGTCTTTCGTTTTTCTTCCCTCACCATTTCAAGCTAACTGTACATACATTTCAATAGTTTCTTAGAATTGAATTACATAGCATAGGTTACAAGGTAGGAGTTAGAGGGCTTTAGTTGTTTCCCCAGATCATAAATAAAAACCCTACAATCTATTAAGAAACTTTAGTTGGGACCCATAAATTTCCCCCGGGGACTCATTAAAAGCAAATATGTGTATCCCAAGACGCACTAAATCAAAAAGCTGTCAGCATCACACACACACACACACACACACACACACACACACACATATATATATATACATATACATATATATATATATATATATATATATATATATAGAGAAGGAGAGAGAAATAAATGAATAAAAGGTTTAGCTTTTTATTATCATTGGAACAATAATAAGAAAAAAGCTAAACCTTTTATTTATTCATTTATTTATCTATTAAAGCTTTATCACAGATATTGAGCACTCTTCTTATAACACTGTAGGTTGGATTACTACCGCTTTTTCAAGTATAATAGTGCCAACTATACACATTAATTATACTAGCAAATATATGCACCCTCCGGGTGCAAGTATTTAAGTTTTAATGTAATAAAATATTGTATTAAATTAGAAAGGCTAATGAAACTAAATAAGAATACAGATAAAAAGATTTGAAACAGAGGGAGTATAATAAAAGATTTGAAACAGAGGGAGTATAATAAAAAATGGAACAACTGAAACTTACTCTTCCATCACTCGCGTCTTTCATTGTTATTTTTTCTAATTTAAGTATTTAGTTATAAGAGGAAGTAAAGAATAAAATGACAGTTATTTTTTCTTGTTAATGGATTTCATTTAAGATTCATTGAAGAGATTTTTGCTTATATTCATTAAAATAAAACCAAACAGTTAGAAATCAATAATACTAAGCACATATTTATTAAATTCGATTTTTTAATATTAATATGCAAATTAGCCTCCCCATTTACACTGTAAACCAGTATTTTGTTGTATATATAAATATAATTGCATGTTGTCAGTATGTAGACATAGTTAACAGTATTAATAATGTAAGACAATTTTATTAATAATTGAGGTTAAATAAAAATAAACTCATGGCGAATGTGATGTCAATTCTAAGAGAATTGTGACTTGAGTAGGAATATAGTTTCGGTTACAGACAGAAAAACACACAATCTCCATTATAATAAGATTATATATATATATATATATATATATATATATATATATATATATATAAAAGAGAGAGTGAGACACAGACAGAAACTAATACTTATAAAAGAAAATTACTGGCCAGGACTCCAACAGAGATGCAAAGTTCCCTAAAATGTATTGGACGATATCATGATTATAGAAGCACAAAGGTTAATTGATAAAATGTTTCCAAAATGTTGACCCCTAAATGTTGACCCCAAAATGGCTTTAACATCAAAACCATCCTTAAAATACTTGCTCAAAATAGGATGGACAGATGTGGGTTGCCACATAAACATCTAAATAAACAAATGTCTAAGTTCCAGCTAATTTGAAATATACTCCCCCACCCACGCCTAATAAATATCTTCCTAGTGAAAAGCTATCAGGTGTTCAAGATGGCAGAGATCATAAAAATGTTTCGTTCCAAACACTTGGATATTAAAACCTAATTATCATTAAATGAATGGCTACTTTGCCAGTTTATTTTTCAGAGATTCTTTTGTCATATATCAAAGCTTAAAATACTTTTCTTCATTAAAACTTTTTTTTCTAACGATGACCTAAAGGTCAAAACTAGCTAAGACTAATTAATAAATAACCACAAAGAAATGTTCCTATTTATCTTATCACTTTTGTATGCATATATATATATATATATATATATATATATATATATATATATATATATATATATATATATATATATAGTAAATGAAGAAAAACTCTAAACTTGCTTCATTACAATAATTTATTTCAACCGTATTAATACGGCATCTTCAGGTAATCACAAGAACATGACTCTTAGGTAAGAGTCATGTTTTTGTGATTACCTGAAGATGCCGTATTAATACGGTTGAAATAAATTATTGTAATGAAGCAAGTTTAGAGTTTTTCTTCATTTACTAAATATCTTGCTCTGTCCTTTTACTCACTGGTATTAGGTACATTGAGCTCTCCTTATGGTCTACCTGCATCAGCTTGGTTAAACCACACATGGAAAGACCCTAACTACGAAAAAAAAAAACATATATATATATATATATACATACACACACACACACACATAAAAGTGATAAGATGTTTATATATATATATATATATATAATTATGTATGTATACACACATACATGGTGATTGCCACTTCGTCACAGAAGAAGGCCATTTCTACAAAGACCGGTTGTGGCTCAGAAGTCCAGATTTGCTTTTACATGTCCCATCACATAAAAGACACCTGAGACTCCTGGCTTTCACTCTATTACATACCGTCGGATTTACTTCCTCTCTTCACACACACACACACACATATATATATATATATATATATATATATATATATATATATATATGTCTTTATTTTTGCCCTTCTAAGACCTAAGATAAGTGGTGCCACCATCCGCAAAACTTGATACAAAGATATCAAATTCATTGGTGACACAAGAGAACCAAATAGACAACTGACATAGTTTCAATATTGTAGTGTCATTGGCTTTAAAACACGATCAGATACAGAGGAAACTTTTAGCAAATAATAGCGGACATGAAAGAAAGGCTATGAAGAGAAGAATGAAATAGACTACATTTAATAAAGTTTGGTAAATGTGGCAAGGGAGACAGAGGAGTGTGTGTGTGTGTGTGTGTAGTGATGGGTAGTTCTTGACGACATGAAAGCAACCAGAACAGAACAATCAAACAGAGGAAGTGAATTTACAAAAAAAAAAAAAAAAAAATTACCTTCATTTACCCCCCACCCCCCACCGCGACACTAATATTTTCTACATAAAGGAACCAAATACTTCAAGCGTTTACTTTTATTGCATTCTGTGGCTTGATGTAATTTCAACCACTGACTACTTATATAGCAAATTTTAATCGGGGCCAGTGTAGGGGGGGGGGAACCTGTAGTCTTAAGGCCACATGCAGTTTTGTAAATGATGATAATTCAACCAATTGTGTATATCCACTTTAGAACCTGATAACCCAAAGCTTTCTCACAAAAAGCAATCTAAAAAAAATAAATAAATTAGATTAAAAAACTATTAAAAAGGTTAGTAAAATCTTCTATTTCTTTTACGTAGAAGATACTAAGTTATTAACTTTTTTATGTGTTGGCACTCTTCTGTCTACGAGAGATGATGGCGTAGTGTCCGTTTTTTTTTTTTTTTTTGTGGAACTGTGTAGCCTGGGTGGTTTGGTATGGAGGATGAGCTGTGACCCAGGCAGCAATTCCCCTTATTAACTAAAAGTTTAAATTTGGCAATAATTTTAAACATACTAAAAATTTATTCAGCACAACCTTACTTGTAGACAATATACATATTTACCAACCCTTCCGCATAAACAGGATGTGACACGTAGGTAAATTTTTAAGCGGAGTTTAACAGGTTTGAAATTCAGAGTTTTCCTTCTCCTAGACTGGTTGCCTAACCAAAGTTAAAGATCTAGGTCTATTCTACTATTTACCCATAACTGAAGAGAGAATTGTTGGATTCATGCCTTTCTCAAGAGTATTAGCACTATGTGAAATGCATTTTGAACACATATTGCCGTGTCCATTTCCCATGATGATAAACATTACACCAAGCGCCTCCACACTAGTAGACAATATAGGATATCCCATCATGGTGTAATAGTTAACAAGCTAGTCTCCATTACTACTGAATAATGAGTTTGATCCTCACTGGATGCTCCATACTTACAACCTTGTGTCACATCCCACCCATGGTGCACATTGGTTGGTTGTTTTACAGCATACCAACCATTTTCAGGTCATTTAATGATGAATCAACTCATTTTGATATTCGGTTTCTTACAGTACCTATTGTTGCTTAAATAGTCACCCATCTAAGTATTGAACTGGTTGGTTGTTGCTTAACTTCAGTTATCTATCAAGTACTAGTGCTTTCAATGTGACTTGACTGTAAGCCTTTAGCTTAGTTCACAAGTTTGGTTGGTTAGTTGTTTTACAGCATCTCAACACTTTCTGGGTTATTTAATGCTGAATCAAGTCATTTTGATATTTGGTTTCTTACAGTACCTACTGTTGCTTAAATAGTCAGCCATTTAAGTATTGAACAGGCTCATTACTGTTTAAGCCCCAATGGTGAACGGGTTAGGTAAATATCTAATAGTTGACAATATATTTCCATATGGCCTGTAAATATAAAAAGGTTCCTCATTCTGACCCCCCCCCCCGAATAATGTTGCAAGTGTCAGTCATATCAAATAAGCTAGTTGTTTGACATGTCAACCTTTTTTGGATTATTTAATGTGAAAGTCCATTTTTTTTTGCCAGCAATTATATGGTTTCATATAACTAAAAATAATCATTTGTAAACAATTATATAGATTCAACTAACAATTCCTAATAATTCATAACAATTGTAAAGTTTCAAGTAACTAAGAACTATCACTACAGGTCAGATAAAGGGGGACTCCACACTCCCCAGAATTGGAGCCCCACAACTGGATTCAGTTTAGTATCATATATATATATTAGGGGGTCTTTGTGTCAGGGAGGAGACTTAACTCTCTGCAGGAGATAGAGTCAGAATTTTCAAAGCCCTGCTGACAGGGCGGACTAAATAGACATTTAGACATCCTCCCATAGAGATGGAATGTCAGGGGAGGCCTTATTAATATCAATGGACCCCCACAAACAAAAGCGTGTGGTAAATGTGTGGTCTAGTTCCATCAACATATTGCTGAGTCAATGAGTACTCTGTGACACTACCACATTGGGGCAATGTGGAGGTGCTTCCTTGAAGATGGAACTCCTGTTTTGAATAAACAGAGATTTGGCAAAAGGTTGGTAAGTGCATGCCGAATCAAGTCATTTTTTAAAAATTTATTTATTATTTTTTTTTTTTAAATCAAAATTCTTTTGTCCATAACATTTTCTTTCTGCTCCATATAATTCACACTGCACTTGTAGTTTTTCAATAATGAACAGAACTTTCAGGTTTGGCTCAATGGTTAAAGTTATGACATTTCAGAATTTTTTAGATGAAGTTTGATAATCTATATTATTTAGATTATTCTGGCTGTTGTTCTCATCTTTGTTATATATATTATATATATATATAATATTTTGCCTTCTTCAGGTATTTTTTTTATCAAACTTGAGAGTCTTCATAGAACTCCAAACTGAGTTAATGTTATGACAACATTAAATCTAAAAATAAATAGATGTCCTCTGTTTCTATTTTTTTATTTTTTTAATGTTTGGGGCGCCTCAAGCCTTGGTGCCCCTGAGATGCTGCCCATATGTAACCCCGGTACTGATATACTCATGTATAAGTCATTCACATGTATAGGTTAGTTACTCTCCCTCCAGCTATGAGTAAATAGTAGGGCAGACTGGGCTCATTAATCTTGGCTAGGTAACCAGTCTATGAGAAAGAAAACTCTGAATTTAAACCTGGTAAACTTCATTTAAGAAATTGACCTTGTTTCACATCCTGCTGTGCGAATGGGTTGTGTATGGGTTGTGTGTGTGTGTGTATGTGTGTATATATATATATATATATAGGTTATTTCTTGATTAATGGTCACAAAATCATCAATTTATTAAATTAATTTTCAAGGCTAAAAAGTTGCTCATCATCATTTCCATTATGTGTGAATTACAATCTTGTAAAATAAATTAATACTTATGCACAAGCTGATAGCAACTTTTATATAAAAAAGACCCCCCTAAATTATATATATATATATATATATATATATATATATACACACACACAATATATCCATCACCAAAATAAAATTGTATTCCATTTCATATATATATCTTATTATAATGGAGATTGTGTGTTTTTCTGTCTGTAACCGAAACTATATCACTACTCAAGTCACAATTCCCTTAATTATTTACGTCAAATTATCCATGGTTTCATTCTTTTAAACCTTCAATTATTAATAAAATTGTTTTACATTATTAATACTGTTGACCATATCTACATACTAATAACATGTGATTGTATTTAAAATACAACAAAATAGTGGCATACAGTATGCACGGGAAGGCTTATTTGCATATTGATATTTAAAATTTGATTTTAATAAATATGTGCTTGGTATTATTGATTTCTAATTGTTTGGTTTTATATTAATGAATATGATCAAAAATCTCGGAGATAAATCTTAAAAGAAAATTATTTACAAGAAGAAATAACTGTAATTTTATTCTTTACTTCTCATGTTAACTAAATAGTTAAATTAGAAAAATTTAGTAATGAAAGACGGAAGGGGTGGAAGAGTAAGTTTCAGTTGTTCTATTTTTTGATTATAGCCCCTTCTGTTTCAAATCTTTTTTTTTTCATTCCTATTTCGTTAGTCTTTCTAATTTAATATGATATTTTATTACATTAAAACTTAAGTACTTGCACCCGGAGGGTGCATATATTTGCTAGTATATATAATTCACAAATGTGAGTTAATGTCAGAAAATCAAGATGAACAAAACCTTAATGTTGTTATTGGAATCTAAATAGCACAATAGATTGAATCTAAGCCAATTTCTTTATGACAGGTCAATTCATCTCTCTCTTTAGAAGAGTGGCTAATTTATTTCTTAAGATTTGACATGGTCAAACTTCATGACTTATCAAGAACCAACCTCTCTTTTGATTGGTTAATTTTCTATGACATCATCTCTTAAAGTCCAATGCTTATTGCTTCTTTCATTGCCTATTGGAATTTATCCAATGTATACCTAAACAGTTGAAACCCATAACTTACTACACAATCAATGAACAATGTTCAAAATAGAGTATATCAAACAATGCTTTAGAAATTATAAAACATATGTAATGGAAATGTTACTTAATAGATAGAAAGGTCAATCAAGTAATTGTTAACCCTTAGAAACCAAACTGTCGGTGTTTGTGCTGCTACTTAAAAAGTACATATACCCGAGCGGCCTGAATTCTCGCCAAGAAATCACAATTTCTACATCAATAAATATTGGAATCTGTTATTCAACAATCTTAAGGGTCAAAGCAATCAATACAAGATTAGAATAAACATCATAAGCACTGGAGAAGCAATACTACAATTATTGTCGAATTGGCAGACAAGGCTACAAGCAAGTAACTCAATAGCATTGTTGCAAGCCTAACTCAATATGGATCTTGCATTGTTGCAAGCCTACAAGCAAGCCGTACCTCAATATGGATCTTGCATTGTTGCAAGCCTACAAGCAAGCCGTACCTCAATATGGATCTTGCATTGTTGCTAGCCTACAAGCAAGCCGCTCAATATGGGCAAATCTTGCACAAGCAGTCGTAACTCAATATAAGCAATAAATTTTGGCTGCACAATATCATCTTATTGAAAGTCATTTCAAAACATCTCATAGAAATTTGGATATAAAAGCAACAAGATATCAAATTTGAACGAATGGTCTTATAAAAACTCAAGTTTTTTTTTTTTATCTTTAAAGTGAAAACAGCTATACACAGTGTGTGGAGTCAGAACACAAAACCTTTGACTCAGACTCCTCTTTATGTAATTAAGTGATCATGGTCTACAAATCTTAAAGCCTATGCATACACTTTAGTAGGCCTATAATCACTATAAATGGTTTATGTCAAAGAATAAAGATAAACTAGTGTAAATTCAATTGGGGGTCAGAAGTAGAATTTTTACCAATTCCGACTCCAATGATTCCTTAATTGTTTCCAACACAACCAAACATATTTCAAAATGGTTTTTAGTAGTATCAGATGGGATTGATAATATATCAGAAGTTTACTACTGAAATGGTAGGATTTTCAAGATGGCCACCAACCAAATCTTTAAAAAAATAAAAAAAATAAATAAAAATCATTTCAGTTTTGGGAAGTCTAAAGTTAAACACTTGATACTACAAAATATTATTTTTGAACAACATTTTGTAGTATCAAGTGTGTTTAATAATATAATAAAAGGTCTACTGCAGTCTTATCTTTGGAAAGATTTAATTTTCAAGATGGTTGCCAGCTAAATCCTTAAAAAATGTTCATTACTCATTCATTTCTTAGACTAGATAAGATCTTTCAGCTGAACTTGCACAAAGGTGTCAAAATTAGAGTGACACAGAAAAAACAGAACCCACAAATTTTGTAATAAAACTGTTAATTTTAACTATGGGTGTTTAGGGTTAGGGGTTAGGGTTTAAGGTTAGTTTAATGGGAAAATAAATAATTTGTGTTCTGTTTTTTCTGGGTCTCCCTAATTTTGATACCTTTGTGCAAGTTCAGCTGATCTTTCAACATTTGTTTTTATAACATCACAAGCTTACCACAGTCAGGCCAAAAATTTGAAAGATGATATCCAAAATGATTCCGAATCCTTAAAATGGCCACGATTCATTTATTATTCATCTGAGACATTAGTTTTGGTGTTTAACCTCATATTTTGGGAGCCGGTTTAGCTTAGTCAGTAGAGCACCCGCCTAGGAATAGCAAGGTTCCTGGTTCAATACTGGTCCCCACCAACTCAGCATATGAGTAGCACAGATAGGGTAATCTGATATGTGGGGTAAAGTGGGGGGGTGACGGTAGGTGTAGAGCTCCACCTCAGAAAAAAAAATCAACAATCTCCCTGGTCTAGTCAAAAGGGGATAGAATCCCTTGCTGTCCAGCTGATACTGACAATAGGTCACTCCACCAACTTTACTGCTTAGAAATTAAATTAGCATATTCAGATTAGCATATTCAGATTATCATAAAGTATCAACAATAATGATAAAGGGATTAAAAGGGATTACAAGGGATTGGATGTTATTGTTATATTTGATCTGTACCCAATTATAAATATTCACTGACACACTTTCCCTCCAGTTGTTCTGGATTTGACAAGAGTTGTGTCAAGTAATTATAGAAATTACTTGTCTTTTTCTTTTACAGAAATGCTTAGTAGGTGTCTTAATATCTTTGATGGGCGGATATCCATTGCCTTGTAGATTCTCCAGCTGTGATGCCACCAACATTAATCAGATCTGTTTACAAAGAAATTGGGTTAATATAAAAGAGTTAAAAGTTATATGTTTGTTAGAAATAATTTGTTAATGGTTTTGGGGTTTGTCTACAATTTAAAAAAAAAAAAAAAATTTTTTTTTTTTTTAGATAAAAAGAAAAAATTTTTTTTTGATATTTCATGGTGAGAAAAAGTATAGTAAAAATGAAAACGTTAAGATTTTCTGAGAAAAGGGGATTTTGCAAGTTTTTTCCTGTTCATTATATGATAAGTAATCACATTTTTCCTACATTTATGACCTTGCCACTAAACATTAATCTAAAACCAAGAGATTGGATGAATAAATTCTGATTGATTGATATTAATGCCACGCTAACTGATCTGAGGTTATTTTATGCCTGGAGATTAGTGAATAGCATTCATTGTAGGTTCATATTTACATTTTTTATATAGTTTTTTTTTTTTTTTACCCCCACAGGGTCCTATCAATTTCAAACGATTTTTAAACAGATCTAAGTAAAGTCAAGTCGTCGGGGTGGCCTAATGTCAGCCAGACAGTGAGGTGGAGCACCACACTTACCATCAGCTCCTCACTTTACCACACAGATCCCTGTGCTACTCATTCGCTGAGTTGGTGAAGGCCGGTATCGAACCCGGAACCTTGTGATTCCTAGCCGAACTCTCTACCGACTGAGCTAACAGATCTATTTGACCCATTTGAGTCAGAATGTCAATAAAGAGGAACTCCACAGTCCCTAGAGCTCCAGAACTAGAGCCTCATCATCAAATCCTAGGGAGGTCTCACCCCCACCCACCGCCAGGGGATCCAGTCAGTATAATTCTGTAGAAAAATAGATACCTGTTCAACTTTAAAATGATGTAAACATCATTGACAATAAAACGTTTCTGTGATTTCTAAATATTTTGGAGACCTTAGCTCAGTCGGCAGAGCATCTGTCTGGGAACCACAAGTTTCCTGGTTCAATACTAGCCCTCGCCAACTCAACGAATGAGTAGCACAGGGATCTGTGCAGTAAACTGAGAAGCTGATAGGCGTAGCGCTCCGCTTCAGACGCTATTAAACAATCTCCTTGGTATTGTGCTAGTGAAAAGTGGATAGACTCCCTTGTTATCTGGCAGATACCAACTTTAGGCCACCCCAAGGACTTTACTTACGTACCTTTTGGATTACCCTCTAACTTGATTAAACTAGCAAGAATATGCACCCTCCGGGCGCAAGTATTTAAGTTTTACTGTAATGAAATATATCAAATTAGAAAGACTAATGAAACTAAATAAGAATGAAGATAAAATGATTTGAAACAGAGGGGGTATATTTAAAAATAGCATAACTTTGAAACTAACTCAGCCATCAAATTTTCGTAATTTAAATATTTAGTTAATTTAGAAACTAAAGAATAAAATCAAAGTTATTCTTTCTTTTTAACAGATTTCTTTTAAGATTCATTGAAGAGACTTTTGGTCATATTCATCAAGATAAAACAAGATAATTAGAAATCAATTATACTAAGCACATATTTATTAAAATCGAACTTTTAATATCAATATGCAAATTAGCCTACCCATTCACCATGTAAACCCTGTTTTGTTGTATACATAAATACAATTGCATGTTGATAGTATGTAGAAAATGTCAACCGTATTATTAATGGAAAACAATTTTATTAATAATTGAGGTTTGAATAAAAAATAAAATCATAGAGAATGTGGCGTAAATAACTAATGGAATATTGACTTGAGTAGCAATATAGTTTCGGTTACAGACTGAAACACACACAATCTCCATTATAATAAGATATTTAACCTCATTCTGAAAATTCATTCATACGTGGCAATAAAATTGTTAACAAGTAGAAATAAAAAAGGATAATCAATTGCAATGATTAAAAAGATTTAAGAAAAAAAAAAAAAAAAAAAAAATTAATTAATTAAAAAAAAAAGATAAGAGCAAGTGCTTAATATATATAAACAGCATTTTCTGAGTTCTTAAAACCTTCAGTGATATTTTATTAACCGTCCTCAGCCGCCATGTTTAATCCTTGGATCAGACAGTAAGCAATTATGAGACAGACCTAATTGTGATTCAAAAGAGATTTAACAGATGATCGAGCGTCAAAAAGAAAAAAGAGATTTTAAATTACTTTGTCCACTTAAAAAAAACTCAATTGTGTTCAGTTCTCATTAAACTAATCAATTCTTTTTCAGCGTAATCAATCAATATATCAACTACAGATCAAGGAATATTAAGCCCGGGGGGGGGGAGAAAGGAAGGAGAATTAGTGGGTATTTCTCGTAGGATTACTCATTAAGTAATTTGTAACCTTAGGGACTGAGGCGGTTTTAATGTGACACTAAGAAGATTATAAAAACGTTTTTTAAAAAATTCAAACAAAATATATATATAAAATGTCTTGTATTAGATTCTTCTTTGTCATTATTACAGCCTACCAACACCTTAACATACATTGAAAATAACATCTAGACTTCCAGTGATTTTCCCTTCTAACAATCAAGTCATGTTTGAAAGTAACAGTACTCAGCAGATTACCAAAGTTAAACAGCAACAAACCTGTTCAGTACTTGACTACTTAGGAACAATTTGAGGCATTTTAAACAGCCTAAGGTTTATGAGCCTGACTGAACAAAGCTTGGTAAATTTAAAGTGCATTGTCAAGCGTAATAATGACTGGGCTAGACTAGCTGACTATTGCCAGTGAGGCCAATTTCCTCTCAGGGTGCTCAATACACTCAGACCACGAGGACAACTATTATATACCCTACCTATGAACATTAATGGGTATGTCCCAATCCTCATATACCCTACCTATGAACATTAATGGGTATGTCCCAATCCTCATATACCCTACCTATGAACATTAATGGGTATGTCCAATCCTCATACCCTACCTATGAACATTAATGGGTATGTCCCAATCCTCATATACCCTTCCTATGAACATTAATGGGTATGTCCCAATCTTCATATACCCTACCTATGAACATTAATGGGCATGTCCCAATCCTTATAAATATGGGAGTGTTGTGTAGACTGAGTAGTCTGATACCACTAGCAGTGGTTTACCTTTCTTCACAATGCGAGTACTGCATTTTGTTAATGTTATAAATCTTCCATTTCATTTCCGACCTCGAACGCAAAGACAATCTCTCTGGTCTATTGCTAGTGAAAATGTGTCAGACTCCCTCGCTGTCCGGCTGATACCAACAATAGGCCACTCCACGACTTTATGTTTTTACTATATTATATTATTATAATGCTTTCATTATTTCAAAAGATTTAAATGTGCATTATTTTTTTTACTAGCAGAACCTGTGGATATACCACAAGTATTATAATTTAATTATTACAACATTCGATATGTTTACTTAAGAGCTATTGCAAAATAGTTCAATATGTAAAAAGTATAATACTCTCGATTTAACACTCACTATTTTTTTCTTTCCTTCTTTTCCTTTCTTTAAAACAGATTGAGTAACGCTTCCGCATGCTCACCCCCTCTCTCTCTACCTTTCCCCTAATCTTTTTCTTTTAATATATTTTTTCTGTGTAGCATGTTCTTTTTCTTCCCTTTATTTCTTTATAATAAAAACGAAATGGTCCATCATTTAGCTGAGCCGACAACACTCATAAGAAATAAGAATTCAGCGGATAAGCAAAACCAGATAATCAAGATTTCATTTTTGACATCGGCCAAAACGTTGTATATGTGTATTTCACAATAAAGACTAAGACAACAGTCCCCAAAATCCAAATACATATTATATTTACCTTATGAAGAAGGTGGACAAAAAACTTGTTTATTTACAAGATGAACTGTAATGTTACAACTTCATTACAAATCAACAAGCAAAGAAAGGTATGGCTGTCCAAATCAGTGATATCACTGTTGCTAATTATACAGAAAAGGAAAAAAAAAAAAAGCCCAAGACAGGATTTCTGGTGCCAGGGAGGAGGAGGAGGGGTTGGGTAGAACAGAAAGGAGTGGGGGAGATGGGCTTCACAGAACCAGCCAAGTGCAGACAGGCCGGGTTTTTTTTTTCTCCAACAGGTTGCTGTGCCAGTTCATACAGGACAGACAACCAGACTAGAGCCAGAAATGGACCAAGGATTAAAAAAAGAAAAAAAGGAAGAAGAAAAAACGTGAATGATAACAGCAAACTTTCTTTCTTCTCTCTCTCTTTCTTTGCATAGTTAATGTCAGATTCATCTTCAATTGGTATCCACTATAAATACCGGCTTTCCAAATATTGTGTTTGCGGGGAGAAAAGCAAAGAAAAACAAAACAGACCAATACCAGTTGGACTGAACAAAAGTTCTACAATTACACAACATTGTAAAGTCAGAGGAGAATCTCTGGTTTCTGGAATTTCAGGAAAGGAAAAGGTTAAAAAGAATAAAATAAAATGCTGTAAGTATTAAAAAGGCAGCAAATGGTAAAAGTGGCGTGGGCGGGGGGCTTCTTAGGTAAGAAAGAGTTAAAATACCAATAGATTATATTACTACTAGCGCCGGCTTAGCTCAGTCGGTAGAGTGTCCCGGCTGGGAACCTCAAGGTTTCTGGTTCGATACCATCCCTCGCCAAATCAGCGTATGAGTAGCACAGGAATCTGTGCAGTAAAATGAGGAGCTAATAATATATTCATCAAAACTTGTTATACAAAAACAATGAGGACCGTCTAAGGTTGCATGCTCAAATTTTGAGTGTATATGATATAAGGTTGTTCTTTATTCTATGTATTGATGATTTCGGATAGTATGACGTAAGCAGTGATGTAGTTTCGGGTACAGACAAATAGACCGAATCTCCATAGTTCTCTAAATAGGGATTTAATTGTAAATTCACCGTCTGGCGTATAGCTAACCCTCACTTTGTTTACAAAGTTAGAGGACTATCATGAATTAATTTCCGCTTAGAAATGTATCAATTGAATATTCTCATAAATTTGACAGCCGCTAATAGCCGTATGGGTAAGAGACTTGGCAGACGAAAATTCAGTCAGGTCTCGGCCCCGGCTAGAGGTAGCTGTTAAAGAGTAGCCACACTGATGAGAGGTGGTTAGTAAGTGTGGAATTCAGGGGGTAAGTCAGCGATATAACAAATACAAAGTGCTCAATACGTAAGTAGAGCAAATTCATTATAAAAATTGCACTAAAATGTTCATTTTAGTGCAATGAACACACGACTGCTATTAATCGGTGTCTCGATTAATTCAGTGGATTTAAGCCTGAAGATCCTTATGGTGAAACTCAAGTAGGTTATCTCTTGTTCCCATTTTATAATATATGAATGATTGGTTGCTACTTGACACTATTCTGAAAAAGTTATTAAAAAATAATAGAAAGAGAAGTTGGAGAATTTAATATTCACAAGACGCATTGAAGGCAGCATGTAACCTGCTTGACAAGTTTGAGAAAATTGATGGAAGAACAAAAAAGGATCATAAAGGAATAAGTATTACTGAAAACACATGGAAGGAAGTCGTGGAGAGCTAGGATTGCCCACGTCTTGAAGGGACAGGGGAGAGAGAAAGAGAGGGAGAGAGGGAGAAAGAGAGGGAGGGAGAGAGAGAGAGAGAGAGAGAGAAAAGAGAGAGAGAAAAGAGAAAGAGAGAGAGAGAGAGAGAAAGAGAAAGAGAGAAAGAGAGAGAAAGAGAAAGAGAGAAGAAGAGAGAAGAGAGAGAGAGAGAGAGAGAGGGGTGAGAAAGAGAGACAGAGGGGGTGAGAAAGAGAGACAGAGGGGGTGAGAAAGAGAGAGAAAGAGAGAGAAAGAGAAAGAGTGAGAAAGAGAGACAGAGGGGGTGAGAAGAGAGAGAAGAGAGAAAGAGTGAGAGAGAGAGAAAGAGAGAGAAAGAGAGAGAGAGGGAGAAGAGAGAGAGAGAGAGAGAGAGGGGGAGAGAGAGACAGAGAATAGTTTCAAGAATTATCAATGTACAACTAAAAAACTTTTTTTTTTTTTTTTTTTTAACTCTGCGCGTATCTGGGCGAATGTATAGATACACACCTACATACTTGTACACATAAGCACATGTGATGATATATATATATATATATATATATATATATATATGTGTGTGTGTGTGTGTGTGTTGATAGAAGAATAACTTGTTTGTTCCAATGGTAGGTGAACACAAGAGCAAAGATAAAAAGCCATGAGGGATTGGCTTATTAAAAAAAAAAAAAGATTGAAAAACAAGTTGTGTGATAAGGTGAATACCATTAGATGGTACCAATTTGAAGGGTCCCAGCCTTTTACTTATTTATACAATTAAAACAGATAAGCTTTATCAATTAAACCCCCCCCCAAAAAAAACCCATAAACAAACTCACAGACCAGCTACAATTAGTCCACACAAGCAGCAGCAGCAGCAACAGACCCAACCCAAGTGTTATGTCCAGAAAACAAGTTTTTCATAGTACAATGTGGGTTTCATCCACGGTTTATACTATGGTCGGTTGATTTTTCACTTTTTTAGAAATATCAAATCCTCTCAAACAGCAAAAGTTGTGTGTTGGTATAATGAGTACTGATACCAAAAACTAGATCTCTTACTTGCACCATTGTTTGAGGAAATAGCATCAAAGATCATCTACTAAAATGCACCATAATTCCTCGTTTTTGGCCCAGAAATTCGTTAGACAATTTAGCAATTTCAATATCTAATACAGAAATTAATTTTACTAAGATGAAATGAATAAGATATTATAACTAGAATTCAAATTGACAATATCCCACCATCACCACCAATATACTGCTTTTTAACTCATTAATTAAGCTGTAACAATGATAACATTTTAAAAAGATTGAAATCTATTTCCTCAAATGAAGGCAAAGTTTTGAAGTAAAATATTTCGTGTGGTAATTCTTTATATTAATGTGCAACTTTCACCACATACGAGACGTTACAGTTCCAAAATCGACCTACCCTATTACTCACTGTTAACTCCAGAAATAAATAATTCATAACTTTTACTTAACGGTCCCCAATGCTCAAGATTAATACTACTTGCAAATCAGACATGCAAAAAAGAATCTATATAATCTTTCCTTTAACTGAAAAGTGTCTTGTCCATTAAGCAAGAAAGGCAAACTTGGCTATTTTCTTTTTGTTGCAGTCTTCTATACTTACATTTTACGCTAGTTGTATTAGAAGTTATAAAATATATTTCACAAGATGGAGGTATATTGGCATTCAGGGAAAGAAAGAATATAGCTGTATAAAAGAAAGACAGGATCCCAGGAGAAAGTTCCAAGGGGGGGGGGTGCTCTATTAACTGAGCTAAACCGATGGATAATATGGATTCATACTTTTACTAATGGAGAAGCAAGGACGAACTCATAAGTGACGTTTTCCCGTGAAAGCCGGGAACGCCAGTGCGGGCTTGCAAGCAAAGACTTACATTAACCAGCTCTGCACAGATACTGGATGCTGTGAAGAGGACCTGCCAGGGGCAATAAATGATAGGGACGGTTGGTGAGAGATTCTCATATAGATACCTGTGCTGCTAGCATGACATAATGATGAAGTATCTCAGTAATATTTGAGGTTCATATAAAAAATGATTTCAGTTGAGGCATGTGGTGTAATGGTTAGAGTCGTAGGATATGGAATCATCAACCCAAGTTCAAATCTTGGACGAAACTGTTTGTAATCCACATAGCGCTAATACCCTTGGGAAAGGTATGCATCCAACTACTCTCCCTTTAGCTATGGGTAAATAGGCAGATTAGGCTCTTTCACCTTGGCTGGGTAACCAGTCTAGAAGGAAAACTCTGAATTGAAACCCGTTAAACTACGGTTAATAAATTGACCATGTGTCACATCCTGCCATGCAGAGGGGTGGTAAATATATATATATATATATATATATATATATATATATATAAAATTTTTGGTACAGCTGAATTTATAAAGGATTTTAAAAAATAATGACATACTTTTATTGATCAGCAATTTTCGAAAGAGAAAAGAGAAAATGAAAACTTAAGGGCCCTTTCGATCGGTGCTTTGTCAAAAGTAACGACCGGTAGATCGTTTAAAAGTCACAATGTAAATTAAATGGGTAAAAGAGGTTCAATCATACGAAATGGTGGGGTAATATGAAGGCAAATAGGGGTGTGTGTATATATATAAGATTTGAATCACTATTTTATTCGGTACTTAAGTATTTTTAAAAAAGAGAAAGAAAAAAGAAATAGAGATAGAAAGAAAGAAAAAGCCCTTTATATTGTTGGTCTTTCTCAAGTAAATTTTATGATCCTTTCTATAATATAAAACACATACAGTTATTTGAATTGTCCTACATAAAAATGATGTGTAAAGCAAAATAAAAACGATTCATTCTAAGAATAGATAAAATAATGGGAAGTAGATAAAGTAATAATACTTGTTGTGCAACAATTTCTAAATAACCAGAAGATGATTTGCCCCAGTTTAGAACTTAGCATTAAATGACAAGCTATTTACTAAAAGGAAATATTTTAGACATTATCACCAAATATGTCAGCACCATTTTTATACATTCAAACCCCTTTACATGATAAAACCCCTCAGAATGTTAAACAATCTTCTCCTCCACCTACACAACACTTGATTCTTAATTGAGAACGAAGCAGAGATTTCAAAGGTTCTCACATTAGATACAAGATAATATTCTTTAATCATTTAAATAAGCACATTTTGGGTTTCAGTATAAAGTGAGCTACATAAATGATTCACCCTACAAAAAATAAAATAAAATAAAATGAATAAATAAAACCGTAATACTTATTAACGAAAAACTAGAACAAATTCAGTAATTTATTACAAGAAAAAAAAACAACCTTAAAAACATTCCATATTAAAGATTTAATGATATATGCTAAATTACTGTAATATTTTAAGACAGTGCCCTGCAGACACTATTACAGATGTAGACTACACAGATGATCTAGTGCTTCTTGCAAGATCTATCAGATGAATTACTCAATAGAATTTTATCTGTATATAGATATAGTATCTGTTTTGTGAAAAGATTCTCTCTACCATGTCATTACTACTGTATGGCTGCACCACTTGGACTTTAATAAAATACCTGGAGAAAAAGTTAAATGGGAACTAGACAAGGATGCTGCATGCTGCTTTGAACAAGTCATGGAAGCAGCACCCTACAAAAGAGCAGCTGTATGGCCATTTACCCCCCATCTCACAAACCATCCAAGAAAGATGAACAAGACACTGCCGGAAAAGTAAGGATGAAAAAAAAATAGAGAAAAAAAAAGCAATGTTTTACTATGAACTACTATACGTGGACACACCAGTGTTGACCAACCAGCAAAAGCTTTCATTCATCAGCTCTGTACGGACACTGAGTGCCATTGAGAGGATTCACCAAGCGTGATAGCCGATAGGCAAGGCTGTGGAGTCGCAGTCAAAAGCAATTCAGTGGTCACTGGAGTCAGACCTGGTACAGTTTTACTGACTTTAGTTGAATTTATACTTTATATGACCCTAGTTTATAAAATTATACACTGCATACCCCTTACATATAGATTATTCAAAAAAAGACATGGTTTTATATCTATTATGAATTGTAATCCGTTAATTTCATGAATCAGAGTTGGAGGTGCCAAAAGTTGGAGATTTTGTGTTCCGACTCCATAGCCCTGACGATAGGGATGGATGGTAAGAGAGAGTCAAAAGAATCCGTGCTGTGCACACCTTGATGACGATGATGATGATTACTACAATCCTAAATACTGACTGATATGTGAATAATTTATCTTGCTATAGTCTCAGTGTGACTACAAATGCACAAAATCAATGCAGATATCTAGTGAAGATAATAGACAGGCCTAATTATCTATTTTCTTTTTAAAGAATGCAGTGCATTTACAAGTTCCATTATTTCTTCATTTGTTACATTGTATTCATAAAGCTTTGGGGGCTTTGCATACACTAAGTGACACATAATTGTGTGTGTGTGTGTGTCTATTTCTTTGTTCTTTTAGAAGTCCATCGCAGACGCTGATGACGTCACTCCATGTCGTTCGTCAGTTATGAACCCTCTGGTAGCCAATTAGTCCAATTCTGGACTTGCAGATGCTGTCACACACATTGCAAGGGGCATTTCAATTTGCATTTTGTGGTGCATGGCGTATATATATATATATATATATATATATATATATATATATAGAGAGCGATGAGCTAATAACGCGGTGCCCTTAAAAAAATCAAGCTACGTCCACGACAATTTTTGCTTTCAATATAGAAAAAAATTATTTAAAAAAAATTATTTAAAAAAAATTATTTTAGAGAGAGAGAGAGAGAGAGAGAGAGAGAGAGAGAGAGAGAGAGAGAGAGAGAGAGAGAGAGAATTAAACTCATTTTATCATCGTTAAACTTTTTTGGGGAATTCAAATAATGTTGTAATGTTTGATTTTTTTTTTTTTTTGAAAATGTTCCACTCTAATGTATCACTGCTAATAATTCAAGTCATCATAATCTTTTTCATTTGTTAATAAAAATATTTCATTTTAAAGTATTTATTTATTTTTATCCATTTTTAAAAAAGATTTTACGTTAATATTACTTTTTACAAATAAAAACCATAAATCTTTCAAATTCTAAGAAAAAAAAATGCCTTTTTTTATTACCGCGGTGCCCTCATTTTTAAGGGGGGTGGGGTCTACCAAGGCAATTTTTGCCTACCTCTCATTTAGGCTAAAACTATACGCATGTATATAAGTCTAAAAGGTTGCTGACAACAGAAACACAATATATTCTGCTTGACTGAAGCAACGTGCTGAGTCAGCAATGACAAATTGAATATTCATTTTGTCTTGTTCACAGTGGACCAATTAAATGCAATAGTGAACCAAATAAGGAGAGGAAATTATTACAAATATACGCCTGCTGGTAAAGTCTTTCTAACCAGTAATCTTGCTGTCAAGCTCCCAAGAATACGGTGGATATATATACGTGGTGTCATGGTTAGTAAGCTAGATTCGCAGACCATTTTTTGAGAGTTCGATTCTCATTGGGCGCCCAATACTTCTGGCCTTATGCCACATCTAAGCCAAGCTTAGTAAATAACTATATATATATTATATATATACTGTATGTCTGTACAACAACTGAGCGCATGTCCTTTCAGAAAGGAAAATTAGTGAAGACTCCACACCCGATTTTTGTCCGTGAATTTGGTTAAAAGAAACTTTTTACTGCTTATTTTCTATTAAAAAAAAACTAAATATAATCAAGGATATATCCAAAAATTAATTTAAAAAATGATTAAAAATAAAACAAATTAATAAAGAATAAAAACATAAAAAGCAACAACAAAAAAATACAAACAAGAATAATAAAAACAAATAACGTAAAAATGAAAATATATAAAGAATAACAGATAATAAAACAAATATATAGAAAAATAGTTTTTATTAATCTATAATATGAATACAGATACGATATTTATTTGTTAACTCTGCTAGTACCAATATAAGCTTAGAAAATATCAATATAAAAAGAGAGAACTATAAACCTGAAAAAAAAAAAGATCAAAATCTTAAATACTGATTGCCAAGGCAGGTAGACAATATCCCCGACTCGAAGACCAGCACACATCCAAATTGTGGTGGTGGGGAGATTATGGTAACTTGAGCCTGCATAAAAGGCCCAAGATCTTATATGCTGATTTTCAAGGTAAAAAAAATTGCTCCTTTTAGAAGATTGTGTAGCACCAATCATCCTACTCCAATTTGTCCGTGTGTTGGACTTAACTAAGCTTACGAACTAAAGTTAACATAACATGTGCTACAATATATAGACACATATGCACACATCATATATATATATATATATATATATTATATATATATATATATATATATATGCTGAAATTGATTTAGTGCGTCCGGGAACGCACATTTCTTGAATGGCCCCGGGAAAATTTATGGCAAACTAAAGCCATTCCTACTGTAAGGTATTCTGAAACGTATAACATACTGATGAATGGTGAGAAACACGTGTCGTGGATACTTTTTATATATATATATATATATATATATATATTATCATTATTATTATTATTCATATTTTGCTTGAAGGCAATTACAATGCGCATATAGCATAAAATTCGATAATTATAGAAAATAATCATGACAATTGAATCTCGGCAAAAATTGTTCGGTGTGTAGAACATCGTACAGACTGTTTCAACTTTATTAAGTCTCATCAGCGATGTATACTAACGATTTCCCTCCCACAGAAATTGAAACCGGAACTTCAGCAAGCATAGTCAGAGACTACACTGCTTATTTTATGCGATATACGCATTGTAATTGCCTTCAAGCAAAATATAAATAATAATATATACTTTATTCAACAATGCTTCTAAAAAACAAACATCCAAAAATGTTTATCTGAAGTTGAGATAAGTTGGTTAGTTTTATCGGCATATCAACCCGTCTCATTTAATGTAATTTATATCCCGGTCTCCTGCCTCAAGATTCTGTCGGGACTATTAAAATCGACCCACTCAGTCTATTCAAAACTATCCATCTACCTATCTATCTCAATTGTTCATATTTATCTATATTACTTTAAATACTTAGATTTTTTTTATTTTATTCATGTTTGTTTAATGTCTTGTTTTTAAATTACGACAAAAAAAATGTTTAACTTGTCGAAAATATCTATCTATTCTTATGTTGTTTTACCTATCTATATTTTTTGTTTGTTTTTTTCTAATCTAAACAAGACAATTACGATAAAAAACAAAATATACACACAGCGGTTTTTTAACGAAATTAGAAAGTAATATACAGAGATTAAGAAATCTGATGGAATCTGCACATATGCCATGCTGATATCAGTAAACTCATCATTGACATTAACAACTTGTAGAAACCATTAAGAACAAAGAACAAGTGATAAAATTTCAGATTCTAAACCCCAAGAAAGAAAAAAGGAGTGTTAGCACAAGTTTAACTGGTTCAGTGAAAGGTTAAAGAAGAGGAGGTAAAAGACAATCCCCCCAAGAACAGGCAGGTGTGTCCCCTGGAGGGGCATGAACTTCCTCTTTCATGTACGTGAAGGGAAAAGAACATGTCTCATCAGGACGAGTTTTGACATTCCAGAAGAGACACCCTAAGAAAGCTAGAGGGTATGCAGCTGAAATATCAGGAGGAAAACAAACAACAAAAATAAGGAAATTAGTCTGAACTAACCAACCGTTTTTCTCGGTAAGGTTAGGCATAGAAACAAGGTAAGTTTCGACGCTTCAAAAACATCTCGTGTAATGAAGGACCCATTGTTTTTATTTTAGGTTTAAAAAAAAAACATGGTCTTAAAAGTCATTCATTATATAATCTCTCTCTCTCTCTCTCTCTCTCTCTCACACACACACACACACACACACACTGTGTCGCGCACTCATATACAAAGACTTTTTCTTATACACACACAATCCTTGAAAAGAGCTAAGATCATCGAATTATATCATATGTAGAGTACGGCATAAGCTTCGAAAAACTTTGAAAAGTCCAAAGATCTTCGAAACATTTTATATAGAGCATTGCATAAGCTTTGAAAACTTTGAGAAGGCCTTAGAACATCTAAACATGCCATATGTAGAGTATCTACTACTACTACTACTACTAATAATAATAATAATCTAATCATTATACTAAAGCTGAGCAAATCAACTTTTACTCCCTAAAGGCTTTTTTACTGTTTAGTTCAATGACACAAAAGTTATATAAATTATTCCTTACTTTTAGGATTGAGTTATGTTTGAAAAAAAATCCATTTTAATTAGTCGTAATTTGCAATTAAGTCAAAAACTGACCCGTCGATTTATTATATCATCGTTATATATGTTAGTTTCTCTGTGAGAAAGAGAGAGATGGGAGAATTTGAAATGTATTTGTATGTTAAATTTCATAAGCAGTAACCCATAGCTCAAGTTAGGTCAAACCTTCCTTTTCTTAGAAATCTTACAAAATGATTTTAAAATTTTGTCCGGCGGGTTTTTATTTATTTTCAAAATTTAATTCGCTTTCCCTAATCTCAATTATCTACCCAGAGCTCAATGGGTGACCCAACGGTTCACTTTTTGTCTAGTAATATATAAAATATATATTAAAAAAGCCCTACATGAACTGTCTTTTTAACAAAAGTTCGTATTGGCAAACCCATGTTTAGCCCTTCTGTTAAGTATATACGGTATATACAAATGACAATTCGAAAAAGTTGCAATATTTCGCACCGAATTATCAATTCCATTATAACAATCATTCTTAATGATCACTTAAAGATGAAACAATTACATAATTGTTATGTGCTCCACAAATAAAGCCTTGTGTCTCACTTGGCATGGTCCAAGTAAATAAAAAAAACTCATATGTACTTTTATGTATTTAACAACCCCATGAGCAAGATGTGACACAAGATGAATTTCCTTAAGCAGAGTTTAACAGGCTTGAATTCAGAATTTCCTTCTCCCAGATCAGTTGTTTAACCAAGGTTAAAAGAGACCAATCCGCTTTAACTATTTACCTATAGTGGAAGAGAGAATAGGTGTATGTATACCTTTCCCAATTGTATTAGTGCTATGTGAAATACTACCAGCCTCGTTCAGGATTTGAACCAGTGTCCATTTTTTAATGATGATAACCATTACACAACGGATGTCTCCACATGTACTTTTATCAACATCAGATGGATAACAGGCTTGACCCAGTAGGACTAGTTTCGAACTTGGTACTGTGTGGCATAAAATGAGAGGCTTTATCAGATGAGCAATCAACTGTACAGCTATTGCATGAACAGACCTCACAATCCCGTGATCAGGTTCTTGTAGGACCAGTTAAGAACTTAGACAGAACCAGAAAAACCAGAGTCAAAAGGTAAAAACAAGGCGACGAGAGAGATGAAAAGAAGAATGTCCAACACTGAAATCTTGACAATTACCAAATTTGGCCATTATACTTTCTTCATGTAAGAAATAGATCTGGTTTGCATACCCCCCCCCAAAAAAAAAAAAAAATAAAAAAAAAAGATCCCCAGATAGTCAAAAAGAGGAGTTTTCATATTTCAAAAGAGGGTACACTAAGCTTTCAAAAAATACCAAATTTACCTTGGTAACAATTTTTCCCGGTTCACCTTCTAATCTACCAGACTAGATCTGGTTTGCATACACCCCCCCTCCAATAAAAAATTCACCGGGTTATCAAAAAGAGGAGCTTTTAAATTTCAAAAGAGGGTACACTAAGCTTTTTAAAAATACCAAATTTAGCTTGGTAAATTTTTTTTCCGGTTCACCTTATCTACCAGACTAAAATTTAGTCTAATTGCATTTCTTTATTTGCCCCCCAAATAAACCACACCTCTCGGCACTATTTGCGACAAAATATAGAAATGCGATCAGACTTGAACATAAAGCCCATAAATATTTTTATTAAAGGTTGGCGGGAAAACGACCTTGCTATTTTCTTGAGCTTATTCCATTCACTTAATGTTTCATGCTGATAAATAACATTCCTCCACAAGAAAGGGAAAATATTAAACTATAAAGTCGGATTTCAAGCATCGTTGAAGAAATTACAAAAAATAGAATAATAAAAAATCTATTTCGCTCCAGAAGTTTTAATAAAGCAGAAACAACTAATAAATGAACGTGTGTGTGGCGACAAATTTTAACGTGTTTTTAGCCCCCATGAATTAAAATTCAACAAAACTTCTTTAGGTACTATATTAAATGTTCTCTTTTAGGTACTATATAACAGCAAGTTATTCACATATCATTATAGTAGAATACAAAGTCCTCCGCATGAGCAGAATGCGACAGAAGGTCAATTTCTTAAGCGGAGTTCAACAGGTTTGAATTCAGAGTTTTCTTTCTCCTAGACTGGTTGCCTAACCAAGGTTAAAGAGCCCAGTTTACCCTACCATTTACCCATAGCTGGAGGGGGAGTAGGATTCATACCTAGCGCTAAGTGTATAAGTTCATATATATAGTTCTATATATCTTTACAAATGGAGAAAGGGAGCACTTTTGATGAAAGGTTCTTTTTTGTTGTTATCAACAATGGATTCTACAGAAGAAGAAAAAGTCATTTTTGGTTCTAATTAAAGTTAATCTTATTAGAAATAATCTTATTAATCACTTGGGAGCAGCTGATGTGAATATCTCACATGAAATATCTTTGTGTTTTGGTTCTTTTTAACTCTAATAATAAATCAAATATTCATGACAATTTGTGGATTGTGGCAGTCAAAGCAATTATTGCCCTGGAGCAACTGATGAGATATCACATGAAAGATTACTTTTTCTAGGTCCTACTTATTATAGTCAGGGCCGACACGTACTACTCGTGACCCCCGCCCCAACAGGGGTGTGCTAAAAGCTTGCTTGCTTGCTTGGGGGACACGGAAGGACGGGTTTCATATATTTTCTATGAATAAAGTTATTGGTTGTTGGCATCCTTCCGTCTACGAGACGATGGAGTAGTGTCCAATCTTCTTTTCTTTTTTTTAACTATGTAGCCTGGGCGGATTGATATGGAGGATCAGCTGTTGCCCAAGTAAAAATCCTCCCTCGCCACACTGCCGCTGTGATCCAAAGGAAAGGTAAGAAGCCAATGCAGTCTGGTAGCGGTAGTATCGCAGGAGTTGCCGGGTAACACTGGTACTTAACGAAAATAGGCATCTCCTCGTGGTGTAATGGTTAGCAACTTAGTCTCACATATCCGGTACAACTGAAAAGTGAGTTTGATCCTCGCTGGATGCGACTGTTTCCCATCCTATCCATGGTGAACGGGTTGGTTGGTCTTTACGGCATGTCAACCCTTTGGGTTATTTTATGCCGAAGACGTTTTTGTTTTATTTATTCTTGATGTAAACTCAATTTTTGAACACATTTTTAAATCATTTTTTCCCTATTTAACCCATAAATGGGATACTATGGGTACTACCACTTTGGATCAGAGTAGACCTGGGTGTAATGGTGATGAAGGGGTTTTCCACATTCCCCAGAGCTCCCGAATTGAAACCTCGCTATCAGATAGAGTTTAATGTTATACCCAAGACATTAAGACCACCACCTTCTAGCACATATCATAAAAAAGGGTTAGAGCTTGCCATAAGGGTAATAGGGTGAAACAGGTTGGGTAAGCACCTACTAATTTATGAACATTGACATGTAGTAGAGTGGGAGTTAATATACTTTATATGAACTAGCAAATATATGCACCCTCCGGGTGCAAGTATTTAAGTTTTAATGTAATAAAATTGTATTAAATTAGAAAGGCTAATGAAACTAAATAAGAATGCAGATAAAAAGATTTAAAACAGAGGGGGATATAATCGAAAAATAGAACAACTGAAACTTACTTTCCATCACTCCCGTCTTTCATTGTTATTTTTTCTAATTTAATTATTTAGTGAAAAGAGGAAGTAAAGAAAAAATGACAGTTTTTCTTGTTAATGGATTTCATTTAAGATTCATTGAAGAGATTTTTGCTTATATTCATTAAAATAAAACCAAACAGTTAGAAATCAATAATACTAAGCACATATTTATTAAAATCACATTTTTAATATCAATATGCAAATTAGCCTTCCCGTTCACACTGTAAACAGCTATTTTGTTGTATATATAAATATGATTGCATGTTATCAGTATGTCGATAAGGTCAACAGTATTAATAATGTAAAACAATTTTATTAATAATTGAGGTTTGAATAAAAATGCAATCATGGAGAATGTGATGTCAATAACTAAGGGAATTGTGACTTGAGTAGTAATATAGTTTCGGTTACAGACAGAAAAACACACAATCTCCATTATAATAAGATATTATTTTATGAAAATTGACTTGTTATAGAGTGGGGGGACTTGTATCATAGATTGAGGGGAGGCATGAGAGCCTAGCAACAGTCTTGATTCTAGTAGTGAATCGCATAGTGATTCACAGACGTTTGTAGAGGGAAAAGGCGGTGAATGAAATGGTAATCTTTGGAGTGTCTAATGAGACATCTCACATGAAATTTCTTTTGTCCTCTGGCAGTGGATCAGATTGATAATAAAGATAATTCATAGAACGTGATGAAGACTGTAAAGTCAATTATTGTCCTGGGGAAGCGGCACATGTGGTTGGTTGGTTTAATTCAGTCGGTAGAGCATCCGCCTAAGAACCACAAGGTTCCGGGTTCGATACCGGACCTCGCCAACTCAGCGCATGAGTAGCACACCCAAGGTAATCTGATCTGTGCAGTAAAGTAAGTGAGAAGCTGAAGATGGGTGTGACGCTCCAACTCAGATGCAAAAACAATCTCCCTGATTGAGCGCAAGAGAAACGGGGATAGATTTCCTTACTGTCCAACTGATACCAATAATGAGCCACTCCGCATATTTTACTTACTACTCATAGGCATACCTTGACACCACGTGGTTAAGGTGCGTGCTGTTTCTAACAATATCATTTTAATAGTTAAAAAAAAAAAGTTAACATAAGACAACACAATAAAAAAAACTACTCTGTCCTGTCGGCGAAGCTTAAACTATGTTGACTGTATCCGCTGCAGAGTTGTAAGACCCCCCCCTTAAAAGGGGTATCCTGGGTATAATACTAAACTACACTTGGCTTCCGGTCAAGCCGGGGGTCCAGTGAGCTTCGGCCGCTGGAGCTACAGAGTAAATTAATATCGTTGATCCCATGGGGCCATCCCCCCAGGTAACACCTGCCCCCTCGATTTAAAGGGACAGGGTGGGTTTATTGCCCGTTGCCTGAGGCACCCCCATGAGGGAGAATGCCGACGAGATCAACGCATTTTTTGTACCTGCCACACCATGAGCTGCGGTTTGTGGGTGGTCCAACATTAATAGAGCCTTGTGCCTAACCCGTACACGTGGGGTACGTGGTAAATATATCTGATGGTGAGGCTACAGTTCTGAAATCTTGAAAGCGTGGAGTAGTCCTTCATTGCCATTATTTCCAAGAGTTCGATCCTCGCTGGATGCCCCATACTTGCTACCTTGTTTCACCTCCTACCCGTTGCACACAGGTTGGGTAATACCCCCCGCAGCTAATAACACTTAAAACTAGAAACTTTTTTTCTCTTTGATCTTTCTCACCTTCGCTTGACAATCATAAATTTTGCAGGTTACATTGTTACTATGACAACATCTGTCCCTTACTCAATGAACTGACATTGAGTATAAATTTCATTCATAAACAGAAATTAAGATATTCTGCCTTACTTCTTACTATTATTTTACGAGCTGGATTTGTTAGTTAGTTTCGTTTTTACGGCATATCAACCTCGGTGGGTCATTTAATGTCGATAAAGTTTTGAAATAAATCAATTCTTAATAGATAATACAATTTTATTTATAAATACATTTTCTATTTAACCCATAGATGGGACCCTAATAGGTACTACCACTCCGGTCAGAGTGGACCAGGGAGTAATGGTGATGAAGGGGTACTCCACATTTCCAAACCTCCAAAACTGGAACCTCACCATCAGATAGAGTTTAACATCATTACCAGGACATGTAGACCCTCAGTCACCGCCTTCTAGCACCCATATGATAAAAAGGGGTTGGGGCTTGCCATTAAGGCAATAGGGTTGAGACAATCATATAGGTGCTAGGGATTGACATGGCCAGCCGATTGATCGGAGGGGCCTCTCCAACCGCCCGTCTAGCCCAAGATAGCCAAAGTGGAGTATTGCAAGTCATGGACTGCTCAACCATCTGGGTTCTATCCTTAAGCATAACGGGTCGCCACCAGGTGGCCCCATTTGGGAGAGTCTTACCCCTCTGCAGAGGTGCAGTCGGTACAGTCTAACGCCCCACCGACAGGGCGGCGAGCTGGATTGAAAAGAAATATAAGTCAATACATTTTATAATAAACACTATCGACCTCAGTGCCCTTACAGCTGTAACGACGCACCCGCGTGCAAAAATTCATGCACACCAACATATTCCTCAAGTGTTGGTATGCGTGTGGTCGGTAAATAAAAAGAAAGTTCTTTATGGTCCACGTGTTCGCTACAGTTATAGAATTTCGATCAATAAATTCGGACTCAGTTCAGATGGATACACGGATTCTTTAGAGCCATAATTTGGCTATATCGTAGCCGTTCGAAAGTAAATTCAGTAGTTTGCGTCATTTTCTCAATGAAAGTAGCATTCTCTTTCTCTGAACTGAATGTATCCCTCTCTATATACTCATCTCTCACATACACACACACACATATATATACATATATTATAAAGCTGAGCGAATCAATGTTTGTCTCTAAAAGCCTTTTTTACCATTTAGTTTAATGCCATGAATGTTATACTAAATAATTCCTTAGTTTTAGGATTGAGTTATGTTTGTAAAAATCCATTTTAATTGGTTCTAATTAGACGTAATTTGCAATTAAGTAAAAAACTGACACATCTTTTACTTCACATTCTGCCTATCACTTTCCCCCTCTCTATGCATATCTTGATTACCTCCTCGTTATATATGTTAGTTTCTCATTGGGAGTAGAAAGTGAGAGATTGGAGTATGTGAAACGTATTTGTATGTTAAGTTTCATAAGCAGTGAGCCAGTAGCTTCAACATCTTTGCTTTTAATAAATTTAAATTAGGTCAAACGTTCCCTTAGAAATTTTACAAAATGGTTTTTAATGTTTTTTTTTTTCTTTTTAATTCTCCGACCGTATTTATTTTTAAAATTTAATTCACTTTACAAACTCACCTTTCCCTAATTCCAATTAACCACACAGAGCTCTGTGTGTGTGTAGCTCAGTCGGTAGAGCGTTCGGATAGGATTCACAAGGTTCCTAGTTCGATATCGGCCCTCGCCAACTCAGCGTATGAGTAGCACAGGGATCTGTGCGGTAAAGTGAGGAGCTGATGGTAGGTGTGGCGCTCCACCTCAGATGCTAAAATAATCTCCTTGTCTAGCGCTATTGAAAAGGGGATAAACTCCCTCGCTGATTGGCTGATACCGACATTAGGCCGCCCCGATGACTTTTTACTTTATATATAAAATACGACTTTAAAACTAAAAACTTTTCCTCTTAATAATTCTACATTTTGCTATTTGTATCATAACTAGGATTGGGATCGCTCGTTGCGTAACAATAGGAAGTGGACCCGGCTTTCCGAGTTCAAATCCTGAAAGAGGTAGTTTGTATTTCACATAACGCTAATGCCGCTCGAAAGATAGGAATCCAACTATTCTCCCTCCGGTTATAGGTAAATAGTAGGGCAGACTGGGCTCTGTAGTCTTTGGTATGGCAACAGGTCTAGAAGGAAAAATGAATTCAAACCAGACCTGGAGAGGGATGGGCTCCACCAGTGTATTCCTCCTACCCACGAGTTGCGCCTCTATGACAAAATCAAGCCAGTCTCTCTCTCTCTCTCTCTCTCTCTCTCATCATCATCATCATCATCGCTAGGATAATGGCTATCACTTGCTCAGTAAACCGACATTAGTTTGTATTTCATTCATAAACAGATATTCGACTTGTAATATTTTAAGGGGAAAGTTTAAGTGGCATCTAGGTCAATTCGTTTTATATTGAGGTCATATAAACAGATTTAACCTCAGTTGTTCCTTACAGCTGTAACCACACACACACGTGGATTGCAGAATTCTTTCACATCGTCAATCTATTCCATATGTGTTGGCACAGGTTGGCATTGCGCCTGCTGTTTGTTAAAGAACAACAAATATATCGTTATGGCCTTTTGGATTCTCGTCGTATTTACAAACTTTCGTTCGGTAAATCCGAAGTCAGTTGCGATGGTTCCACAAGATCAAATTTTTTATATATTAGTATGATTTACTGTCATTATTTAGCTAAGTTTAGCTTAGTTGTGACAAAAGACCGGAAATATACGGCACCCAGTGAGAATCGAACTCATTAACAATGGTCTGCTAATCCAGTTTGCTAACCATTACACCAAGCCTTAAAAAATGAATTTAGCACAAGTCTGGCAGTATAGGGCACCCGTTGAGAATCAAATTCACTAATAATGACCTGCTAATCCAGCCTGCTAACTATTACACCACGTAAAGTGCTCTTTATAAAAAAAAGAAAGAAAAAAAAGAAGCGTAACTTAGATTTGGTACTAGCCGCGAGAATGGGGCACCCAGTGCGAATCGAATTCACTAACAATGGTCATCACGTGAGGTACCCATTCTTTTTTTTTTAAAGCAAAGCTTAGATTTAGCACAAGGCCGAAATAATGGGGCACCCGGTGAGAATCGAACTCACTAACAATGGTCAGCTAAACCAGCTTGCTAACAATGACATCACGTGAGGTACCCATTATTTTTTTTTTTAAAGCAAAACTTAGATTTGGCACAAGACCGCAATAATGGGGCACCCAGTGAGAATCGAACTCACTAACAATGACATCACGTGAAGAGCCCTTTATTTGTTTATTTTTTAAAGCAAATCTTGGATTTGGCATAATGCCGCAAGAATCGGTCACACAGTGAGAATCGAACACGCTATTCGGTAGCAATGGATCTGCAAGACTAACTTGTTCACCATATTACACCTCCACGGCGGTAACATGTCTAACATCATTTATACAGTAACAGAATTCTAGAATGTGTAAAATCCATCTTACAAACTCACATATATACACACTTGACACTTTCTTTCTTTCTTTCTTAATTGAAAACAAAGAAAGTTGTTGCAGGTGTCTGTGTTTTTTGTAAGACAAAAAAAAAACTGGAACACAATTGGATTAAATCAGAATAACACAAAAGGAAGGAGAAGGAAAAAAACTTTCTTCTTTATTGGGGGGGGGTGAGGACAGACATTTTTGGGGTAGATAAAAATTGTGGTGAAGTAAGTAACCTTAAAAGTGTCCCTCTCTAGTCACCCACTTTGCTTCTGCGCTTACTGGGTGGGTAGTTAGAAACTTGATAGTTACAACCTTCAAATGAGCTGATACAAGATCTTGGATTGAGATGCCCAGGAAACGGGGGGGGGGGGGCGATATAGAGTGAGGGGGCGGGGTAGAATGCAAATGAAAAAAAAAACAAGCTTTTTAAATGATTAACCTGTTGTTCACCCCCCTCTTATCCTCCACATCGTCAATAACTGATTAACCATCACACATCTGTCAAATTAAAAAGAAGAGGGGGGGAAGAAAACGAAAGATGAAAATCTTTAGCTTATCACTTCCAACTTGGCCTGTGATTTCTTCAGAACTTTTCCAATCTCATTCGCATACACAAAAAATCTCATTCGCATACACAAAGGAAATAAGATAATATCAATTTGTCTAATCACTTAGAAACAAAAAAAAAATGTTGACTTCTAGAGGTGTGTTAAGTATTTCTTTTGATCGTAAACACTCATTTGTGTGCAAACAAATTATTAATGTTAGAAAGATTTGAAACTTAAGCATTATTATTTGTTACTTGAAACCATATAACCGTGGGCAAACAAATGATTAGTATTAAATGGAAATAATTACTTGAAACCATATAATTATTTGTTTTAGATAGGAATACTTGATATCTTAATTGTGGGCAAAACAGAACAAAAAAAAATATCTTAAGAAACAACTATATAAAAATATAACTATGAATATACAATAAACGTGATTTCCTAAACTCTAGGCATAAAATAATTCTAGACAGGTTGACATGCCGTTAAAAAAACAACTTTTGGCTGACTTCAGATTTAGGTCGGAAAATTAAAACGGAAAGTTTTTTGGTGATCTCACATGACAGTTTAACTACAGTCTATGAATTAACATTTTGCGAATTGGGTTACGGTTTTAGGGGATTAAGGTTGTTTTTAATTACGTATTGCTTAAAAAAATAAACAACAAAAAAACCAAATTACTATACATTTAATTAACCATTGAAATTAATTATTGAATCTATTATTGAGACAGTTGTTTGTGTTAGTATTGCAATGTATAATTTCAATTAAACTTAGTTTAAAAAAATATTTTTCAACATTAAATGTATAGTAATTTGGGTTTTTGTTGTTTATTTTTTTAAAAGCAATACGTAATTAAAAACAACCTTAATCCCCTTAAACCGTAACCCAATTCGCAAAATGTTAATTCATAGACTGTAGTTAAACTGGAGGATCACCAAAAAACTTTCCGTTTTAATTTTCCGACCTAAATCAGAAGTCAGCCAAACTTTTAATCATTCTGCCATTTGAAAAAGTGAAAATGGAATTAGCAAGCCAAGTTTAAATTCTGACCAAAGCCTTTTGCATTCCACATTTCATTATTGCCTTTGGGAAAGGCATGAACCTTATCTCTTCTGCCTCTAGTTATGGAAAAATAGGACAGACTGGATTCTTCAGCCTTGTGAGGGTTAGTTTAGGAGAAGTGTAACAATATGTCATGAGACAGTATAGTAAGGTCCATTACTCCTTAAAGCCTGTTTGTTTTATTTTATGGCATATCAACCACGGTGGGTGATTTGATGCTGGCAAATTTTTGAAAGAATCGTAACAATAGTTTGGAAGAACATTTCTTAAACTCAATTTTTTTTATAAACTAATTTTCTATTTAACCCATAGATGGGACCCTAACAGGTACTACCACTCCGAGTCAAAGTGGACCAGGGAGCAATGGTGATGAAGGGGTGCTCCACATTCCCCAGAAATGGAACCTCACCATCAGATAGAGTTTAACCTCATTCCCAGGATATAAAGACCCTCATCCACTGCCTTCTAGCACATATATGATAAAAAGGGTTGGGGCTTGCCATAAGGGCAATAGGGTTGAAACAATCATATTAGGTGCTAGGGCTTGACATGGCCAGCCGATTTGTCGGCGGGGTGGGGTGGGGGGTCTCCGACCGCCCGTCTAGCCTAAGGAAGGGCCAAAGTGGAGTGTTGCATGTCATGGACCCTAAAGTCTGTAAAATTTGGGAAAGACCAGAATCATAAAGTGGACTGAAAAAAAAAAGTTTGATAGACTAGGTGGGTTTAATTGCTTCAACACCTCCATAAACACATTTCCCTCACTCCTCACTTAAGTGTGTATATGTGTATGTGTGCATGTAATATATTTGCTACTCATGTTCATACCATAACATCTTAAGTTCTTTGAGGGTGGATACCCACCACTTCTTTTACTGAAACGTATTTCTCAGTTGGTAGATTTCCAGGTGTTGAAAAAAATATCCAAAACGGCAAAGATCATCCTGACAGTAGAAAAGAATTTAAGGAGAGATTTTTGATGAATAAATAATCTTTTAAATTAAGAATTAATTTTTTTTTTTAAACTGAAAAAAAAAAAATGAAATGAAATGGTGAGTAAAAAGGGGGAAAAAAAGAAGAAAAAAAAAAAAGAAAGAAAAAGAAAAAAAAAAAGAAAAAGAAAAAAAAAAGTCAAATTTTAAGTGAAATCTAACAGGTTTGAATTCAGAATTTTTCTTCTCATTTCCCATACAAAGGTTAAAGAGCCAGTCTGCCCTACTATTTACCCATAGCTGGAGGAAGAACATATGGATTTATGCCTTTCCCAAAAGGCATTAGTATGAAGTGAAATGCAAACAGCTTCATGCAGGATTTGAACTCTGGTCACCAATTCCATTTCCTACAACTATAATTGTTACTCTAATCATGTTTCCTCATACTACACCTGTAAGAGGGTCGTTCTGAAAGTAACGCCTCCTCTATTTTATTATGTTGTCCCACAATGTCAGAGGCAGAGGTTGGGGATATGGCAGTTGAGGTTGAACCTTACTGCTAATCTTTTTTTTTCTTTCTTTTTTTTCTCTCCCTTGTTCCAGATAGCAGCTGGTTGGCATATTAATCAGAGATATTATTGAAATTATTCAGGTGGGAAAAAATACCCATTGACATTTATCAATACTTATGATTGTTTATAAAGACCAAACAATGGATGTGAGCACAGTTAGGCAGTGGGGTAATAAATTTCAGTAGTGATGACAGTAATGTGAGTGGTAAGTGACAAGCCACATTCAACACAAACAACCCACAAAATGAAAATCATCTTGTTCAGCTCATCTGGGCAAATAGAGAGCCAATCAAAGATGAACTATGAGCAGAACATTTTCTCAACAATTATAATGTTATCAACATTTTGAAAAAGTGTTTATACTTTGAGCAATTTTAAAGTTCTCTAATATAAACATTGGCTCAAATGTTCAGTGTGTATATACAAACTAGAAACTTTAGAGAAGTCCAATGATAGGAGAATTCATGTTTACATCTTTTTTTTTCAACAATCTAAAAAGAAAAATGCTATGAGAATAAAATAAAAGATTCTATGTTCAAAGTGGTGGTTGGTTGTTGGGTTTTACAGTATGTCAAACCCCTTGGGTCATTTTATGCTAAAGATGTTTTGTTTTATTCATTCTTGGGTACACAATTTGTTTTAAACATATTATTTCTATTTATCCTATAGCTCTTGAACAAGTCATGGAAACAGCACCCCACAAGGAAGCAGCTGTATGGCCACCTACCCCCATCTCACAAACCATCCGAGTAAGACGGACAAACATGCTGGACACTACTGGGGAGCAAGAATGAACTCATAAGCGTGGAAGCCAACACATGGACATGTTAGTGTGGACGCACAGCAAGAACCTACATTGACTAACTCTGCGAGGATACCGGATGCTGCGCAGAGGATCTCCCAGGGGCAATGAATGATTGAGAAGATTGGCAAGAGATTGTCATGGATATCCATGCTAATTGTGCGACATGATGATCCTATAGATGTGACCCAAACATCAGCTAGAGTTTAACGTCATACCCAGGACATGAAGAGGTCACCACCTTCTAGCACATATATGATAAAGTATTAGGGGCTTGCCATAGTAGGGTCGGGACAATCATATAGGTGCTAGGGCTTGACGTAACCAACCAATTAAACTGAGAGGCCTCTCTGCCTACCCATCTAGCCTAAGTCAAAGGGGTGGTTTATATTGATTTAACAAAGTATGTTAAAAAAGTATCAAGACTGAAGCTGTATTTACCAAGACAGGAGTGAACAATGGACATTAATTTTCTTAAAAATAGTCCCCCCCCAACCGATTTAATAGATGTTTTCCATTAGTAAAAACATTTTGATGTAGTGTAAAGCAGTAACATAGTTTTTTTCTTTTAAATGTCCTCAAAACTTATCAAGCTCCATTGTGTCCAAGCCGACTGTATCCCCTACAGAGGGGAAGTATCCTGAGTATGACATTAAACTGCATCTAATTTTGAAGCTCTGGGGAGTATGGAGTACCCTTTCATTGTCATTACTCCCAGGTCCACTCTGACCTGGAGTAGTAGTACTTGTTAAGTATGGGTCAAATAGATCTGTTTAAAAAGTATCTGTATTTAATAGAACTGTGTGCAAAAAAATTTGAAGAAACAACCCCACAAAAAAAAAAAAATGTAAATATAAAATACAATGAACATGATTCTCTAACCTCTAGACATAACACAACTCTAGACAGGGTGGCATGCCATTAAAATCAATTAATCTTTAAATTTTCAGTTTAGGAAACAAAAAGTCGCACTGAGCTAGTTTTGGTTAGTATGGAGTGTATTGCACTTGCGCAGTCCTGTGTTTCATCAAAAACTGCAGATCAAAATATCGAGATTGGTTTTATGTTTTTATATTATTTTTTATATTTTCAAACTGGCTCATCTAGATGAAAACTAAGACATCATCTCTTTATTATCATTGTTATTATAATTGTTATTATAAAGTTAATCAGTTGTACACACATCTTTAAAAAATTAAAAGCATCCTTATGCAGCTTCCATCAAGCTTATTTTCTAGACGCTTCGTTAGATCCCAACTGGAGCAACTGTACATTAGCACTGACACAACTACGGATTGAAAGAATTGTCACTTTAACTTATCATTGATATCAGATTTCCATACGATTGATAATCTGTCTACAGCAGACCACGCCTTCTATTTGCGTGCATTAAGATCGCTTTCTGTCGATGAGATATTACTACCTAGGTGTTATTTCTTCCATCATATTTCTGTTACATTTTGATACTTTTTGATTACATCTATATTAGATTCATCAATGTCAATGCTTATTTGTCTCCTAAAATTAAAAAAATGAGTAGTCCTATGGCAATCTCCACTTTTGTCTTACGTGTACAGGTTAGAGCAATTCACTATCCCCCCTATACTACACCATTCATTTTTCTTTGAATCCAAATATTTTGATAACTTTTTAATTGTAGAATTTTGGCCAGATGTATTTAAACAACTTTATATAGGGGCTGGGTTAGCTCAGTCGGTAGAGCGTTCGGCTAGAAACCACAAGGTTCCTAGTTCGATACCGGTCCCCGCCAACTCAGTGTATGTGTGCGGTAAAGTAAGGAACTGATGGTAGGTGTGGCGCTCCACCTCAGATGCTAAAACAATCTCCTTGGTCTAGCGCTATTGAAAAGGGGATAGACTCCCTCGCTGAATGGCTGATACCAACTTTAGGCTGCCCCGTCGACTAAAACTTTTTATATATATATATTAGTGGGGTGGAGGAGGGAGTTGTAACATTAGCAAATTTTCTGATTTCTTGAACTGTGTGCAAATGCAAGCAAAGACATTCCAGTGACTTGGAAAATCAAAGTCATGTGCTTCATAGAACTCTTGGGAATTCATGGCTGGATTCTCAGGAATTGAGCACAGGAATAAGATTCTTACCAAACCCGTTTGCATATTCAAGAAATATGCATCTGGTTATTGAAAATTTTACAAGTACATGAATGTTCTAAGGCAACCCAAAATGTAAAATAATACAGGCATTACCCAATAAGGAGAGGAAGGAAGATTATTAATTGAATTTTTAAAAAAAATTAATTTTATAAGAGGTGAGAACCATGTTACTTTTGAAATACTACAGTGAGTTAAAAGTTTTGCAATATTTTGGTATGTACTAGTTTTCGGCAGTTACCTTCTCTGGGTGGTAGTATTGTGGTAGTTGGTGTGCTGACACGTTGTGCATTGCTTCACTGTGTATGATATGAAAGCTGCACAGATGAATGTGTAATGTAGTCTAATTTGGGAACTTATGATTTACAAGTTTGAACTGAGCCACAAGACTTGTGGTTGGTAGTATTGTGGTAGTTGGTGTGCTGACACGTTGTGCATTTCTTCACTCTATGTATGATATGAAAGTTGCACAGATGAATGTGTAATGTAGTCTAATTTGGGAACTTATGACTTACAAGTTTGAACTGAGCCACAAGGCTTGTGGTTGGTAGTATTGTGGTAGTTGGTGTGCTGACACGTTGTGCATTTCTTTCACTCTATGTATGATATGAAAGTTGCACAGATGAATGTGTAATGTAGTCTAATTTGGGAACTTATGACTTACAAGTTTGAACTGAGCCACAAGGCTTGTGGTTGGTAGTATTGTGGTAGTTGGTGTGCTGACACGTTGTGCATTTCTTCACTCTATGTATGATATGAAAGTTGCACAGATGAATGTGTAATGTAGTCTAATTTGGGAACTTATGATTTACAAGTTTGAACTGAGCCACAAGGCTTGTGGTTGGTAGTATTGTGGTAGTTGGTGTGCTGACACGTTGTGCATTTCTTCACTCTATGTATGATATGAAAGCTGCACAGATGAATGTGTAATGTAGTCTAATTTGGGAACTTATGACTTACAAGTTTGAACTGAGCCACAAGGCTTGTGGTTGGGTATTGTGGTAGTTGGTGTGCTGACACGTTGTGCATTTCTTCACTCTATGTATGATATGAAAGTTGCACAGATGAATGTGTAATGTAGTCTAATTTGGGAACTTATGATTTACAAGTTTGAACTGAGCCACAAGACTTGTGGTTGGTAGTATTATGGTAGTAAATAGGGAGAGCAAGAGAGAGAGACAGAGAGAGAAGTAAAAATTGTGGGCAGAAAATTCTTGCTATTTCCTGTTATTTAAAGTCGATCAATTCTGCAAACTGGTAAGTCAAGTAGATCACTCCTTATACCTACATACCTTTAACTTTATCTAAACAGGTATTGATAAATAATGTCCAGATTATCCAAGGTGAGGGTGGGGTGAAGGGTCGGTATAATAAATATGCAGAAATCTATTCATATTTTAAAGCCAGACACATGTATAAAAAAAAAAAAAGGTAAAGTCATCGGGGTGGCCTAAAGCTCCTCACTTTACTGCACAGATCCTATGCTACTCATATGCCGAGTTGGCAAGGGCCAGTATCAAACCTGGAACCTTGTGGTTCCTAGTTGGACGCTCTACCAACCGAGCTAAACCGGCCCTAAATGTCCAAATTTTCATGAATTATATTAATTAGCTTATTTATAAAATCCACAAAACTAAAACTAAATCCACCAAAAAAAAAAAAAAAAAAAAATAGAAATAAGAAAATCTGTTATTTTCTCAGAATATAGCTTTCAAAAATACAGCTCTAATTTCTCAATTTTGTTAACTTCAAAGCAAGTGATATTTCACAAGAAATTCCACATCCAGCGAAGCCGCCTACCCTGGCAGTGAATCAGGTTGTAATTCAAGAAAATTAATAGTAACTAGTAAATATTTAAGTTTTAATGTAATAAAATATCATATTAAATTAGAAAGGCTAATGAAACTAAATAAGAATGCAGATAAAAAGATTTGAAACAGAAAAATAAAAAAATAGAACAACTGAAACTTAATCTTCCATCACTACCGTCTTTCATTACTAAATTTTCCTAATTTAACAATTTAGTTAAAATGGGAAGTAAAGAATAAAATTACAGTTATTTCTTTTTGTTAATGGATTTCTTTTAAGATTTATTGAAGAGATTTTTGCTCATATTCATTAAGATAAAACCAAACAATTAGAAATCAATAATACTTAGCACTTTTTATTAAAATCAAATTTCTAATATCAATATGCAAATTAGCCTTCCAATTCACACTGTAAACTGCTATTTTGTTGTATATATAAATACAGTTGCATGTTATCAGTATGTAGAGAAGGCCAACAGTATTAATAATGTAAAACAATTTTATTAATAATTGAGGTTTAAATAAAAAATAAAATCATGAAGAATGTGACATAAATAACTAAGGGAATTGTGACTTTAGTAGTGATATAGTTTCGGTTAGACAGAAAATTGCTTTATGATATTCATTGGAATTTTTTAGTTTTTTGTTGGTCAGCTAACTGATCCTCATTGGTGGACATATTATTGAAGTAAGATCACATGACACTGAATAAGGATGCTTTATCATAAACTAGAAGCGGCTACCCAGCATCACCTGAGTAGATGGGGAGGGGGGGGGGGCTAGTGTATTGATTTGTTTACTTTTGAGTTTAAAAATACTGGAGATTTTAAGTAGAATTTCAATGCTATTTCTATGTATATTTTAATTTTTTTTTTTAGATATCTTCGAATATAAATCTTCATAATTTTTGCACAAAAAGCAAGAACTGTGTGTATATATATATATATACACTTTGTTGTCAATTGTTTTATTTTTATAGTTTCATCCAGAAATATATTCATACACACTAACTTCCCTAATATATATATATATATATAGGGAGATTATGTGCTTAATTAATTAATTATAATTAAATGAATTAGGCGTGCATATCGGTTTAAATGTAAAGCGTAAACAAATCGAGAAAAAATCAATCTCTGTATGTACATTTCAGCCCATTAGGCCTCATCAGCAGAGCTATAGAACACTTCATATATATATATATATATATATATATATATATATATATATATAATAATAAACATTTTTGGTACAGGAAAACTTATAGAGTACTAAAAGTAGAGCAATCATATGTATGTAGGGAGATCATACAAGTTACGAGATGGTAATATTTTATTACGAAAATAAAATATAAAATATGGGGGGTGTATGAAAAATACGAAGGCCTTTTTGACCGGTTCTTTTTCAAGTATAAACATTTTAAAATATAAATATATATAAATATATATAAATAAAAGAGAGAATAGAAAAAAGATAAATGCTCTTTGAAATTAATTGATCTTGATTTGAAATATGCAAAACGGGTCTATCTATGTAGGAATATCGGACAAGCTCATCTGTCTTTTTGGGTTGTAGTAGACAGTCATTACTATTCTTCAAGTCTTCATGGGTCGTCCAGAAAGTCTTCAGCAGAGATACTGTGAAGAATCAACAACCCTATGATAAAGTATAGTATCAATATATCACTGCCTCAGCCAGTTAGAGTTGAAGGATGTGTAGAATTGTGTAGGGTGGATTTCAGCTAAATAAACAGTTGCAAAAATTTCAACAGTGTGTTTCATCATTTAATTCTATGCCCTGGTATTTTGTTCAGCAAACAAGTACCATACGGTCAAATATCACCCAGTAAGTGTTAATGAAAAAACACAGACAATACAACACAAACAATAAACACGAGACAACAGCAGCCTGATTTGTAACACCAAGAAGAGGTCAGATTGTCATTGGTAAAGATTCCCCTCTTGCTGATTTATACTAACTAGTACAAAATAAAAAACACCCTCCGGGCGGTGTAAAAATAGATTTTTGAAATATATTGCCTGAGGGGTGGGAGTTAAAAATTCAATGTCATCGAGTTTGTACCCTAAGTAAGTAAAATCATTAAATTCATTAAAGGATTAAGAAATAAAACAATTTGATATGTAAACTTTAAATATGTATTAAAATAAACAAACTATATATAGATATATAATACCGGTCATGTATTTATTAAAACTTGTTTTAAAAAACAATGAGGACTGTCTAATGTTGCATGTTCAAATTTTGAGTGTATTTATTCTATGTTATGACGATTTTGGGTAATGTGACATAAGCAGTGACGTAGTTTTTGTTATAGACACAAACCGGAAGCAAATCTCCATTATTAATAGATTTACTTGAGTTGGAGGCGCATGGCGTAAGGGTTATCATATCATATATTTAAAGTTTACATTTCAAATTGTTTTATTTTTTAATCCTTTAATGAATTTGATGATTTTACTTACTTACTCACTGACATTGAATTTTTTACTCCCACCCCTCAGGCAATGTTTCAAAAATCTATTTTTACATCACCCGGAGTGCGTTTTTTATTTTGCTAGTAATTCTAATGCATCATCTCATCCAATGAGACACAATGTATAAAGATGACTATTTTCTTTTCTGCTTAAACATAGTTCAACTGTAATTATATATCTTTGTGTGCATGTTGGAAGTAAAGAAGAATCTGGTATCTATTCAGAAAGAATCCTCCTACTCTAACCTCTTCTATACATGCTGCACCTATCCCTTGCTATTCCCTCTTACCTTTTACCCCCTATCAATGACTGACAGATGTCTGTAATACAAGAATCATCTCCTTTTAATCTGTGAGTGGAATGAAACATCCATTATTCACATTAATGACAACAGAGTTTTATGTCTTACTCAACATATACATTTCACATAGTGTTAATGACCTGGGGAAAGTATTATCTGCATTATTCGGACTATTGTCCCCATCTTTATTGTTATTTGTACGTTTCGGCCGATATGCCCTCCGGCCTTCTTCAGGTATTTCTTGTCGGACCCGGGAACCTTCTCGGACTCGGGAACCTTCTTTTCGTAATCGGGAGCTATCACGGAACTTCGAACTTAACCCTTTTAATCAGTCCACGGGGGTATCCTGTTCTCATTCCGCTAACCATAGCTGGGGTAGGAGTTGTGTTAATTATTTTTCTATGTTACTGCCACTACTCAGGATTGAACCCGGAATCCAAAGATAACGGTCATTTAGAACTGTCTTAACCTAACTACCTTATCCACTAGGCCATGTGTCCAATTGGTTTGAATTCAGAACTTTCCTTCTCATAAACTGGTCGGCTATACCAAGGTTAAAATCCATGTGTTGGGGGCATGTGGTGTAATGGTTAGAGTCGTAGGAAATGAACCCCCTCAACTGTTTGCATTTCACATAGTGCCAATTTCCTTGAGAAAGGTATGAATTCAACTATTCTCCCTCCAACTATGAGTAAATAGTAGGGCAGACTGGGCTTTTTAACCTTGGCTAGATAACTAGTCCAGGAGAAGGAAAACTCTGAATTCGAACCTGTTAAACTCCACTTTAGAAATTAACTTTGTGTCGCATCCTGCTCATGCAGAGGGGTTGGTGTGTGTGTGTGTGTGTGTGTGTGTGTATATATATATATATATATACACATCAAGGTTAAAAAGACCAGCCTGCCCTACTATTACTCATAGTTGGAAAGAGAATGCCCAAGGGAAATGCATGTATCCAACTATTCTCCCTCCAGCTATGGGTAAATAGTAGGACAGACTGGGATCTTTAACCTTGGTATAGAAACCAGTCTAGAAAGAAAACTTCAAACCTGTTTAACTCTGCTTAAAAAAATGACCTTATATTTTGTTTGTTTTTCATATAGAATTGACTGACTTGTTTTAACATACACTATTTTTCAAGGGCGTCCCATCATGGTGTTACAGATTTTGTTGGTAGCTCTTTGGTCTCAAGTTTGTTATGAGGTTGAAGACTGGTTAGTGCATGTGGTAACCAAACACTGCTGCCGTGTTCGGGTGCTGAGAGGGGGTTCTGATAGAACAAGATCAAGCTGCTGGGAAGTCTTCAGTGTAGAGAACCCAGGAGGTAATACTTTCAGTTTGAATGGCATCTCCTGTGGAGTCAGTGGTAATTTTGGAGGTAAATCCTGTTTGTTGGCAAACTTGTGGCTGTGCTACTTATGAGTCAGCCAGATTATTATAGGTTCGCTCCACAGTTAGCGGCCAATGGACCATGCTGGGTCTTGTCTTGTCATGTGTGGGAAGATATCCGATTGAGTTGAAGGGTGTAAGTTTCCGGAGATTCTATCGGTTCCAGTTGGTAACTTTGTCCCGGTCATTGATTCTGATTACATACTAGTGGTACTGCCACACTTCAGCAACCATTCCAGTGTATTCCTCATCTTTTGGAGTAGTTTCACTTTAGTAGTTGAAGTAGTTTCATTTACCAGTATATTACATACTGGTAAATGTATTTATGTATTTACCAAAGCCCTCCGCATGAGAAGGATGTGACACAAGTTCAATTTTAAGCAGACTTTAGCTGGTTTTGAACTCGTGGCAACGAGTCCATTTCCCACGACTCTAACCATTAGACTACACGCCTCCAAACGCCTGGGGAATGTGGAGTAGGCCTTCATCGCCATTACTTCCAGATGAACTCTGACCCGGAGTGGTAAGACCTGTTAGGATTTCATCAATGGGTTAAATAAATCAAAAAATGAGTTTTTAAAAAAGATTGAATACTCAACGAGAATGAATAAAACAAACTTTTTCTGGCATAAAATAACCCAAGGGCTGACATGTCGTTAAAACCAACCAACCTATCAACATTGTATCTTTCCAATTCTTTTCCATGGAATATCTGCATCTATATACCTTAGTATGTACATATCTATTCATCTTCATCAGTTCCTTCCTCCGGACTGGTGATATCTGTTAGGGTCCCATTCATGGGTTAAATAGAAAAAATAAGCACAAGGAGCTCATTGGGAATTTAATTTATTCTGCAACCAAAATTTCTTCTTTTTTTTTTTTTTAAATTATAAACCACATAGAGGGTACGTTGTGTAGATAACAATAAAGATGAGGACAGTAGTCCAAATAATACAAATTATCAAACCTTATCTAAAAAAACACCTGAACAAGGCCAAATGGTACATTGTTATCTACACAACGTTTTGGCCAAAGATGAGAACAAAATATGCACTTGTATGTACAAATGTGAAAAATGAAATTCTGCAAAATACAGAGTGACTATAAAATACTAACACATAAAAAAAAATTAATCATTTAAGTCTTTTGAGTTATAAAATATTGTCCAAGGAAATATAGTTTTAAGCTTTTTGAAAAAAATGATATCTCTACCTTTATGTGTTAGAACTGGTTGTCTCATAATTTCACCTCTGAATAAGCTGCTACCACAGCATTTGAGTGTTACTTGATATGTAAAGGGGTAAGATAACATAAGAATCAAGGTGCCTGTGTGATGGTTAACAACTTTGAGATCAAATCACTTTAGTCAATTGCCTCCATGAATTCAAAATCTTTACACATCTCTACCAGGTATCACACTGTGTTGCCATTTGCCAAATTAAATACTAAACCTAAAAGAAAGACCGAGGAAATGATAATAGTAAGACTAGAGTCATAAATGAAAATCTACATCTTCCTTTTGACTAGAAACCACAAGGTTCCTAGTTCGATACTGGCCTTCGCCAACTCAGCGTACGAGTAGCACAGGGATCTGTGTGATAAATTAAGGAGCTGATGGTAGGTGTGGCACTCCACCTCAGTCACAAACAAAAACAATCTTCTTGGTCTAATTCTAGTGAAAAGGGGATAGACTCCCTAGCTGATAGGCTGATACCGACTTTAGGCCACCCCCATGACTTTTTTATTCTTATTCCTGTTGATAGGGCTTAGAATATATTGACTGTATCGCCACCCCCCACCCCACCCCCCAAAAAAAGAGTGTCCTGTTACAAATACTAATTTGCAAACAGATCTATTTGACCCATGGATGGGACCCTAACAGGTACTACCCCTCTGGGTCAGAGTGGACTTAGGAGTAATGGTAATGAAGGGGGTATATTTCACACTCCCAGAGCTCCAGAAGTGGAGCTTCACTACCGGATGTGGTTTAGTGTCATACCCCTGGACACTTATTTTCTTATGTAATCACAAAGTCATCATTATATAAATAGCAACTTCCTCGAGATAAAACTGTCCATTAAATTCATTGCACAAACATCTGTTTTCCTATATTCACTTGCAGTCCGACTAAAATTGTCCAAATTGAACAATGAAGGGTCGTTATGTAAAATTCTATTTTGAATTAGAAAAGTTTCTATAGATTTTCCTAATGTTGTAACAAGACTCTAGAGAGGATTGTCTAAACTAGGGATCCCCAGCCCCCTTTTTTTCCACCATTGGCTAACTCCCATAGCCATTTGATGTTTTAAAAATCGTATTTCGTCCAATGTAGCAAACATCGCATTTTTGGTGATTCCTCTTTCCTTATTCTGAATAAGAATCAAAGACAAAAACAAATTCATATATTTCCAGACTTAAATGAAGAGGATATAAAAACAATTTCATACAAATTGTTATTATCTTTTTCAACCATAAAAGTTATCACATCAATTCTAAATTATGTACAATATATCCATTTTAATATTGATTATATCACAAAGTGTTTGACTCGGTTCTTGGACAACAAAGTCAAAATAAAATTCTGGATAAACATTGAGATATTGAAACGCTGTTCAAATAGAAATCAAAAAAGATCTTTAACATTAATTCTGAAGAATGTTCTGTATAAGCTTTTAAAAAAAGTATAGTGTACTATTATAGATGATAAGTAGTAGATGTTCAATAATAGTATCAATTGATAAATGAATGAATAAATAATAACAGAATTTTTAAAATCTTTGCCTTTTTCCCAAAATCTAGACATAAGTTAAAAATTTGGGGTAATTATATAACTTATATGAAGAATCTTAACTCATATTTCATAAATGAGGTGCGTGGTGTAATGGTTAGGATCGTAGGAAATGGACTCATCAACCAGAGTTCAATTCCTGGACGAAGCTGTTTGCATTTCACATGGAGCTAATAATCTTGGGAAAGGTATGAATCCAATTCTCCTTCCCGCTGTGGGTAAATAGCAGGGCAGACTGAACTCTTTAAACATGGCTAGGTAACCAGTCTAGGAGAGGGAAAACTCTGAATTCAAACCTGTTAAACTCCGCTTAAGAAATTGACCTTGTGTTGCATCCTGCTTGTGTGGTTTGGTTTGGTTTGTTGTTTTACGGCATATCAACCTCAGTGGGTCATTTAATGCTGATAAAGTTTTGAAATAAATCAATTCTTAATGGATAATACAATTTTTTTATAAATACATTTTTCTATTTAACCCATAGATGGGACCCTAACAGGTGCTAGGGCTTGACGTGACCAGCCAATTGATCGGAGGGGGCCTCTCCGACCGCCCGTCTAGCCCAAGATAGGGCCAAAGTGGAGTATTGCATGTCATGAACTGCTCACTCACCTGGGCTCTATCCTTAAGCATCACGGGTCGCCAGCCACGGCCAACAGGTGGCCCCATTGGGGGAGTCTTACCCCTCTGCAGAGGTGCAGTCGGTGCATTCTAACGCCCCAGCCAACAGGGCGGCTGCTTGTGTGGAGTGGTTGGTAAATTATATATATATATATATATATATATATATATATATATTTCATAAATGATAAATAAACAGTAAACTAAATTTGTACATATTTTAAATGATTGTAATTTAAATATGAAAATTTGCTAGTTAATAAAGAATATAATTCAAATAATGAGTAAATAGATAGATTTTTTAAAAAGTCATCACTTCCCTTATTTTCTTTTGAAAAAAAACATTAATTTTATCGCTTCCTAGAGCAATGAAAAAAAAAACACACCCGTTTAGTTCGATTGTATTGAATATATTCACTAAGCTTAGCTTGGGCCACTCAGAAAGGCACAGGGTGCATGGGGGTCCACAGGCCACAGTTTGCTCATGATAGTTTTAGACTTTCTTCCTAGGCTTAAACCTCTACTTCTGTTGCTGGTGGCAAATAGGTTACTATTTCAACCACTAAATGGAAATAAGTCTTGTCTTTAAGAGGACAAGCTTCTTTGTAAATCCATCATTGCCCGTATATAAAATACTGTTTAGTACTGTTTTTAAGATACAAAAAATATTTAGTACAAGAAGAATAAAAGGTCTTTTGTTTTTTAATAAACAAAAAAGCCCTTCTTTTTCATGAGGGGGGGATATCTTGAACTGGGGGGGGAATAACAGGATGTACAACTGATCTTTTAATAGAGACTTCAAAAAGTTAAGTATCTTTATTCAGTTTTAACACATAATTCACATCTGTATACTTTAAAAGAACTGGCACAGAAGGGAGGTAACTAAAAATATATACAAAGAAATTCAATCCCTTAAACAGAGTATCAATTCATCTTCATCCTTGTATTAAAATAAAGAAATAAAATTTAAAAAAATGAAAAAAAGGGATCAAGTTTAACATTACCAAACAGATTATAAAGCATATATATTCCGGAAACAAGCCAGGACTTTGGATTTTGTACATAAAACCTTCAACTCCTTTTTCTACTTTGGAATTTATAGTAACCTCTCACTTTTACTCTTTTACATATAAATATAAGAAAGAAATAATAAATATACAGAATGGCCCATGAAAGATTGAATCATACAAATAATATTAATCATTTAGTCTTTTCAGTTATAAAATATTCTTCAAGGAAATATAGTTTTATTTCTTTGCAAAAAAAAAACGATATCTTGTAGATTGCCTCCATTTTCACGGATACAAAGTTGCACCTTAATTCAAGAACTTTATATGACTCAAGGTTTCTGGGGTCAATTATCTTATCTCTGCATGAATATTATTCTTGATTTGTAGCAATGTCTTAAGTTTATTCAAATATACACACTCCTTTAAAGATGGAGTAATGGAGGCACATGGTGTAATGGTTAAAGTCATAGGAAATGGACATGATGCAACGAGTTCAAATCCTGGACAAGGCTGTTTGCATTTCACTTAGTGCTAATACCCTTGGAAAAGGTATGCATCCAACTATTCTATAATAAATAATAAATATACAGGATGTCCCATGAAAGATTGAATCATACAAATAATATTAATCATTTAAACTTTTGAGTTATGAAATATTGTCCAAGGAAATATAGTTTTATTTCTTTGCAAAAAAACGATATCTTGTAGATTGACTCCATTTTCTCAGATACAAAATTGCACCTTAATTCAAGAACTTTATATGATTTTGCTCAAGGTTTCTTGGGTCAATTATCTTATCTCTGCATGAATATTATTCTTGATTTCTAGCAATGTCTATTCATATCTATTATTCAAATATACACACTCCTCTTTAAATAACCCCACAAATAGTAGTCAGGTAGACAAAGCAATTGAAGGGGGTGGGGCATTTGAATTCTGTATTTCTTGGAAATTATAAACCTCTCAGTTGAATAGTAAAATTCTATTATTTTAATTTGGGTAATCTGAACATTAGCAACATAAATGAGAGTAACCTCCCCTTGTTTCTTTCACTTTGAAGAAGCCTTATGTTTTGGTCAGCCATTTTTATTTCACCGTAAATCTACACTGAAAATACAAATTTGTTCAAATCAATACAACTGAATGTTTTAACATGAAAATATCATAAAATGTGTTCTTAATTATGCTTGTGTAGTATTTGAAATGAACTTAATTGTTATTAAGAACACATTTTATGATATTTTCATGTTAAAACATTCAGTTGTATTGATTCAAACAAATTCATATTTTCAGTGTAGATTTACGGTGAAATGAAAATGGCCGACCAGAACATAAGGCTTTCTCAAAGTGAAAAAAACAAGGGGAGGTTACTCTCATTTGTGTAGCTAATGTACAGATTGTCCTATTTTGTTCTTTCACATTGTAACTTGACATTTTCAATTTGCTTAGATTACTAACAATATCTGAAAAATGATATAAAAGGGTTAGGTATATACTTGTAAAGTTCTGTGAAGCAGGGTCAAATTTAAATTCTCCTCCTCCCCCACCCGACTTGACAATGTCTAAAAAAAAAAGATTTCACCTTAAAAACAAAAAGTTCTTCCTAAATATGTCTCATTAAAGCAGAATGATAAAAGGTTTTTATGTAACACTTGATATTCTGACATCATTGCATCTAAATGAATAGATCCATCAACAATTAGATAAAACACTCAAGAAAATACTTAGTCATAGCTATTAATGCTGTCAGTCTAGACCAGAATTTGTCACAAGAGCCGACTTTTTCACAGCTGATTCTATTAAGATCAACTGAAATTTTGTTGATATAACTTCAAGTATCATTAGATCTATCAGCACAAACAGCACTTTTTTTTTTTTTATAGTAATTAATCTACTTAGAGATTATGTAAATATTTAATGATTTGTTTGTTTTACGGCATATCAACCTCAGTGGGTCATTTAATGCCGATAAAGTTTTGAAATAAATCAATTCTTAATGGATAATACAATTTTTTTATAAACTCATGTTTTTCTATTTAACCCATAGATGGGACCCTAACAGGTACTACCACTCCGGGTCAGAGTGGACCAGGGAGCAATGGTGATGAAGGGGTGCTCCACATTCCCCAAACCTCCAAAACTGGAACCTCACCATCAGATAGAGTTTAACGTCATTCCCAGGACATGTGGACCCGCAGCCACTGCCTTCTAGCACCCATATGATAAAAAGGGGTTGGGGCTTGCCAAATATTTAATGAATTTAAATCTAATCTGTATAATAGTAGGGTATTCTGTTGTAAGGTTTAATGAACTGTTTTGTTCAGAACAGCACACAGCATCCTTGGGTAATTCCCATCAAGATTTTTCTCCTAACATTTCATTAGAGTCCAAGCGGTGCAACCATACAGTAATACTGACATGGTTACAGTAGCTATAAGGAAAACAGTTTGCCAATATACTTACTCATCTGCTTGTTTCCTAAGAGTATTCATAGCAAGTTAAAATGATACTACAAAAACTACTAACAACTAGTTTACTTTAAGTATAAACTTCTGATTCGAGTGTCTATATATTTACCAACCCCTCTGCATGGACAGGATGTGACACAAGGTCAATTTCTTAAGCGGAGTTTAACAGGTTTGAATTCAGAGTTTTCCTTATCCTAGACTGCTTACCTAGCCAAGGTTAAAGAGCCCAGTCCACCAGTTTAACAGATTTGAATTCAGGATTTTCCATCTCTTAGACCGGTTGCCATACCAAGGTTAAAGAGTCCAAATTGCCCTACTATTTATCCGTAGCTGGAGTGAGAATAGTTGGAAGTATACCTTTCCCAAGGGTATTAGTGTTATGTGAAATGCAAACAGCCATGTCCAGGATTTGAACTCGAGTCAACGAGTCCATTTCCTACAATTCTAACCATTACACTATGCACTTCCTACTTCAGATTTGAATGTATAGCAACAAGTGTCACTATCCCAGTATTGGAAATAGGGTTAAAATTGCAAATTGTCGTCAAAATTAAAACAGAAAAATTTGGCTTGGGCATAGATTTTAATGAATTTAATTATTACTAAGGACACAATTCATGTTATTTTTTACTTAAATTTTAACCGTTAGTTGTGACAATTTGCAATTTTAACCGAAAATAGAATCATGAATCTAAGTTTTAAATCTCAAATTAAAACCAAACTGGAAAATTTTGTGCTCTAACCACTAAGCCAAACCTTATTAGAAAACACACAGTGAGAAGAAGAGGGGAATTATTACTTCCCCACCAACTCCGATGTGAAACTAATTCTTCCTTGTTGAAAGGTTTGTTAAAGGCATCAATCTGGCACGTTGAACAAAAAACCTCAAATCTTCAGTCTGCTACTCTACTCATTAAGACCAACTTGTAAAAGAATTGCTACAGAAAGCATTAAGGAAATGTAGAAATCTTTTCTGCTTTTTTTTTTTACTCGCGTGCAAGTAGGAAACCAAAATTGCATTGGCAGACAGTAAGAGAGAGAGTCACAGATCTAATAACCCATTGCCTATTAAGTACATCCTTAGTAAGAAGAACAGCTGAAAAGACACAAGTCTTATCTTTTTCTACTTAAACTATATATGTATGTATGTGTGTAAAAGAATGTATGAACAGTGTAGTTGTAAAAAAAGTGTCCATGCAGGTATGTGTGTGCACATATGGGGGACTGTAAAAATTTGTGTATGAATGTGTAAAAATTACAGTGTCTGCAAAATGTGTGTGTGTGTGTGTGTGTGTGTGTGTATGTGTATATATATATATATATATATATATATATATTATATATATATTATTATTATTATTATTATCATTATTAATAATATTATACTACAACTACTAAAGCTGAGTGAATCATTGTCTCCTGAAGGCTTTTTTTCTATTTAGTTTATTGTCACAAAATTCACACTAAAATATTCCTTGCTTTTAGGATTGAGTTATGTTTGAAAAAATTCAATTTTAGTTGGTTCTAATTAGTCATAATTTACAATTAGGTCAAAAACTGACCCATCTCTTACTTCACATTCTGCCTGTCACTTTCCCCTCTCTATATATATCTTGATTACTTCCTCATTATATATGTTAGTTTTTTGTGTGTGTAAAGAGAGAGATGAGAGAGTGATTGTGAGAGGGACATTTAACTTCTCACTTTATTTGTATGTTAAGATTCAGCAGCAGCAAAAGACCTGAATATATAAATTCAAGAAGAACTGTGTATATGGATGAATGTTTGGTTTGGTTTCTTTGATTGATGACATAACCTTTGCAGGTTATTTAATGCCAAAGCTATCCTTGTAGAAGAACAGTAGTGGTACTATTTAACCCATATCTGGGAGTGCATACCTTTCCCCAAGGGTATTAATCTGAAAGTAAGCATAATAGTGCAAATGGAGTTCGATGTCATTTACTACAATGTAAAAAGTCTATTATAATAAATGAATCGAAAGTCCATTAGGTTGGACAGCCGGATTTCTCCACTGAAAAAAATAAAGTTCTCCCAGTTTCTCCTGACCAAGTCCTTGTCGCCTGCAACAATCTTTTCTAGCAGTCCTTCGCCAAAGCTCACTCACCTCTTGTTCCTTGTTGTACATTAGTGTCCTCGTCAGCAAGACTGGAACGCAACTCCCCCAGTGTGTTAAGGCAGGCCTTAAATAATCATACTAAAATCCCACATCCAGGTCAATCGCTCAGTGTAGTAATTTACGTGCATACCGAGTTAGACCGACATCAAGCCACGACTCACAATCAGGAGAATGTGAGTTCAATCTCCCTAATCGTCTGCTACACTCCCCCTGATCTCATTTTGCACACTAGACACATTCATGCACACTTTGAGCTACCACAGGCATGATTTCTCTCACCACATGTATGAACTATAAACATTTGTATGTTGTGTGTGTGTGTGTGTGGGGATGAAAAAAAAAACTTGTGTGAGTAAAGGTAAGAATGTGTGCATATTTACACAACTCCTCCTCCACCACAAGCAGGATGTGACACAAGGTCAATTTTTAAGTGGAGTACAGCTGATTTGAATTCAGAGTTTTTCCTTCTCCTTAACAAGGCAAAAGAATCCACTGCCAAAACTACCACTGTTGCTGGTGTGCGTGTGTGTGTGAGGGGGGGGGGCAGATGGATGCATGCCTTTCCCCAAGGCCATTAGCGTGAAGTGAAACAACCAAACTTAACTGGATTTGAACTCAGGTCACTGACTTCATTTCCTCCTATGCACACCTTGTGGATATTGGTAAATGTGTGTGTGTGTGTGTGTGTGTGTATTGGAATGTAAAAAAGAAAAATGTGTGTGTATATGTATGAATACATAAAACTTAGTGTGCTGTTAAGTGTATGAATGTGTTAAACTTACTGTCCATGTCTTCACATGAGTAACCAAACTCATCCGGGGATTTGAACTAGGGTCACCGATTTCATTTCCTCCGACGATAACAGTTACCCTATGCACACCTTGTGGATAAAAGTAAAAATGTGTGTGCGTGTGTGTATAGTTATTTACTAACCTTAGCATAGATGTGGCACAAGGTCAAATCTAGCTTGCTAACCATTACACCATCTGAGGTGCCCATAGTTAGTTATTTATTAAGCTAAGCTTAGATGTGGCACAAGGCCAGAAGTATGGGGCGTGGAATGAGAATTGAACTCACTAACAATGGTCTGTAAATCTAGCTTGCTAACCATTACACCACATGAGGTTCTCATGTGTATGTATATATGTATGAATATAGAAACCTTAGTGTACTATTAAGTGTATGAATGTGTAAAACTTAGTGTCCGTGTGTTCACATGAGTAACATAAGTATGTCACAAAAGGAAAAACATTGTTTGAAAATCTCTACAAAAAATGTTAGACATCAGAAAATAGACATAATGCAGACAGCATGATTCCTATTGTTGAGGCAATCTGACCTCCTTGTCATGTGAACTGCATTATTAATAAATACAGATATAAGCATATAGATGATGATGATAATGATGATGATGATGATAGGGGGGATGGAAGAGCCAACGACTGTGATGAGACTGATAAGGTATAATGATCAACAGTCAAAAATGCAAGCAATGGGGATATACAACTCTTGGTGAAAGTAAATAGTTACATTCTTTTACATTGACCAATCAGCTTCAAAAAGATGAGCAAAGGTGTCTGTGTGGGTGTATGTGTGAGTGTGTGTGAGTGTGTGTGTGTATGTGTGAGAGTGTGTGTGTGTATGTGTGAGAGAGTGTGTGTGTATGTGTGAGCGTGTGAGAGAGTGTGTGTGTATGTGTGTGAGCGTGTGTGTATGTGTGTGAGTGTGTGTGTGTGTGTGTGTGTGTGAGCGTGTGTGGAGTGAGTGAGCGTGTGTGTGAGTGAGTGAGCGTGTGTGAGCCTGTGTATGAGTGTGTGAGCCTGTGTATGAGTGTGTGAGCCTGTGTATGAGTGAGTGAGTGAGCGTGTGTGAGAGAGTAAGCGAGTGTGTGAGAGTGAGAGTGAGTGTGTGAAAATGAGTGAGAGTGAGTGTTTGAAAGTGAGTGAGAGTGAGTGTGTGAAAGTGAGTGAGAGTGAGTGTTTGTGTGAAAGTGAGTGAGAGTGAGTGTTTGCGTGAGAGTGAGTGAGTGTTTGTGTGGTGTGTGTGTGAGAGAGTAAGTGAGTGAGTTTGTGTAGTGAGTGTGTTGTGTGAGAGAGTAAGTGAGTGAGTTTGTGTAGTGAGTGTGTGTGTGTGAGTGTGTGTGCGTGCGTGCATGCATAGCATTCATGAAGGCAGTATGTAGTATAACTTTAGAATATAAAAGAGCAATTCTTTATCATTAGTAGCACACTACATCCATCCATACATACATAGATAGTCTTAGTCACAATGGAATGCTTTAGTTAAAAAGAGAAGAACTAATTGGTTGGAAGAAGAGGGTTTTTTTTTTTTAACTAATCACACATCATTTGACCTTATTATGTAAGCGGCAAGTCACATGATTAAGTGGAGATCACAGGGTGAAGAATACAAAATTGGGCAATGTGTTAAAAAGAGATCAACAAGATCTTGCTTGAATTTCCTTTCTGTCTTTTAGGAGATCCAATTAAAAAAAAACCCTTGCCTTAAAGAATTAGTGATAGCAAAGTGGTTGGAGCATTGTACGGCTTTCAAGCAGAACATCTTTTAACTGCTATGCTAAAACGGCATACAAGAAATTATTTACCATGAGGAGGACTCGGCAGAAATACCTATACATTACCAGGGATGCTGAGAGCTTTTTGATTTAGTGCATCCTGGGATGCAGAATCACTGAAGAGTGGTCAATCATTTCCATCATAAGACAGGGGCGCTACCAGCACAGAGGGTCGGTAATATGTAATTTGTTTAAAAGACGTCTATGATAATAAAGAAATGTGCAAATAGAAAATGTCTTTGTTGTCATTCATGTCTGCAGTGAAGTTATAGCTTATAAAATGAAAAAAAAAAAGATTTTTTAAAACCTGCTTTTACCACTTGTAAGTTTCATTAATATGCAGTTTTGATTTCTGTTACACTATGTGTGTGGGTGTGTGTAATATATATATATATATATATATATATATATATATTAATAATTTGAAGGCAATTACAATGCGTATAAAAAATAAAAACAAAAAGATGTTATTTTTGTCTTATCGATTTCGAAGTATAAACTTCATCATCAGAGGTTCATATCAGAATTTCTGATATGAACCTCTGATGATGAAGTTTATACTCCAAAACCTCTGATGATGAAGTTTATACTTCGAAATTGATAAGACAAAAATAACATCTTTTTGTTTTTATTTTTATACGCATTGTAATTGCCTTCAAATTATTAATATATTATTACCAATTATATATATATATATATATATATATATATATATATATATATATATATATATATATATATATATATATATATATACACACACACACACAAAATGGAGAATAAATGTGAATAAGTATTGGCATATGAAGGTGCTCAATGCTAAAATAGCAGAGCAGTTTTAAAAATCAAATATTAAATATTATGGATATAATATCCTGTTTTTTTTTTAAGACACCGTTTTTTTTTAAATCTTAACATTTTGACTGTCTGATGATTGCAAGTAAGCATGAAACTTTAGTTATGGGATATTAAATTCATAATATTTAATTATATATATGATGGACTCTCCCGTCGATTGACGTATGAGTGTTCATACAATGAACATCCACACAGTGATTTGTCTATAGTGGTGAAGGCTTGTGTTGGGCCATCCACACTTTTTAGCACAGTCAATAGGAAAGAATTGGTGCATCAAGGGTTGCCACAAACCCAATCAACGACCGACCTCAGGAATTTGAATTCAGAGTTATCCCTCTCCTAGACTGGTTACCTACCCAAGGCTGAAGGGCCCAGTCTGCCCTACTATTTAACCCATAGCTGGAGGGAGAATATATGGATTCATACCTTTCACAAGGGTATTAGCGCTATGTGAAATGCCAACAGCTTTGCTTAGGAATTGAACTCGAATTGACGAGTCCATTTTCCACGACTCTAACCAGTAGCCTCATATATATATATTAATATATATATATATATATATATATATTAGTGAGAATAGTATAGTCACAGTTGATGGTGCTTAGTGCGTGGTCACCTCTGCATTCATCAAAGACTAAGAGGTTTTATACATATATGTCACTCAACATGTTCTAGGCCCAATACTTTTAAACTATTAACCAAACAATCCTAACTTATTCAGTGTTTAATGCTTCATGTAATAAAACAACAAAAACATAGAATTTATATCTATTTGCCAGATGGAAAATATAAAAACAAGTTTATATACTAATTTACAACCATTAAATATTGGCATTCTACAAATACCATTGTTATTTCATTAAGAAAATGTGTATATGCATATCTACATATAACATAATACATTACATATCAGATAACATTTTATATATAAAACTACACACATATACACAGTACCATTTACCTAAGTTAAATATACTAAAGTGCTCAATACAAAAGGTAGAGCAATAAGTAATAGAGTAAGCCTAATGAGTCAGAGAATATCTACCTAGGATTCTCCTAACAGATCATCAGGATAATTCTAATTCCTCAGAATTATCCTGATGATCCATTAGGAGAAACCTAAGTTGATATTCTGACTCATTAGGCTTACTCTATTATATATATATATATATATATATATATATATATAAGCTCATAAAATGTATAGCCACATTGAAGGGACTTGATAAGTTGAAACACGTGTCTGTGGATGATTATATATGCTCCCTGGGGTTGAGCACTTTGGAGGGGATCTCGCTGATGACCGCCAACTAAAGCATAAATGCAACGCTCTCCTATAAAAGGGATGGAGCACTCTATGATGACCTATACATATATACATACAGATGCGTGTATTAAAACAGCTAAAATCCCCTTTGTATTCTGTGGGTGATGATAGGCAAGCGGTTAAGCTGTCCAACTGCTGCTGAAGCGATCAGATTTCTATCCCGGCTGTAGGTAGCTCAGAAAATGTCTAGCCACATTGAAGAGACTTGATAAGTCGAAACACGTGTCTGTGGATGTCTCTCTCTCTCATATATATATATGGGCCGGGTTAGCTCAGTCTGTAGAACGTTCGGCTAGAAACCACAAGGCTCCTAGTTCGATACCGGTCCTCGCCAACTCAGCATATGAGTAGCACAGGGATCTGTGCGGTAAAGTAAGGAGCTGATGGTAGGTGTGGCGCTCCACCTCAGACGCCAAAACAATCTCCTTGGTCTGGCGCTATTGAAAAGGAGATAGACTCCCTCACTGACTGGTTGATACCGACTTTAGGCCACCCCAACGACTTTACTTACTTTTTATTATATATATATATATATATATATATATATATATAATATAAAAACCAGTGAAATGAAAATGAATCCCCCCAATGAACACAGATGGTTCACAGAAATCCTTAATAAGCAGAAGAAACTGAAAAAAAAAAAAAAAAAAAAAAAAAAAAAAGGTCTTATAGAGAAGGATGAGGTGAATTATTTTTCAAGCGGAAAGAAAACGTCTTATTCTTTTCACCATCCTCTTCATACCCTTTTAAAAAAAGAGATCTAGCCCTTGAAAGAGCAACACTTGAATGAGTCCAGATGATGACTGTTAATAGTAATTAGGGAGAGCAAGCTTCACACCTGTAAAGATTTACTCTGGCAGCAGCAGCAGCAGCAGCAGGCTGCATCAAAAAACCAGACATTTAATTCTACATCCACCCACCCCCACCATGTTCGGTTAAGAAAGGCAGAAAAAAATCTTAAAGACAAATGAGAAATAGAAAAAAAAAGAAGATCAAATCAAATAAAGATGTAAGATTACGAGGAGAAAGGAAAAAAAAAGGGGGGGAGCAACAAGGGCACCTGCTGTGCACTTTAAAAAGATACTCAAAGAGTACAAATCACAATTTCAACTCTATTAATAATGGTGGTTCTAAGATTTATGGTCAAATCATACTGAAAACACCAATTCTTACCAACTTAAGCCACAATGAGCAGGTGCCCAATTTAATAAACCTATTACTTAAACTCTTAACGTCCTATACCGCCTCATTCCACCCGGCCAGAAGTCACATTCATTTTCCTAATCTACCCCAAATGATAGCCTTTGTTTAAATGTAATATTAAACATTTAGAAGTCTTTGATTTAAGGAAAATAACAGACAACTTTAGAGGAAAATGTCATTTTTAGTCATTTTTTTGATAAATCCTTATAGGAATTGGGCTCTGGACTTAGAAAATTCTCAACAGGATGTTAAGAGTTTTAAGCATAACATTTATTATTTAGATGTAGATATAATCTATTAGTAATGGAGATTCGCTTCCGGTTTTTGTCTGTAACAAAAATTATGTCACTGCTTACGTCACATTACCCAAAATCATCATAACATAGAATAAATACACTCAAAATTTGAACATGCAGCATTAGACAGTCCTAATTGTTTTTTAAAACAAGTTTTAATAGATACATGACTGGTATTATATATCTATATATAGTTTGTTTTATTTTAATACATATTTAAAGTTTACATTTCAAATTGTTTTATTTTTTAATTCTTTAATGAATTTGATGATTTTACTTACTTAGGGTACAAACTCACTGACATTGAATTTTTTACTGCCTTTTTACTCTCAGGCAATATGTTTCAAAAATCCATTTTTACATCGCCTGGAGGGTGTTTTTATTTTGTACTAGTATGAATAATTTGTTTATATATCTAGATAATCAATGAAAATAATTTATAATAAACTCTTTCAATCTTTTTTAAATGCATGTCACAATGTCATTGTTTTTATTTACTTTAACTTTTAACTAAATAGATCTGTTTGAGAGAAATAAATGTTTGGCCATTTTAAATGATAGATTTTTGTACTGTATATAAAGTCGTCAGGGCGGCCTAAAGTTGGTATCAGCCAGTCAGCAAGGGAGTCTATCCCCTTTTCAATAGCGCTAGACCAAGGAGATTGTTTTTGGCGTCTGAGGTGGAGCGCCACACCTATCATCAGCTCCTTACTTTACCGCACAGATCCCTGTGCTACTCATACGCTGAGTTGGCAAGGACCGGTATCGAACTAGGAACCTTGTGGTTTCTAGCCGAATGCTCTACCGACTGAGCTAACCCGGCCCAGTACTGTATATAATTGGTCTCTAATTATATTACTTACTAAGTAAGTAAGTAATATAATTGGAGACCTTAATTGTTGAATTAACTTAGACATAAAATAACCCAACAAGGGTTGACATACCATAAAACCTACCAACCAACCATTATTCCAAGAATATCTTATGCCTTTTTCATAAATATTTATTTATATTATGTATGATAAACGCCAAAAATATTTAATGTTTAACAATTGTTTATATTAAAAGGAAATATAATAGTCTCGCTATTACCAAACATTCATTTGAATTGTCTGTATCAAATGTATTTAATCATTTCCCAACATCATAGTCCAACCAACTAAGTGAAGAAATTTGGGTAGACTGATACGTATTCAACTGTTACAAATTGAATGTATTTGCCTCATCATACCCCACTTGTATGGGCTGGGCACAAGGCCTCGTTTTATTGTGGGCCCACCCACAAACCGAAGCTCATGGGCGGGAAAGAACAAAAATTGCATCAATCCCGTCGGCATTCCCCACAAGAAGGGCGCCTCAAGCGCTGGGCAATAAACCCAGTTAAGTCAAGGGGGCAGGTGTTGCCTGGGGGGATAGCCCCATGGGATCGACTATTATTAAACTCTCAACAAGCCCAGAGGGGGGGGGAAGAGGGGGGAGAGAGAGAGGGGGAGAGAAAGAGAGGGTAGAGAAGAGAAGAGAAGAGAGGGTGAGAGAGAGAGGTGGAAGAGAGGGGGGAGAGAAGAGGAGGAAGAGAGGGGGAAGGAAGAGAGGGGAGAGAAGAGGGGGAAGAGAGGGGGGAAGAGAAGAGGGGGAAGAGGTACCACACCAGACTAGACATCAAAGAGAAAGAAAAATAATTGGGGGGGGGTTACAAAAGACAGACAAACGAGAGACAAGACAAAGACGAGAAAGAGAGAGACAGAGTGACAAAAGAGAGAGATGAGAAATAGAGATGAGTGACGAGAGAGAGAGACAGAGACAGAGAGAAAGAAAGAGATAGAGAAAAAAAGGAGAGAAAGAGATATACTGTAAAGAGGTCATCCGTTAACACACACACATTGATAAAATGAGAAAGCCAGGCAAATATCCAGTTATGCCAAGCATAAATGTTTCTAATTCATACATGACTTTTTCTTTCTTCCACCTGCCCCCCCCAACACCTTTTAGAGGATAAAATTCTGTTTTTCATTAAAGGATATCATTGTATTTCTTCAACCAATTGACCCTCATTTGAATAAAAAACAAATTAAGTCAAAATGACAATGGAAATGGCACTACTTCAATTGACCAACTTCTACATTGTAAAACTTTTTTTTTTTCATTCTAGAAACACTAACTATTTATATATATATATATATATATATATATATATATATATATATATCACACACACACACACACACACACACACACACAACTACATATAATACTGTAAAAGATAGAAACAAAGATATTTCAAATGACTTAGATTCAGATAAACATGGGTCAATTAACAATATCTAAAGAATCTTAGCATCACGTACACATGAGTTCACATTAGGACTGAACTGTTTATTTCCCACCAAAACCTGAGGTCCAAGTTCAAGCCTGGTTAAAGGCAGGACTTCTGATTTTTAAGCAGCAAATCTTTCAATTGCTCTTCTCAATTTAGCCTTATGCCTTACTAAGCTTAAAATATATATATTTTTTAAACTTTAGTTGAAGATGTAAACAATTGTTTAGCAGATATCTCTTTCTGAAGAATAATTAAAGTTCCAATTACCGTCGAACTGGGAAGACAAGGCAACAAACGGTTGTGACTCAAATACAAACCCGAATGCTACAAAGTCCACTGCAAAATGACAAAGTATATATAAGACTCCACAATGTCATTCAACTCCAGCAGTGTCCAAGACAGTTGGTATAAATAGGAATCAAGAATGACCCATTCATGAATCTGGGTGATTCCATTCTTTGAGTTCTGATTGGCATCCAACCTCCAAGACTACTTCACAATTATCTACAAACTTTTTAGGTTTACAAATAAAGCAAATTGACTATACAGAGACAAATCACGAGAATGCACACCTGAGACAGTGACATTGAAAATAAACAAACAAACAAAAAAACTATACATGAATTGAACTCAAGTGGTTAGAAGCTTATAAAATATACCTTTGATTCTGGTTATATTATTTTAATATTAATATATAATTGGGAACAACCCTCTAAACAATAAACCTATATAAAATATCGATGCACATATTAGCATATATTATTAAGTTTAGATTGAACACAAGGCCACAAGACTTAGTAAAATAAATTTGTTTTAAAAATTGAAATTGTTAAATTTTGTATCCAATTTCTGGGCCAAATGTTGCGAAAACAAAGAATTTTAGTGCATTTTAACTGATGATCTTTGATGCTATTTCCACAAACAATGGTGTAAGCAACAGATCTAATTTATTGTATCATTATTCAGTATACCAACATACAACTTTCGATGTTTGAAAGAATTTTATATTTGAAAAAAAAAAAAAAAAGTTAAAAATCAACCTACCCTAATGGACATATGCACATGAATATATATAATAAACTGATTAGGATAGTGTATAAAATGTGTTGTATGATACTATAGAAGAGCAGGTTTTAAAACTAAAAATATAAAGTAATGGCCTGACATTATTTGGTCTGTTACTTATGACTTCATATGTTGCCATAATCATCTCAGTCTGATGAGTAAGGCAATAGATGAAACTAAATGATAGAGCAAATAATGCAGGACTATAATTTTAATTAAGCTACTTGTACAGTAAATACAAATTTAAAAACAAATTGATTGTTGCTGGGTCTTTCATGCTTGGATGATTATCAATGGTAGAAGAAACAAGTCAATAACAATCTATTTGTTAGTGTTTATTAATTCGTTTTACTTTACTATATAACACACACAAACCAAACATGGTATAATGGTTAGCATGCTAGATCCATTGCTCATGAATAGCAAGTTTGATCCTTGCTGGATTCCCCATACTTGAAAACTTGTGTTATATAATATACTATATAAGAGCTGGGTAAATAACTACACACGCACACACACACACACACACATATATATATATATATATATATATGTAAAAATGGAAAAGGAATTGAATCCGACAATATGAGGAAAAATGAGTAAAGAAAAGAAAAGTAAATGGATAAAATGAATTTAATCGATATCACATTAATCGATATCACTTACACATGTGTTTCGGTCAGTTTATGTGTGTGAAAATATTTCGCACACATACAAGAATCGACCTTCATCAGAAAAAATAAATGTTCACTCTGATGAAGGTCGATTCTTGTATGTGTGCGAAATATTTTCACACACATAAACTGACCGAAACACATGTGTAAGTGATATCGATTAATGTGATATCGATTAAATTCATTTTATCCATTTACTTTTCTTTTCTTTACTCATATATATATATATATATATATATATATATATATATATATATATAATATATACACACACACAGATATATATACATATATATGTGTGTGTGTGTGTGTTGATAGATGAGAAGTCCACAGCCTCATGAAGAAAAGTGCTTATTAAAGGCAAATATTTTTCAAGATGTTCTCCATCATGAGCAATGCCCTTAATATAATGGTGAATAATAATCATATAGATTAAATATTGTATAGTGAAAATTTCAGCTCAAAATGTCACCTAACAAAATGTCACCTTACAGACTTATTGATGTAATGTATTTGTATGAAAGAGAGAGATTTTGAAATCTTGTTAAAAACAAAACTTTTGATGGCCATATGACTTAACAGATCTTAGCAAGATTCCGTGACCAAATTTTAATGTTTCTTGACACAAATTCTTTAAGAATTCTGACAAATGACATTCAAAAGTCTAGAGAGCAGGTAGAAAACTTTGGGCCTTATATTCTTATGCTAATTTGAGTAAGCAATTTTTAAAATTGCTTTTTTACTCTCGTCCTTTTTTTTTTTTTTTACAGTAACAAGAAGTTAACTAAAAAGTTTACAAATAAATAAATACCTACGATTTTGTGGAAAATTGATGTTGAAAATATTCAAAATAATTGTTTTATTACATGCATGCAACATTTTATTTGAGAGGGACGGGGCTCAGTTTTCATTTCAAATTGTTTTATTTTTTTTACTCCTTTGATAAATATGAGGATATGAGGATTTTGCTTTCTTATGATACAAACCCTCTAACATTGAATTTTTAACTCCCACCCTCTCAGGCAATGTTTTTCAAAAATTAATTTTTACAACGACCGGAGGGTGTTTTCGGTTGTTAGTTGATACTAATTAAATTAAGTTATTAACTAATAATTCTAACTTTAGATTTTGTTGTAAACCTACATGAAAAGTTTTAGTGCAGCCTTATTAACAGACAATAAATTTCAATGTAGGGTTTAAATATGAAATGCCCCGCACTCTTAAAGGAACCCAAGAGTCAAAAATCTTCATATTTCTTCTTGTTTCTCAAAATAATGAATAGAGAGGTAGGTCATTAAGAAATAAGGCAAGATCTTATTATCGTGTCAGCCCCATAAGTAACGAAGCAAATTCCCTTAACTGTCTTAGTGCATGTTCATAAAACCCTGGAGCAAAACGGAATTCTTCAGACAAAAACCATTCAACATACAAGTGCTTGTAAAGAATAAATGGTGCATGAAGAATGGAATCTTAAAGATAAAAAGAAACACAGAAAAAGAATTCTTCACCCACCCACCCCATTTGCATATTTTACTGTCAGATAACAGTCCAATTTATTAATGTGTCTGCTCGATGAATATGAAAAGAAAAGAAAAGGGGGGGGTATTTAAGTGATTTTTTCTTTTCTTTTAACTGTTCTATAAATAATATTCTAGATAAAAATAAAAAAATCTAAAAGTACAATAAGAATAAAAATTGCCCTGTCAGCAGGGTTTAAAATAAACTGACTATATCCCCTGCAAAGGAGTAAGAACCCCCCCCCTAAAAAAATATGGGTGCTCTGAGTATATATTTACCAACCCCTCCGCATGAGTAGGATGTGACACAAGGACAATTTCTTAAGCAGAGTTTACCAGGTTTGAATTCAGAGTTTTTCTTCTAGACTGCTTACCTAGCCAATGTTAATGAGACCAGTCCACCCTACTATTTACCCATAGCTGAAGGGAGAGTAGTTGGATCCATACATTTCCCAAGGGTATTAGCATTATGTGAAATGCAAACAGCCTCATCCAGGATTTGTAAGCAAAAACCCCTTAAGAAACAACTACACAAAAAATGTAAATATGAATGTGATTCTCTAACCTCTAGGCATAAAGTAACCCTAGATGTGTTGACATGTCATTAAAAATCAATGAATCTAAAATTTGAACTTTGCCAGCTAATGCCTTTTTGTTCACACTGATAAAAACACTGTGCCACCCATAAATCTACACATAAAAAAAGAATAATAATACTTTTTAAAAATTCATACCTAAAATAAATAAAATTTTAATTAGGCTGAGCAAATTTACCCAAAAACCAAAAGGTTGGAAATTAGCTGAATTTTAATCAGTGCATGTTACTTACTAAAACCCTGAGAATTGGTGCAAAGGGAAACACACACACATTTAATTTTAGTCTTTATGTTTAAAATATATATATATATATATATATATATATATATATATATATATATATATATATATATATACCCTTGAAAGGAAGGAAAAACTAAAAAAAAAACATAATTCTGTAATAAATTTATTTCGACTAAAACTTAAGGGGCTTTTAGAAATTTAAATAAATTTCTAAGAAATAAATATTGCTCTGTATTTAATCTAAAAAGATTATCATACATTGAGCTCTCATTAGGGATTATTAAAATACATGTATTTGCACCTACTAAACATGTAATAACCATACAGTGTGAATTTAAAAATCCCATGTAGAATCATCCCTTACTACCAGTTTTTGTATACCTTATATATATATATATATGTTGGGAGGTTGATTTAGAAGGCTATCACAATGCAGTTTGGAATAAATAAAAAAATAATAATACAGTAACAATGGTGTTGTGTGTTGACCTGTATTTTTTATTATTTCTTGAATTTTCGAGGTAATACCTCTTTATCAAAAGAATTGAACTGAAGCAGTATAGCTATGGCATTTCTTCCCAAATTCCAAACTGCATTGTGATAGCCTTCTAAATCAACCTCCTAACCAATACATACACAATGCTTCAAGCAAATTATGAAACTCTCATATATATATATATATATATATATATATATATATATATATTATATATATATATATATATTTTTATGAAGTTGTTTCCAATATTTAGGGAATTAGAAATGTATGCATTGCTATTTTCTTTTGGGCCAACATAATACGGACAGGGATCAGTTTAATTCAGTTGGTAGAGCATCCGATGAAATCACTAGGTTCCAGATTCAATACTGGCCCTTTCCAATTCAGTACATGAGTAGCACAGCTTGGAACTGTGAAATAAACTTGAAAGCTGATGGTAAGTGTATCACCTCACCTCAGATGCAAAAAACAATCTCCCTGGTCTAATACTTGCAAATGTCTGAGGTTAGGGAATTGCATTCATTATACAATCATATTTACATTAATTTTTGTGTAGCTTAAGAGTTTTTTTATATAATTTCTTTCACACTGTCCCATCAAATACAAATGATTTTCAAACAGATCTATTTGACCCATAGATGGGACTCTAACAAGTACAACCCCCTTGGGTCAGAGTGGACCTGGGAGTAATGGCAATGAAGGGGCTACTCCACACTCTAAGATCTCTAGAACTGGAGCTTCACTATCAGAGGCAGTTTAGTGTCATACCCAGGTACCCTCTTTTTGTGGGTGAGTTCTCTTCTGCAGGAGATAGAGTCAGCATATTCTGAGACCAACCAACAGAGTAGAAAATTAAGTTAACAACGGTGTGTGCTGTCTTGAACAAATCCTAGAAGCAATGAAGGAGTGTGTTTATTTTTGTTGGCAGTAAGTTTAACTCACAATAAGTTATTTTGTATAAGACACAAAAGTTTCACCATTCAATCTAGAATTTTTCAGATTTAATTAGGTGTCAAGATTATTTGATTGAGAATTCCAATTTATTTTCAAGGAACAAACACAAAAACCCTTTTTTTCAAATAACCCTTATCCATTTGACAAAAAGACAATTCTACTAACCTTTTTGCCAAGAGACGATCATGAATGGGGGGGGGGGTGTCACTGATTCAAATCTGACAGGAAGTGAAAGCAAAGAATTATGACAGAGACATTGCTTCAAATATCACGTTGATGTCAATTGTGTTTCTTCATTGAACCCCAAATATAAATTTTTGGATAAGTAGGGCAACAAAAATATTTCGGCTTTCACAATGGGACGGTCTTGCATGAGTGAAAAAGAAGACTTTTCATAAATGGAAGAATATAAAAAGTCCTACTTTAGTCTTGTTACTTTACATTCCAGGAATACACACAAAAAAAATAAAAAATAAAAAATCATATATATATGAGAAGGAAAGGATTGGGTAAATCTGACAAAATGTGGTTCAAAATAGAGGAAAATGCGGATAAAACAACACAACTAAATTCAAATGATATTTTGCCTTGATTTTTGCGAAGTTTTTTTCAAATTTATTATGAAGACAAAATGGGTTTTATAGACTACATTTATGCTGAGAAGGTAATTTTTGGGGTGGGCAAAGGATGAGGGGGTGGGTTACAGAGTGATAAGATGAGAGGCGAAAGGAAAGGAAAGAGGGGAGGGTTAGATGTTTGAGTGAGGAGGTGAAGAAAAAAGGGTTTGTTTTATCTGCATTTTTCCTCTATTTTCAACCCCCCCCAATATATATATATATATATATATATATATATATATATATAGATAGATAGATAGATAGATAGAGAGAGAGAGAGAGGTGTGTGTGTGTGTGTGTGTGTGTGTGTGTGTGTGTGTCAAAGAGAATATACTCAGCAATTCAAGCTCAAATTCTGGAGGAGGCTGTTCAAATTTCATTTTGGGCCAATGCCTTTGGGAAATCCATGTATTCATCTGTTCTTCTTCCCTCTAAAATAACAGGGCAACTTAGCCTCATTAGAGGTTATAAAATTAGAGTTATATATGTGAGCGTATGTGAGAGAGAGAGTGTAAAATGAGCAAATCGTTATAAATTTCCTTTATTTTTTGCAAAAGTGCTCAAATACTGGCTAGTAGAGCAGAATAAAACCTAAAACAAATTGTTTCCTTACCTTCCTCATGTCAGTCCCATGACTATAAGTTTCATGGATTTAAGAAAATAAATACTAATAGTAAAGTTGACGTAGTGACCTGTTGTGGAGTCTATCCCCTTTTCCAATAAAACTACACGAGTTGAACTTTCATATGGTTTTTACTAAATGATTCTATCATTTGTACAACATGAGTTATTAAGTTTTAAATTTTAGAACTGCTACAAGACTTTATGAACATCCTGTGTGTGTATGTGTGTTTATATTAGAAAAAAAAAATATTTACCAACCCCTCCGCACGAGCAGAATGCGACACAAGGTCAATTTATTAAGCGAAGTTCAACAGGTTTGAATTCAGAGTTTTCCTTCTCCTAGACTGGTTACCTAGCCAAGGTTATAGAGCCCAGTCTGCTCTGCTATTTACCCATAGCTGGAGGGAGAATTGGATTCATACCTTTCCCAAGGGTATTAGTGCTATGTGAAATTCAAACAGCTTCGTCCAGGAATTGAACTCGGATCGATGAGTCCAGTATATATAAATATATACACATAAACTTGGTAGGTTAACAAAACTAACAACAATTTCTACACAATTTATCAAAGTTTGAATACACAAGATACAGTTATTATTTACTAAACAGTTTGGTTTAAGTCTAGTATACAGGTTTGGTTTTGTTTTGTTTTATGGCATATCAACCTCAGGGGTCATTTAATGCCGATAAAGTTGTGAAATAAATCAATTCTTAATGGATAATACAATTTTTTATAAATACATTTTTCTATTTAATCCATAGATGGGACCCTAACAGGTACTATCACTCTGGGTCAGAGTGAACCGGAGAGCAATGGTCATGAAGGGGTGCTCCACATTCCCCAAACCTCCAAAACGGGAACCTCACCATCAGATAGAGTTTAACGTCATTCCCAGGACACGTAGACCCTCAGTCACGCCTTCTAGCACCCATATGATAAAAAGGGGCTGGGGCTTGCCATAAGGGTAATAGGGTTGGGAAAATCATATAGGTGCTAGGGCTTGACGTAACCAACCGATTGATCTGACCGCCCATCTAGCCCAAGACAGGGCCAAAGTGGAATATTGCAAGTCATGAACTGCTCATCCACCTGGGCTCTATCCTTAAGTATCACGGGTCACCACCCACGGCCAACAGGTGGCCCCATTGCAGAGGTGCAGTCGATGCATTCTAACGCCACAGCCGACAGAGCGGTCTAGTATACAGGTTTTAGATTGCTTACAGTATCTTTATTTACTAAGTGGTCACCCATTTCAGCACTGAACAGGCTTATAAGTGCTTAACTTTGGTGATGTGGTAAAAACCAATACTTTCAACCGATTTGACCCAAGACAGAGTTCTAGACATAGAAAGTCCAAAATGGCTGTTTAATCTATCTTCCCAAGTGAATAAGAAATTAAATATTAATTAGCAGAAAGTTCTGCACCAAATATTTTTTTCAATGTTTAACTACTCGAGATTGGGATATTTTTATAGGACATCAACATTAGGCGAATATCTCAACAACCACTCCAGACTTTTCTACAAACTGACTTGAATCACTACTTGATTCACTGCCAGAGGAAAACAACTCAAAACAAAGTAGATGATAATCTAAGTAAATATATCAATCAGCAATGATCTTGCTACAAGCGTCATTCAATAAAGAAGGTTATATATATATATATATATATATATATATATATATATATATATACACACACACACATACATACATACATACATACACATGCAAGGTGTGTCAAAAAAGTATCTAGATTTTTTGTACACATTGTATTCTGAAAAAAAAAAAAAAAAAATAATAATAATAATGTTCCATTCATTCTTCATTTCTATCTTGGTAAATACAGCTTTAAACTTGGTACTTTTTTTACACACCTTGTATTCTTGAAAAAAAAAAAAAAAAAAAAAAAAAAAAATGAATGAACGAAACTTTTTTTTTTTCAGAATACAAGGTGTGTTAAAACAAAAAGAATCTTGATACTTTTTTGACACATCTTGTATATATATTTTTTTTGCATCTGATGATGGGAACAACTAGATAATTCTAATCTGATAAAAAAAATTAGTACACAATGACTGAGTAAAAAGTTGTTGTGGTGGCCTAAAGCTGGTATCAGCCAGACAGCAAGGGAGTCTATCCTCTTTTCACTAGTACTAGACCAAGGAGATTGTTATGGTGTCTGAGGTGGAGCACCATACCTACCATTAGCTCCTCACTTTACCGCACAGATCCCTGTGCTACTCATACACTGAGTTGGCGAGGGCCAGTATTGAACCAGGAACCTTACGATTCCAAGTCGAATGCTCTACCAATTGAGCTAAACCGACCCTACAATTGTGCAAACTGTCTTAAGGCCTTTCATTTTTTTTCTTCTTAACACACTGAAATAAAATAACAGATGAGAGAGTTGAATTCCATTTGTAGTGCAAAAAGCATAACTACATTCACTACACCTCAAAGCTGGATTTAAAAACACGATCCAGGAAGTGTGTCCTAAGTGGAATTACTTATCTCTACCACATTTCCCTGTTTGCAGGACAGATTCCCTGAGGGTTCACTTAGAACAGTGCCCGGAGTAAGAAATATCTATTAAAACCTTTTTTTTTCATCCTCGAGGTACATGAGCATGTGTTTTTATCTCACTGATTACAGAAGAAAATTGTAGCAAAAAGATGTTAAAGATATTACAAGAAAAACACCAACTGCCGAGAGGAAATGGTTCTTAGCTCTGAAAGCAATGTTTTTCCTTCTTGGGAGAATTCCGATTTGGTTTGCTATTGGCCAACACATTGGCCAAGATAAGTTTATTTGCACAATGTAGGATAAACTAAATGGATACCTTAGATTCATGTCAGTTATCAACTAAATACAACTAGGTTCTTTTTTTTTTTATTACTATTATTAACATTATCATTATTATTATTATTGTTATTGTTTACTCCTTTTGAGTTTTCACATCAGCTTTAGCTGATGGTCTTTCACTGGAGTCTGAGTGACAGCAAGTCTCCTCAGGTCTCCAGGATTCTTCTGAGTATTCTGGCAGATTGAAGCAGTGCAGTGTTCTCAATCCTTCCTCTGATTTCCAAACTTTCCAGACCCTTTTCTAGTCCTTTTGGGACTGTTCCAAGTGCACCAACCACAATTGGTATCACTTTCACTTTCATGTTCCATAACTTTTTCAGTTCTCTAGCAAGGTCCAGATATTTTTCCATTTTTTTTTTTCATTATCATTATTATTATTATTATTATTATTATTAACATTATTATCCCTCCTTTTGAGTTTTTCACATATTAACATTATTATTATCAACATTATTATTATGTTCACTCCTGTGAGTTTTTCACACCAGCGTTAGTCTGAGTGACAACAAGTCTCCTCAGATCTCCAGGACTCTGAGTATTCTAGCCGATTTTGACAATATTGTTATTAGTAGTAGGAGTAGTATTAATATTATTATCATTATTGTTAAAAACTAGTTTAGTAGTAAGGGAGATTGATGTTTGCTTTACTGCAAAGATCTGATTACCCAAACTGATACTTATGCACCGAGACAAGTATCATACCCAGAACCTTGTGATTCCTAGGCCGGTACTCTACTGAAGAATAATCAAAGTTCCAATTACCGTCGAACTGGGAAGACATGGCAACAAACGATTGTAACCCAATACAAACCCAAATAGTCACAAAGTCTACTGCAGAATGAGAGGGTATTTATAAAACTCCACAATATCATTTAAATCAAGCAGCCAATCAGAACTCAATGAATGGAATCACCCAAATTCATGAATGGATCATTCTTGATTTCTATATATACCAACTGTCTTGGACACTGCTTCAGTGATACTTAGTGTTGAATTGGTGCACGAATGCCACAAACCCAATCAATGACTGACCTCAGGAATTTTGAATTCAGAGTTTTCCCTCTCCAAGACTGGTTACCTACCCAAGGTTAAAGAACCCAGTCTGCCCTACTATTTTATCCATAGCTGGAGGGAGAATATATGGTTTCATACCTTTCCCACGACTAACCATTATGCCACGCGTTTCCATATATAGCTATATATATATATATATATATATATATTTTGAGGATATGTGCTTAATTGAAGTCATACCTAATTTTGAAAATTAATTAGTTAATAATTAATGAAATTAGGTGGGCATATATTATTAACTAATTAATTTTCAAAATTAGGTATGACTTCAATTAAGCACATATCTTCCAAAAATTGTTGGCTAAAAAGCCATATCAAATAAACACATTGTTTACTTACTCTCATATATAAATATATATATATTGTTGTGCATCATTACTTTAAGATCCTAGCAAATGGATTAGAAGAACTAAAACCTGAAAGAATAAGAACCATCCAGATGGGGAAAATAAAATAAAATAAAAAGATTTACGTTAAAAAAACTAAAAAAAAAACTAAAATAAGATTATAATTTTTTTAAAAGTCAATTATTTTTTATACTCATAGTAAGGTTTTTTTTTAAATAAAATATATTGGAAAATTAAATTTTTTCAAAAAGTTAAAATGATAAATATCTTAATTTATGAAAATTTGTAAGAAAAAAAAAAATGAAAAAAAAAAAAAAAAAAAAAAAATGTAAATAAATAAAACTACTACATTTAAAGAAAAAAAAAAGAAAAAAGAACTCTTATTTTAACCACTGAATCTTGTCTTGTTTAGGCAAGCATGAACAAGTGACATTTGAATAAACCTTAATAGTAAGATAAGAAGGTTGGAATGTGAAATCTAAAATTCCAAACACAGAGAAAAGAGACTGACATAAAAACACACAGGCAGTAAAAAAAAAAAAAAAAAAAAAAGAAAAAAAAGGTCAAATGAAAACATTTGAAACCTTGAAATAAAATTAAGGAACCAGCAATTCCATCATCTTCTAATCTGTCATTGACTGAATTCATTTCTTGACCCAATTTCTACTTCTTCATGACAATTTTGATTTCTACTTGAGATTAGCCAAACTCCAGAGTCAAAAGTTGAATTGTTAAATTTAGCCTCATTTACCATCCGATACCCAACAAGGAAAAGGTCTTATATAATTTAACAGGATGTGTCGATCGTGATGTAATGGTTATCGTCATAGGGAATGGACACTGTGATACTAGTTCAAATCCTGGATGAGGCTGTTTGCATTTCACATAGTGCTGATATCCTTGGGAAAGGTATGAATCTAATTATTCTCTCTCCAGTTATGGGTAAATAGTCAGGCAGCCTGGGTTTCTTTAACCTTGGTATGGCAACCTGACTAGAAGGAAAACTCTGAATTCAAAGCTGTTAAACTCTGCTTGAAAAAATAACCTTGTATCAATTTGGTAAATCTTCTTTTAATAATGGAGATTGTCTGTATTTCTGTCTGTAACAAAAACTACGTCATAGCTCTACGTCACAGGTTACATCATAATATTCTTATGCTATATACAACCAAAATTTGAGTAAGCAAGTTTGCAAATAAATAAATACCTACAATTTTGTGTAAAATTGATGTGAAAAATATTCAAAATAATTGTTTGATTATTACATGCACGCAACATTTTGTTTGAGAGGGACGGGGCTAAGTTTTCATTTCAAATTGTTTTTTGTTTTTTACCCCTTTAATAAATATGAGGATTTGTCTTACTTATAATACAAACCCTCTGACATTGAATTTTTAACTCCCACCCTCTCAGGCAATGTCTTTCAAAAATTAATTTTTATGACGCCCGGAGGGTGTTTTCGGTTGCTAGTATATATATATAAGATAAAAGAAAAAGTTCATTCAATCGGAGGCATGATGTATTTCATCAAAGTTAAATTACTTAAATTGAGTTTCTAATATTTGAAAGGATAGATTCTTAGAGACAGGATCAAAAGAAAAAGTTAACGTGTGTGTGTGTGTGTGTGTGTGTGTATATATATATGTGTGTGTGTGTGCAAATCGCACGCAAGGATTGCGAACAATAACGTAGCGTTCAACTGTTATTACACAACCATTATAATCAAAAAGTAAGTTACATAAACACACACAACCTATCAAATATCGGACATTTTCTGCCAAAATAATAATTCAATGCCTGAAGAAGATAACAGATCTGAAACACGTGTCGCATATGGAAGTTAATAAAATTTTAAAAAACAAACAATCCTTTTTGCAAACTTTTTTATAAAATATCTATTTTTCTCCCGTTGGACCCATAACAACTATATATATATATATATATATATATATATATATATATATATATATATATATATAAATACATACACGCATGCACACAAGATCAAAATATTTCTTTATCCACCACCTAACTACCTCTTCCATGTTCAAAGACACCCACATAGAAGTAGATATACAATCAGTGTGTGTGTGTATGTGTGTGTGTGTGTGTATGTATGTATGTACGTGTCTATCTTAACATCATGGCTTAATGTATGAACTGGGGATGAAAGAGAGAGTGAGGAGGGAAAGCAGTATTATTCATGTTGGTTATGAACACGAGCCAAAAGAAATATCTGACTGTTTTCTTTCATAGCAATCAACACAAATCTAATCTTCTTAACACATTTTCTTTAAAACTTACAACATTGTTTCATCTTTTGATTCTAATTGTCTGTTGTTTTATATAAATCAATGTGTATTCACCTGTATTATTAGGAATACAATATTCAGGACTAACATCCTCTTTTACTACCAATACACCAGGTGTGGATGTGTGTGTGTGTGTGATAAAACTTAGTAAATCAAAATATAAATTTCCTAAATAGAAGCATCAATATCATCATGGACCACTGTGGCATTGGGAACCAAAGAGATTCATTGGTTGTCTAGAAGATACTATTAGTGAAAATATGATAATCAGAAGAACAGTAGTAGTAATATTTAATCCATAGCTGGGGTAATAAGTACGTTCATAACTTTCTAAAAGGTTATAGCCAAAAGTGAGCCCCAGCCCCTTTTTATCATATCAGTGCTAGAAGGCGGTGGCTGAGGGTCTACATGTCCTGGGAATAACTTTAAACTCTATCTGATGGTGAGATTCCAGGTTTGGGGAATGTGGAGCACCCCTTCATCACCATTGCTCCCTGGTCCACTCTGACCCGGAGTGGTAGTACCTGTTAGGGTCCCATCTATGGGTTAAATAGAAAAATGTATTTATAAAAAAAATTGTATTATCCATTAAGAATTGATTTATTTCACAACTTTGTCGGCATTAAATGACCCACTGAGGTTGATATGCCGTAAAACCAAACCAAACCATAGCTAAAAGTGAATATAATAACACAACTGGAGTTCGAACTCGCTTACAACCAAATTGCAGTATAGCACATTAGCAACTATGCCACAGGGACACTTGGTCAATTTACTTCAAGAGACCATATCAACATTGAGGTAGAATTTTGACCAACAAAAATTGTGAGATTTGTAATGGTAAAATACAAAGTAAACAAGAATATTGTATCAAAAGATATAAAAATATAGTAAATATTTTAGGTGTGGTACCAAACATACCAATTAATGTCAAAAGTACCAAATTTGGTACTAATGTACAAACTTTGGTATCTCTGGTAGGTTAAATCAAACTTAATGGACCTAAATTCCACCATCGTATGTCACCCTGCTGAAAGGAAAAAAAAAATACCAAAAATCAGGGAATTACCAAATTTAATGAAATTTTTAGTGTTGATATATTAATAAATAAAATATATAATGTACCAGTTATTTTATTTAAAACTTTTTTTCAAGTCAGTTAACTTTGAACCATGTATCTTTGAGAATCTGTGTTACACCTCAAAGATATGTGGTTCAGAGTTAACTAACCTGAAAAAAGGTAAAAGTTTTACGAATGTGGAATTTAGGTCCGGTGAGTTCGATTTAACCCCTGGTAAGTATCCAATAACTCTTACCATTGTTAAAGACATCATTCCCCCCTCGCCTTTACTATTGTACATCCTAATATACATGATAATTGTGTCTTAAGAAATATCTAAAAGGACACAGTAAAATCATATCCATGCATCCCAGTGTTTTTCTTTTTTCTTCCCTCACCATTTTAAGCTAACTGTAAATACATTTCAATAGTCACTTAGAATCGAATTACACAGGATAGGTTACAAGGTAGGAGTTAGATGGCTTTAGTTGGGGCCCATAAATTTTCCCGGGGATTAATTCAAAGCAAATATGTACGTCCCAAGACGCACTAAATCAAAAAGCTATCAGCATCACAGTATATATATATATATATATATATATATATATATATATATATATATATATATATATATGGTTACTTGTAAATGCACAAAACAGATTTGATTGTTTTTTGTTCTTTTATTTCATTTATTTAACATAGCTCTAAAAAAAAAAAAAAAAAAAAAAAAAATTAAAATCAAAAAAAACCTCTGACTTAAAAAATAAGTTTTAACTTATAAATATAAAAAATAAAATATAATGAAAATGAATTTTTTAATTGAAAAATAATGTAAAAAGTAAAAAAAAATTTATCTCTTTTTCATTAAAAAAATAATTTTTTTTTATCTCTTTTTCATTAAAAAATATTTTTTTTTTATCTCTTTCATTAAAAAAATTATTTTTTTTTCATCTCTTTCATTAAAAAAATAATTTTTTTAAAAACTCTTTTTCATTAAAAAATTTTTTTTTTTATCTCCTTTTCATTAAAATATATATATATATATATATAATATATATATATATATATATATATATAAGTGTTGATTATTGCTTCAGCTATTTCAACTTTGGCACTGACGAGTTTCTATGACAAGACATTAATTTTTATGCTTTTCCCATAATATTTATCTTGTATCTAAAGTGATTCAGATGTTTCTTCTTTCTAATGCATCTGGTGTAAATCTTTCAAAGTCAAAATCTCCTTTCAACATTCCTCACACACATTTCATCTGCAGAATCATTTATGCAAACATCAAGAGTTTTTAAATACATTTACCAATTTGGAGATTCCTTCTTGCTCTGGAAATATTTCTCCAATAATTAATGATGCCAAGTTTTAACAAAAAAATGAAGACATTTTCTTCATAAATCACAAGAAATACAAATATGCATTCATCTTCATCAGGTCATGATGATAGCACGGACGGAGTCGTGGAGTCTGAGTTGAAGGCAATTAAGGGGTCGCTGGAGTTGGAGTCAATAAATCTATACCAACTCCAACCCTATTTGAATTTACACTTTATATGGCCCTAGTTTAGTCTGTAAAGTTATACAGTGCATACTCCTTATAAATAGATTATTAAAAAAATCATTGTTTTATATTTATTTGTTGGTTATAATCACTTAAATAAAGAGGAGTTGGAGTTGGAAGTGCCAAAAATAGAAGAGTCAGAGTCGGATTCAAAGGTTTTGTTTTTCAACTCCATAGCCCTGAATTCTATGATGATTCATACTGGGATGTATATAATTCAGGACTGTGGAATTGGAGTCAAGGACTGTGAAGTTGGAAGCAATTAAGGGGGTCACTGGGGTTGGAGTCAATGAAACTATACAGACTCCAGTTGAATTTACACTTTATATGACCCTAGTTTAGTCTGTTAAGTTATACAGTGCCCACTCCTTATGAATAGATTATTAAAAAAATCATTGTCTTATATTTATTATGAATTATAATTGCTTCAATTACATAAAAATTACAGATTCAACAATTCACCCTCCAGTTATGGGTAAAAGATAGGGCAGACTATGATCTTTAACCTTGGTATGGCCTAAGAAAGAAAACTTTGAATTCAAATCTGTTGAACTTTACTAAAAAATTGACCTTGTGTCACATCCTGCTCATTCGGAGGAGTTGTATAAATAGATACATGAATTATATCGCATTAAATATTAATAAAAAGATAAACAAGCCTCATGATAAATTGAACATCTTGTAGAAATGTTGATTTATAGATGTGATGTAAAATCTAATTCAAAAGATTTCTTTATAAGATTTCTAAAGTCAACAAATTTATTGGATCCTTTCCTTCCACCAAGGACATTGGTGTAGCGTCCAAAATAAAAAAAATTAAAAAATGGTGCACTGAATGTATACAAACTGTGATGCTTTCTGGGGCAGCTGGCTTTTCTTTCTCTTTCTGGCTCTCTTTTCTGTCAAGGCTACTCTCCTCTCTGCCTCACCCCTATCAGTGCCTTGCTTAAATAAAGTACTGAAATTTTAGAAGAAAAAGGTTCATTTGTTTTATGAATCCAAATAAAGGAATTTCACCTTTCAACTTTATGTTTGACATTTACAAATAGCCAATTGCACTAACCTAACACTTTAAAATGTAAGGGGTCAGTTTAGCTCATTTAGTAGAACATCCACCAAGGAATCACAAGATTCTGGTTCAATACTGGTCCCCACCAACTCAGCACAGGAGTAGCACCGATTGGGTAATCTGATCTGTGTGGTAAATCATCTGGGAGCTGATGGTAGGTGTGGTGCTCAGCAAAAACAATCTCTGAAAATAGACTTGGTCATGCTGCATAGTAGAATAGCCCAACCTGCTATTTAAACCACTTAGCAAGTTTGGATTCTCAGAAGCAGATTCAACTTACAACGCAGTTGACTCAAGTGTTGTATATATATGGATAAAGATATACGCACTAGAACCACCAGCCAATTAAAATCCTGGAAAGAGACTTGACCATGCCAAATAGTAGATTAGCCCAAGCTGCTATTTAAACCACTTACCAAGTCTGAATTCTCAGAAGCAGATTAAATTTGCAACACAGTTGAATACTGATCGGTCTATACAAATCTCTAGAGAAACCATATGTTAGGACAAGTGATTTTTTTTTTTTCAGTGGTCAAATACCCCAAACTTTTTAGTACAATTTAAAAAAATCATAACCCGTTCACTACAGGTAGGATTTGACACAAGGTGACAAATTTAGGGCATCCAACAAGGATCGAACTCACTTTTCAGCAGTATTTGATTTACGAGACTAGCTTGCTAACCATTATACCACAATGAGACGCCAAAACTTTTTAGTGTATGTAATACTGAGAATATTCATTGTGTTGTCAAAGAAAACACTAGCGACACGCTTATGGGTGGGCAACTAGCTGACTATCTATTTGCGGTTTATCTCATATGTATATAAAATAAAAAAAATAAAAAAAGACTAAAGCAGCAACAGAGATTCACAAATAAAAAATAAATTAAAATAAAAAAATGGCCAACATGTGGTGACATTTACAAAACGTTTTCTTGACAAGAAAATCTGTTGTGATACAAATGTTCTTGCAGAGTATTGATATATCCAACCGAGCAGAATGAATATCACAACAATCATTGTTTTCTATTACAAATGTTTTGCTTGGAAAGTGATTGGGGGGCTGAGGAGGGACACATTCATGCGCTCACCCTCTCTCTCTGTTGGAAGTCTGTTAATCATTGGAATGACAGGTTCTATCCAGAGAAAGACGAGATGGTAACGGGATCTGTTTAATTGGTCTCAAGAGAAGTCAGACGTTCAGGAAATGAAAAGGACAGAGGAAGATGAACTTATCAATATGGATAGGATTGTCCGTTTGAATCATCAAACGCAAATGAATATATTGGGTTGGTTTTTTTGGGTTTTTTTAAGACTCGGTTGTCTTTGATTTCTTTCTATTTACATAAATTCAGACAAGTCCATAGAACTGTAAGCAGTGATATTTATATTGCCCATGTCTTCTTGTCATATTAGAAAAAAAAAAGACAATCTTCTTTATTTCATCTAAATCCGTTAATGACAATCAGATTTGGCAGCTTATAAGATTCAGTAATAAATGAATGAATAAATAAAAAGTCATGCACAGGTAATTCGGTTGGGGGAGGAGTATCAATAAAAGCTTATGTTGTAGCATAAATGTATTATAGATATGTAGAAGGGAAGAAATATGAGGGGAATAGGGGGAGAGTGAGAAGAAGAGATGGGCAAATAGAATGAAGAATAAGGGGTAATAAAAGAAGGGAGAGAAAGATGGAAAATTGAAAGGGAGAGAGAGAAGAGACTAGAGAGAGGGGGGAGACTAGACAGAGGGGGGGAGACTAGATAGAGGGGGGAGAAAAAGAAGAGACTAAGAGAGATGAAGGGAGAAAGAAGAAGCAAAAGACAGATGAGGTAGGGGAAGAAGAACTATAGAGAGAAGGGTGGAGAAAGAAGAGACAATAGAGAGAAAGAAGAGAATGGAGAGATAGAGAGAGAAGAGAAGGAAGAGAAAGAGAGGGGAGAGACAGAAGAGATGAGGGGGAGAGGATAAGAATGGAGACAGAAGAGACAAGTGAGAGAGAGAAAGAGAGAATACAAGGACCAGTGGAGAGGAGAATTGAGAAGATGGACAGGAGAGGAGGGGAGAGTATGTGATGGGGGGGAGAAAAGGATGAAGAAAGAGACATGATGGATAGAAAGAGGAAAAGAGAGAAGAAAAAAAAGACAAGAGAATGTTATATCAGCTGTTTTGATTGTCCCCTACATTACAAAATGGTACAATCCTGGCTGACTGAATGTTTTTACACCCGGCTTTAATTTATGAACACTCCAAGTAACAACCAGTGGTTCCTCCAACCTCAGGTGACCATGTATTGCTCACAAATGACTTGCATCTCCCCACCCCACCCCACCCCACAACTTCACTATGAACTTTGACCCCTTGCTTTCAGAATGAGGCTCTACAACATGCACACAAATATGAGGCTTAAAAGCTCAAGACTCATCCACTACTCAAATTGTGCTTCTCCATTTGTAAACTTGACACCACTCTGCTAAATAAATGGTAAATGATATCACAGTAGTAGTGAAAGTATCAGAGAGAGAGAGAGATTGAGATTGAGAGAGGGGGAGGGAGAGAGAGAAAGGGAGAGAGATTGAAAGAGAGAGAGATTGAAAGAGAGAGAGATTGAAAGAGAGAGAGATAGAGATTGAAAGAGAGAGAGAGAGAGATTGAAAGAGAGATTGAGAAGAGAGAGAGAGAGAGAGATTGAAAGAGAGATTGAAAAGAGAGAGAGAGATTGAAAGAGAGATTGAAAGAGAGAGAGAGATTGAAGAGAGAGAGAGAGAGAGAGATTGAAAGAGAGAGAGAGAGAGAGAGATTGAGAGAGAGAGAGAGAGAGAGAGAGAGATTGAGAGAGAGATTGAAAGAGAGATTGAGAGAGAGATTGAAGAGAGATTGAGAGAGATTGAAAGAGAGATTGAAGAGAGAGATTGAAAGAGAGATTGAAGAGAGATTGAGAGAGAGATTGAAAGAGAGAGAGAGAGAGATTGAAAGAGAGAGAGTTAGATTGAAAGAGAGAGAGTTAGATTGAAAGAGAGAGAGTTAGATTGAAAGAGAGAGAGTTAGATTGAGAGAGAGAGAGAGAGAGAGAGAGAGATTGAAGAGAGAGAGAGAGATTGAAAGAGAGAGAGAGATTGAAAGAGAGAGAGAGAGATTGAAAAGAGAGAGAGAGAGAGATTGAAAGAGAGAGAGAGAGAGATTGAAGAGAGAGAGAGAGATTGAAAGAGAGAGAGAGATTGAAAGAGAGAGAGAGATTGAAAGAGAGAGAGAGATTGAAAGAGATTGAAAGAGAGAGAGAAAGAGAGATTGAAAGAGAGAGAGAAAGAGAGAGATTGAAAGAAAAGGGGAAAAAGAAAGAGAGAGATTGAGAGAGTGAGAGAGAGAGAAAAAAACAAACAAGGAAAGAAAAATGAAGGATAAAGAGGGGGGTGAAAAAGATGAGGATAGAGGGGAAAAAAAAAAAAAGTATCTTAAAAAAAGGACAACACATTTGTGTTCAACTCTGTTCATACTAAACTAATAGAGAAAAAATAATTCCTTTTTATTTTTTCGAGACTTCAACAAAAATCAAAATATTTTCTTTAAACACATTAACATCTATAAGGGTCAGATAGCACTAAATATAATCCCATTTTTTATTGCATGTATTTTCTGAACTGCATTTATTTTCGAAATTACAGTTATTTCATCTTGTTAATGGATTTCCCAGAGGTTTTTGGTCATATTCATTAAGATAAAACCAAACAATTAGAAATCAATAATACTAAGCATATATTTATTAAAATCAATTTTTTAATATCAATAGGCAAATTGGCCTTTCCGTTCACACCGTAAACCACTATTTTATTGTATATATAAATATATATAAATACTATTACATGTCATTAGTATGTATATATGGCTAACAGTATTAATAATGTAAAACAATTTTATAAATAATTGAAGTCTAAATAAAAATAAAATGATGTAGAATGTGATGTAAATAACAGAGGGAATGGTGACTTGAGTAATGATATAGTTTCAGTTACAGACAAACAAACAATCTCCATTATAACGATATACTTAAAATACTCTAAAGAATAAACCAATTTCCAATCCAATTTGAAAATGAATGATAATTTTATAGGGTTCTATTTTTTTAAAATCATCCAAGTTCCCAATATAGTGGAAATAACTATAAAATGCTAATTAAAATTCTTAACTCCTTAAATACTCTGATCCGGGCTGGTATTACCTGTCAGGGTCCCATCCATGCGTTAAATAGATCTTTTTGAAAATTATTCATATTGGATAAGACCATGCGCACAAAAAAAACCCAAAAAAACAAAAAAAAACAAACAAACACTGAAAAAACAACTACACAAAAAATTCAAATATGAATGCAATTCCCTAACTTCTAGGCATAAAATAACTCTAGATAAGCTGACATGCCATTAAAATCAATCAATCCTTCCTAAATAGAAGCCTCAATATCATTATGGACAATTATTATAATAAAAACCCAATAGATTCATGAGTCATCTAGTTCAAATATAAAAAGACGATAAAGTGTTTTAGTGTGTCGTCAAAAGTATGGCAAGAATAAAAGAGAAAATAAGGAATGATATAGATGCAAAATCCTTTATTTAGGAATCACAGAATTCCATTGAAACCAGAAATATTTCTATAATCCTACTCAATCATTATACATTAGAAAGAGAAGAGAGAGAGAGAGAGAGAGAGAGAGAGAGAGAGAGAGAGAGAGAGAGAGAGAGAGAGAGAGAAATGATAACCAAAGGAAGGAGGGAGAGAGAAGTAGGGAGAGAAGGCATAAAGAGGACAAGATAAAAAGCCTATGAAAATCAAATTACTTCAATTGTTATATTTATTTCTCTAGATTTGCTTCTATTTTTATCATAAACAATAACATAAAGACCCTTTAATCAAATCTGTTGTCCTATAAAAAGGATTGTTGCACGATCAATCAAAATATAGGAAAAAATAACTTTCTAATGTAGTTATTTTGGCCAATTAGAAAGAAGATAAATAAAACTCAAACAAAATGCAATCTTTTTAGCAAAGAAGATTAAAACATTCAACAACATCCAAGTGGTTTTAAAGCAATTTATATTGTCTTTCTTTTTATAGAAAAACTAAAGTGGAAAGAAAGTTGTATTAAAAAAAAAAAAATAAGTTCGAAAAGTTATTCATAAATGGCTCTGTAATAAGATCTATTTGTTATAAATACATATAATATCCTTTGGTATATTTATAAATATAGTGCTCAATATGGGTGATAGAGAGCATATATCTTAATTATCAGAGAATGGTGACTGTTTCTCAACTATATGATCATCACACACACACACACACACTTACCAAGGCTAGAAAACCCAAAGTGTGCACTATTATTTACTCAAAGCTGGTGGGGGGGGAAACAGCTGGATTCATGCCTTTCCAAGGGCATTAGTGTGAAGTGAAACAAACAGGCCCATTCAGGATTTGAACTAGGGTCACCAATTCATTTCCTACAATAATAACCATTACGCTAGCTGTGCCATTTTGACATTATATATATATATATAGTAAAATATGGAATAAAAGAAACAAAACTCAGACAAAATTGTGTAGTATATTTTGCTGGAACTTTAAGTTCTGCTTCCTCAAGTCTCAAAAAAGGCTTGAAGAAGCGGAACTTAAAGTTCCAGCGAAATATACTACACATTTTTGTCTGAGTTTTGTTTCTTTCATTCCATATGTTGCCTCATTCTGTCTGATTCATTCCAATCCCATTTTCCTTATATATATATATATATATATATATATATATATATATATATATATATATATATATATATATATAAACCAAAGATCGGAGAAGAAATCTTCCTTACGGTGTAGAATTCTTTTTTTTTTTTTTTTAAGTGTTGCAGTTTGTAGAGCTCAAATGTGTGCTCAGCTGTGACTATATATAAAAAATAAAAAAATAAATGAATATATATATATATATATATATATATATATTACACACACACACACACACGTAAAATTTGACTTATAAACCCATGAAAGCCAAAACTAATGTCTAAAAAAGAAGATTCCTATAAACTTTAAAATGGAACTGAATTTTTTTTTTTTGAATTTTTAAATAAAAAAATAAAAAAATAGATAAAAAAAACCACCTAATCTACATCCTATTGCTAATCTATAAAAACCGAAACCCCCCAGCTTGTCCACAAAAAGGTGTTACATGTGAGGTCATTTAGTCAGAGAAATTCAAGAAATGTGAAAATACCATCACAATATTATATTACTGGACATTCTTAAAGGCTCACATCATACTGTGGAATTTCTTCAGTCTATGTTAGATAAGAAAAGGCTTATTACACACATATTTATAACTGGTTTTCTTTAAAACAGGTTTGAGGTCAGTTTTTCTTTTCATCTTTTCTTTCAAGTTTTCTAAAGACACCCAAAAATGTATAGATAATCCACTTTCAGTGCAAAAGCAAAATTTTTGTTTATACCAAAAATTCTTCAAGTTAAAGAATTATACCAATGTTTTTTTTGGTTTTATCTAAAAATTAAGAAAATAAGTCAATTTTCATCTGATATCATATTCTAGGTATTTAAATAATAATTAATAATTTTGAGTGAAAATTGTTGACAGTAGTGTAATTTCCGTGCCTGTTGAATTTCTTTACAATCTATTAAATTTTGTAGTTACCAAGCACTTTTTCTTTTTCCTTATGAAACTCAAATTTATCCTGACCACCACACATATATATATATATATATATTTTTTTTTTTTTTTCACATCTTAAAAAAAAAAAAAAAAAAAAAAAAAAATGTTTATTCATTATTCAAAGCAACATTAATGTCTTATATTTATTTATATATAAACAAATTTTTGGTACAGCTGAACTTGTATAAGGTTTTGAAAAATAACGACATACTTTATTGATCAGCAAAATTTGTTATTTTTCGAAAGAGAAAATGGAAACTTAAGGGCCCTTTAGACCGGTGCTTTATCAAAAGTAACGACAGGTAGATCGTTTAAAAGTCACAATGTAAATCAAATGGGTAAAAGAGAGATTCAATCAAGCAAATGGTGGGGTAACATGAAGGAAAAAAAAATTGGTAAATACCTTCATATATATATATGAATATATATATGAATAAACTTGGGTATGAATCAAGAAATGATACAAGCAAAAGAGAAGAATTAAAAAAAGAAATATCTTAAAGTTGCTAAATTTATAAAAGAAACCATTGACATCTTCTCCAATTTGAAGAAAGACTCAAATAATTATTCTGACAATTGAACATATCTTTTTAAGAAAAGAAATTCATCTTGATCTTTTCCTTTGAAAAGAAAAAAAATGATATCAAACAAAATTTAAAGAGGTCAAGAGAAATATTTTATCCAGACCAGCAGAGTTTAACAGGTCACTTCCAGTACAAAACAAGGGATGTCAAATGGAGTTCTGTGACAATATCAGGAAACAATTCCATGACCCCCCCCCCCAAAAAAAAAGAAATCATTGTGTTAACAAAAATAAGTAGGAATTAGACTCAAATATATAGCTTGATTGGTTTTCTTTGTTTAAAGACATATCAATCTTCATGGGTTATTTAATGCCAAATACCATCCTTGTAGAAGAACAGTAGTGGTACAATCAAACCCATAATTGGGTATATAGCTTTATTTCTACTGACAGAAAGATTTGTTAAATTACCATATTTGTTAATGGCTGCAAACAAGTGCAAAAAATCATGGTATTGTTTTGGCACAGAAAGGATTCATTCCAGAATTCTTACTCTGATTGAATCCCCTCCTCCCTCTTGGGAATCGCAGAGTTGGACTCATCTAGAAGAAACTATGAAATTCATTCAATTCCAACATGATTTGCAATTTGTTTAAACAGTTTGCATATATGACATTGTCTTAATCATTTTTGGCCAGTGAGATATCTAGGCTTCCTCAAGTGCATTTAACATCCCATAATTCCAAATTTGGTATATATGACATATGAAGATTAAAATATGATAATCATACATTTCTAATTACCAGGATGTAATATACATAATGTGAAATTACCAGGATGTAATATACATAATGTGAAATTACCAGGATGTAATATACACTTGAGGAAGTGCACAGAGCCCATCGGCAAAAAGAAATTAAAACAAAGACAATCATGCTAGTTTAAACAATTATTTGAATAACAATACTTCCCTCTGAAACAACAATTCTAAAAATAACTTATTTATAAAAATGTTTGAATTCCAAATCTTCATATAGGCAATTTAAAGGGAAAGAAAAAGAAAAAAAAAATATTTAGAGAATTTTTTTAAGCCACAAGCATAGGTCAGCCAGTAAGGATCAAATATTAACACCACTGCAGCAGACCAACAGTAACGAGAGAGAGAGAGAGAGAGAGAGAGAGAGAGAGAGAAAGAGAGAGAGAGAGAGAGAGAGAGAGATTTCAATTCTTTTAAGACAGTATTAAAAGGAGAAAAAAGATAACGAAAAAGAAAAAAAAAAAAAAAACAACGAATAAAGAAAAAAAAACAAAAAAAAAAGGGAAAAAAAACAAAAAGGGGGAAAATGAAAAAGGGGTAAAACGAACAGGGAAAAAAAAAGTGGAGAAAAAAGAAAAAAGTGAAAGAAGAAAAAAGAAAAAAAAAGAAAAAATGAAAAACAAAAAAGACAAAGAAAAAAGAAAGAAAACACCCCAAAAGAATAAAGCAAAAAGCAAAAAGGGAAAAGGAAACGAAAAAAAAAAAAAAAAAAAAACCTTCCTCAGCTTCCTTCCTTCTCACTCATTCTTCATCACTTTTCTTTCTCCTAATACAAGTAGAGAGAATTCTTTTCTAAACCTAACAGACAATCACAACTCATCTCTTTTTTGGAATGGGGAGGGGTGGGTGGATTAGAAGAATTATCTCCCAACAGGTTATGCCAGACAATGTAGTCTGGAAACCATTCTGATCTGACTTTTCTGAATTGTAAAACTACTGTCAAGTCTTGACACACGTGCCACAACAAAATGATAAAAAGAAAAACAAAGTTTTGCTGTTAAACAAATTGATGAATCTTTAGACAGGAAACACAAACAGACAGAAAAAGAAAATGCTAAGTAAATACAATTAATTCAACAACTAAATGTTTTCTTCTAATGCAATGTCACACATGAAATATGCAAAACAAAGTGGACTAAAAAAGAAAAGAAAGAAAAAAAGGCACCAAGCACAATTTATTCAGTCACAATAATCATGGTATTGCTTTGGCACAGGCAGAAGATTCATTCCAGACAGAATTCTTACTCTGATTGAATCCTTAACCCCCTCAAGATTTGCAGAGTTGGACTCATCTAGAAGAAACCATGAAATTCAACACCCTACCATTTGAATTGGTTTCGGGTTAGTTGTAGATATATGGAGGCACATGGTGTAATGGTTAAAGTCGTAGGAAATGGACTTGTCGACCAGAGTTCAAATCCTGGACAAGGCTGTTTGCATTTCAAATAGCACTATATACACTTGGGGAAGGCATGAATCCAACTACTCTCCCTCCAGCTATAGGTAAATAGTAGGGTAGTCTGAGCTCTTTAACCTTGGTTAGGTAACTTGTCTAGGAGAAGAAAAACTGAATTCAAACCTGTTAAATTCTGCTTAAGAAATTTACCTTGTGTCGCATCTTGCTCGTGCAGAGAGATTTGGTAAATAAATTATATATATATATAAGTAAAGAAATAACAAAAGACTTAGAGATTGAGCATTATAGTCTATGTCAGAAATAGACTATAAAGCTAAATCTCTAAGTCTTTTGTTATTTCTTTACTTATATATTTGCTCTGTGACTCTAACATTAAGAGCACACATTGAGCTCTCAAACTGCGACAGTTTTTTAAATAAAACTATTGTGTCGTAAGGAAGATTTCTTCTCTGGACTTTTGGATTATATATATGGTGGGTATGAAAAGCAGATTATTTTGATTGGAAATATCTATAAATTACTAAGATTATAGTTTGAGTAAGTGTGGGTGAGTGAGTTGGTGAGTATGCGTAAGTGAGTTTAAGTGTATGAAGTTGTGTATGTGTGTGTGTGTGTGAGGTTTAGTATGTGTGTGAGTGAATGTGTGCTAGAATGTGAATGAGCTACCATTACAATGAAATTCCAACAGATTCATTGGTTGTGACTTACACTTAAAGACCTGATTTCCACTAGATCATTTGTTCAGTTTTTGAAATGGGTGACCACTTAAGACCAAAAAAAAAAAAAGAACATTGTTGCCAACCCTAAGGATTGTGTGCCAAACTAAGCAAAGATTAGTAAATAAAAAACAGTATTATTTGTGATGTGCAAATATAAAACAGATTTAAATAAATAATTTTGTTTTTATTTGTTTGTATCAGTTAATTTGTTTCTCTCTCTCTCAACTATTGGGATTGCAGATTGTGGCTCATTTCCAACTAACAGAAAGTACAGGTTGTACATCTTTTATCTGCCAATTTTGGGATTTGGTCATTACCAGATCAAATAACAAGACGATTGTCAATTTAATTCATGTTTTTATACAAATACATTTTATTGAATTTTAGTAATATATCAATTTTAATGTTTTATAAGAATAAAAAAAAAGATTAATTTTTTTTAACTTATTAAAATTATAATAAATGAAAGTTTATTTTGCTTGTGTTTTTTAATTAGTTGTATAAAAATAATTGATAAGGTTTATTCAAATGAATAAATAAATGTCAAATTATATATATATATATATAATATATATATATATATATATATATATATGAAAATGGAAAAGGAATTGAATCCGACAATATGAGTAAAAAATGAGTAAAGAAAAGAAATGTAGATGGATGATATCGATTAAATTCATTTTATCCATCTACATTTCTTTTCTTTACTCATTTTTTCCTCATATATATATATATATATATATATATATATATATCATTTAGGGATAGAAGTGATAATTTAAGCTTAGATCAGTTTGGTATAAGGTCAGAAATATAGGGTATTTATTTTCCTGACCTCCCACCAGCCTAGATTAACACAAACTGAAGCTCATGTAATGGCCAGTGCAAAAAAAATGCATGGTCCCATCAGTATTATCCTTTTAGGGCACGTCAGGCACTGATAATAAACTAGGTCCTACCCATTTTAGCTGAAGGAGCAGGTGCTGCCTGGACGTTGGGGGAGGGGGAGGAGGCAGGTCTCTGGGACCATGAAATTTATTAATTCACTCACCCAATAGGAACCAAAGCTCCTATGCCAGATAATACCTAGTGAAAATCTAAATTATTTTGAGAGAAGTTTCTGCCAGGTGAGCCAATGAGAGAAGACATAGGAGCAAGACCATACAAACAAGTAAGGTAAGTAATGTCATATATGGTTAATGAATTCCTTGGAAAGTAGCAGGTATTAAGAGTAATAAAATCCCAATATGCTTCACTATACTACAGACAAGTACACAATTCCAGAGTAAATTAATCATTTCCTTTTCTCTCTTTCATTCTAAAGTAGACTTTAAGTAGATGAAGTGGGAGGAAGAAAAGAAAGAAAAGAAAAGAGGAAGAGATTCCTTCTCCTCCTCCTCCCTATAGGAAAAAAAGTTAGACTATTAGCGGTACAGGTAGGGTTAATATGAAAGAGAATAGATTGAACATGTTTGAAAGCAAAGAGTATGAAGGTTGGTTTTTGGTATTTGGGAGTGGCTGAATGCTTGAATTAGTTTTCACTGATTCCAACCAGTAATGTATACTTGTAATTATGTGCATGTAAAGAAAAATTGTCTCTCTACTAAAAAAAAATTCTTTAAAGAAAAAAAAAGGGGGGGGGGATAAAAAAAATAGAACAGCTGAAGTTGATCTAACAGCAGAACCATTTTTTTTTTTTTTTTGTTAACCTAAAATATTTGGATATTAACACTTCCAGAATACAAGTAAATTGTCACATTTTGCTGATGAGGATTTAATACAAGATAACAAAATAAAACTACTATTATATACTTACATAAATGCAAATAATGTGGTCTCAATAATGTGGTCTCCGGAAAGCAAATAAACAATTTTTTGTGGGATACAACCAGGGCTGTAGAGTCAGAGTTAGAAACAATCACTGGAGTCTGTAAAACTATACTGACTCTGACTCCAGTTGAATTTACACTTTATATGGCCCTAGTTTAGTCTGTAAAGTTATACAGTGAACACTACTCATAAATAAATTAAAAAAATCATGGTTTTATATTTATTATGAAATGTAATCCCTTAATTACACAAAGAGGAATTCAAAAAAAAAGTTAGTCAAAGGTTTTGTGTTCTAACTCCACAGTCCTGGTTGGTTGGTTGGTCGTTTTATGGCATATCAACCCTTTTCAAGTCATTTTTATATCAGGTTGCTACAGTACATGCTATTGCTTAAATGGTCACCCATCTAAGTATTCAACAGGCTCATTGCTTTTGGTAATCTAGCAGAACCAGTGCTTATATAATGACTTGACTGTAATCCCTCAGCCCTGGATACAAGACCATAATTAGTGTAGCATAATGGTTATCATTGCACAAAATGTAGTCAACGATCCAGGTTCAAATCCTAGATACAGCTGTTTTCATTTCACTTTGTACTAATAACTTTAAGAAAGGCATTAATCTATCTGTTCTCCCTCCAGCAATGGGTAAATAGTAGGGCAGACTGGGTTATTAAACCTTGGTTAGGCAACCAGTCTGAGAAATGAAAACTAATTCAAACCAACTGTACTGTCTCTGAATCTTTGAGATAAGGCTTGATAATTTGGATTATTCAGACTATTGTCCTCATCTATATTGTTATCTGTACTACAGCTTAACACTTGTACCTAGTCATGGTTAGTGGAATGAGAACAGTATACCCCAGTGAATTGAATAAAGGGTTAGGTTTGAAGTTCCACGAAGGCTCCTATTTACGACAAGAAGGTTCGGAGTTCGAAGAGAAGATTCCAGAGTCTAAAAAGAAATACCCAAAGAAGGCCGCAGGGCACATCGGCTGAAAAGATAGTACAGATACAATAGATCGAATAATCCAAATAATACACACTTTACTCTGCTTTAAAAAAAAAAATGACCTTGTGTTGCATCCTGTCCTTGGTGGCCGGATTGGATATATTCATACAACACCATTATTTTTATTGCAATAAAATGTTTGACACAAAATCAATATAATAAAATATTTCATTTTCATGGACTGATGGTGTTTTTTGGGGTTTTTTTTGGGGGGGGGGGTTGTATTAGCAATTGAACTGTCAGAGTACACAACTTGGATGTCAGTCATTTAAATTAAGAATTCTTGATTTATTCAAAATTTTGGCCAAAGAGAGAATAAAGAAAAGAACTAGGAATGTGGTTACTGTTTCCATTTATTTATAGTAATAACTGTGGATAGCACATCCCATTTTTTTTAATGTTTTTAAGGTTAAAACAACATCTATAATATATATATATATATCTTATTATAATGGAGATTGTGTGTTTTTCTGTCTGTAACCGAAACTATATTCCTACTCAAGTCACAATTCTCTGAGTTATTGACATCACATTCTCTATTATTTTATTTTTATCTAAACCTCAATTATTAATAAAATTGTCTTACATTATTAATACTGTTAACTATGTCTACATACTGACAACATGCAATTATATTTATATATACAACAAAATAGCGGTTTACAGTGTGAACGGGAAGGCCTTTTGCATATTAATATTAAAAAATCGAATTTAATAAATATGTGCTTAGTGTTATTGATTTCTAACTGTTTGGTTTTATTTTAATGAATATAAGCAAAAATCTCTTCAATGAATCTTAAATGAAATCCATTAACAAGATAAAATAACTGTCATTTTATTATTTACTTCCTCTTTTAACTAAATACTTAAATTAGAAAAAATAACAATGAAAGACGAGAGTGATGGAAGAGTAAGTTTCAGTTGTTCCATTTTTTATTATACTCCCTCTGTTTCAAATCTTTTTATCTGTATTCTTATTTAATTTCATTAGCCTTTCTAATTTAATACAATATTTTATTACATTAAAACTTAAATACTTGCACCCGGAGGGTGCATATATTTGCTAGTATTACTAAAAAGTATAAATATAAATACACGATATGTATAACTTCCTAACCGTTAGGCATGACATAACCCCAGATGGGTTGATGTTCCAATAAAATCAATAAACAAATAAAACATCTTCTATATATAATGGAGATTCAGTCTATTTGTCTGTAACCAAAACTACTTCACTGCTTACGTCACAGTCATTTCAGAGCTAAGTTGGTAGAGTGTCTGACTTGGAACCACAAGTTTCCTGGTTTGATACCAGCCCTCGCCAACTCAGTGTATGAGTAGCACAGGGATCTGTGTGGTAAAGTGAGGAGCTGATGGTAGGTGTAGCGTTCCATCTCAGATGCTGAAACAATCACCTTGGTCAAGCGCTAGTGAAAAGAGGGATAGACTCCCTCGCTGACTGGCTGATACTGACTTTAGGCCACCCCGATGACTTTACTTTTACTTATCAATGAGTATTTAATTTATAGTCAATATCGCTACTTAATAAAATAATAAACAATGCTCTATTATATATATATATATATATATATATATATATATATATATATATATATATATATATATATATATATATATATATATATACACACACATACACACACACACACAAAGCAAGGACACAACATTAGAGGGTCCAAGTGTTTTTTAAAACAGGTTTCAATGAATTAAATACATGCCCGGTATCATTGATTTGTGTATAATTTGTTTTATTCTAACATATTTAAAGTTATCTAACGTATAGAATTTTACGATAAAATTATTTACAAACAAGAAATCATCCAATCATCTTGTAATCATAACATACAGTATTGGACATAAGAACTACAAAACAAAAGTTGCTAAACTAGTTATTTAATTTAGATCCCCTTTATTCTCAAAATCCTTAATGGTTCCTTCAATCTTAGACAATAAAATGCAGATTTTGTGCTTGTTCAAATACTTATGAGCAGTACATTCTTGAAAGTAATGTTCATAAAGGATATAGAAAGTTGTGAATATAAATATTTGAAGAAACATCTGTTTATGGGCAACACTTCCAAACAGGAAAATGAGTTTACCTTTTCAATTTCGTTGATTAATTTTGAAAAGGATTTTTTTAAAAGGATAGAGAAAAAAAAAACATTTTTTTTAATTTAACAATTTAGTTGGCATCCTTCCGTCTGTGAAAGACGGCGTAGTGTCTTAATTCTTTTTTTTTTTTTTTGGAACTACATAGCGTGGGCGGGTTGATATGGAGGATGTGCTGTTGCCCAAACAGCAGATCCTTCCCCCTCTCCACACTGCCACTGTGAATTCTATCGAAATAACATTTTGCAGTAATTTAGCATAGTGTAATGGTTGTAGTCAGCAGAAATGGACTCTGTAACCAGAGTTCAAATCCTGGATAAGGCAGTTTGTATTTCACGTTGTGCTTAAGCACTTGGGCAAGGTATGAATCCATCTCTATAGATAAATAGTTGGGTAGATTGGGTCCTCTAGTCTTGTTATGGCAACCAGTCTAGGAGAAGGAAAACTGAATTAAAACAAGACATACTTGATTTTTAAAAAATTGACCTTGTGTCACATCCTGCTTGTGGTGGAGGGGTTGGGTAACTGCATACAATCATTTAGGAGCACAAAACATAACTAAATACATTTGTTATGTTGGTTACCATAATATTTGGTTCTTGTATAATTTTCATGTTTTTAACTTTTAAAATCAATCAATTAGAATTAATTTTTTTAATTCAAATACTTATGACAAGTACTGTATACATGCTTGTAAGTTTACTTTTTATAATGTGTGTGTGTGTGTGTGTGTGCTTACTTTTTATGATATCTGTGTGCGTTTACTTTTGATAGTATAAGTGTGTGTGTGTGTGTGTGAAAGTATGTTTACTTTTGATAATATAAGTGTGTGTGTGTGTGTGTGTGTTTTTACTTTTGATAATATAAATGTGTGTAGGTGTGTTTTTACTTTTGATAATATAGTGGTGCGTGTGTGTGTGTGTGTTTTACTTTTGATAATATAAATGTGTGTAGGTGTGTTTTTTTTGATAATATAAATGTGTGTGTGTGTGTGTGTGTTTTTACTTTTGATAATATAAATGTGTGTAGGTGTGTTTTTACTTTTGATAATATAAGTGTGTGCGTGTGTGTGTGTGTGTTTACTTTTGATAATATAAGTGTGTGCGTGTGTGTTTATTTTTGATAATGTGTGTATGTGTGCATGTGCGTGTTACTTTAGGTTTTATTTATATATATATATATATATATATATATATATATATATATATATATATATATATATATCCGTTTACTTTGAGTAAATTCCCCAAGATGAGCTTCTGTTTTAGTTTTTTGCTCTACTAAGTGCAACTGACATTTAATCATGTATCAACCATTAATAACATGACTTACATTAAATTTCTCACTTCTTTTCAATTAAATAAAAAAGAAAGAAAAAACATTTCAGATATTTCTACAATATATCAGAAGAAAGTCAACATGAAGTCGAGTCACATGACCATCTTACAGCAATTCATCTTGGAGACCAGCATGATGGATAACCCTAGCCAAACAATCTTAAAAGGGCAGCGGGGGTGGGGGAGAGAAATTTCCACTCTTATTATATTTCATCATGTTTTGCTTTTTTAATGTTTGCCTCAACAAGAAGATTACTCCAGCTAACAAGAACTTTAGAATATTGTCTATAAAAAAAATTAAAAAAAAAAAAAAAAAAAAAAGGGGGGTGATACATGGTTGATCTGGTTGGTTGTTTGGGTTTTACGGCATGTCAACACCTATTGGGTCATTTTATGCCACTGCCAATGACGTTTTTTGTTTTATTGATGCTTGATGGGTGTTCAATGTTTTAAACACATTCCTTCTATTTAATACATCGATGAGACCCTAACAGGTACTACCACTCCGGGTCAGTGTGGACCTGGGAGCAATGATTAATGAAGAATTAGACCTGGGAGCAGATATGATGGTGAGGTTCCAGGTCTGGGGAATGTGGAGCTCCCCTTCATCATCATTGCTCCCAGGTCCACTCTGACCCGGAGTGGTAGTACCTGTTAGGGTCATCGATGGGTTAGATAGAAGGAGTTTGATATCATTCCCAGGCTATTAAGACCCTCAGCCACTGCCTTCTAGCGCATATTCTTAATGAGACATGTTTGTTCAAATACTTATGAGCAATATGGCAATGCTTATAAAGGATAGCCGGGTTAGCTCAGTTGGTAGAGCGTTCGGCTAGAAACCACAAGGTTCATAGTTCGATACTGGTCCTCGCCAACTCCGTGTATGAGTAGCACAGGGATCTGTGCGGTAAAGTAAGGAGCTTATGGTAGGTGTGGCGCTCCACCTCAGATGCTAAAACAATCTCCTTGGTCTAGCGCTATTGAAAAAGAGATAGACTCCCTCGCTGACTGGCTGATACTGACTTTAGGCCGCCCCGTCGACTTTTTACTTTATAAAGGATATAGAAAGTACAGATCATAAGTATTTGAACAAACACAGAGAAGCATTGTTATTTAATTTAGATCCCCTTTATTCTCAAAATCCTTAATGGTTCCTTCAATCTTAGACAATAAAATGCAGATTTTGTGCTTGTTCAAATACTTATGAGCATTACATTCTTGAAAGTAATGTTCATAAAGGATATAGAAAGTTCTGAATATAAATATTTGAAGAAACATCTGTTTATGGGCAACACTTCCAAACAGGAAAATGAGTTTACCTTTTCAATCTTGTTGATTAATTTTGAAAAGGATTTTTTTAAAAGGATAGAGAAAAAAAAAAAAAATTTTTAATTTAATAATTTAGTTGGCATCCTTCCGTCTGTGAAAGACGTTGGCGTAGTGTCTCAATTCTTTTTTTTTTTTTTTTCTAACTACATAGTGTGGGCGGGTTGATATGGAGGATGTGCTGTTGCCCAATCAGCAGATCCTCCCAATTCTTTTTTTTTTTTTTTTTTTTTTTTTTAATTTGGATCCCCTTCCTGCTCAAAATTCTTACTGGACCTTGCAATCTTAGACAATAAAATACAGATTTTATATTTGTTCAAATACTTATGAGCATCACTTTCATAAAGGATATAGAAAATACCAATCATAAGTATTTAAACAAACACAGAGAAGCATTGTTATCTATCCCCATTAGAGTAAGTTGTCAAAAAAAAAAAAAAAATGTTTTTTTCTAAAAAGGTAACTAAAAATTAAAAAGATGAAAAAAATAATCGAAATTAATAAATCGATGATTTATGTAAATAACCAAATTTATTTAGTAGGCTTTTTTTTTATATTTGCCACTTCAACTTCTTGTTGGTGAATAGTATCAATTTAGGTGAGTGAGGGTATGAGAAATGGAACAGGATCAATATAAAACATACACAAAGTATGGCTTTTGGGATAAAAATAGAAACAGATGAAGTATTGGAGGAATGGGAGAAGCAAAAACATTGAAAAATCTATTCCTCTGTATTCGGTCAGTTTTACTACGGATCTCACACCAAAGTGCGAATTTGTAGATTGAGGGGCGGAGGGGGTTCCATTTCAGTATCTTGTTACAGTCACTCAATATTGCAGTGGACTGGCAATGATTTGTTAAACATAGTAACATTTCCTTTTTACTCGTAATCTGATCATGTTTTAACCAACTACAAGTACTTAATTTTTTTTATTTAGAATTAGTTTTTTAATTGTTTTTAATTATTAACAGAAAGCTGGAATATTTATTAAAAATGAGGGTAGGCTGAAATGTTCATAATAATGATGTTATATCAGCTGTTGAGGACTTTTTTCCAACGGGATCCAAGCACTGCAACACCAATGGAAGAAGTGTGTGGACTGCAAGAGAGACAACAAAAAATAAACCCAATTTGGTCACATTCCATGAGAGTATCTTGGTCAGCCTATGAACTTTTCAGCCAACCCTCATATAAACCTCATTAGGATACATTCCATGAGAGTATCTTGGTCAGCCTATGAACTTTTCAGCCAACTCTTGTATAAACCTCATTTTGTCACATTCCATGAGAGTATCTTGGTCAGCCTATGAACTTTTCAGCCAACCCTCATACATCCCAAACCTTTATTAAAAAAAATAAAATAAATAAATAAAAAGGTTAATTTCTTTGTTTAATGGCATATCAACATTTGTGGGTTATTTAATGCCAAAGCCATCTTTGTAAAAGAACAGTAGTGGTACTATTTAACATTGACATACCGTACAATCCATCCAACCAGACAGACACCCACAAACAAGTATAATAAGAAGCACATTTATTGCCTAAGTGGATAGTTTCCTAAATTGTATTATAGACATTCCCTACTAAATAAGCCATTCTTCAATATGGCTAATATATACACACTAGGGCAGGTTGATTTTTCACTTTTTTTAGAAATATCAAATTCTCTCAAACAGCTAAAGTTGTGAGTTGGTATAATAAATTTGTTGTTGGGGCGGCCTAATGTCGGTATCAGCCAGACAGCGACGGAGTCTATCTCCTTTTCACTGGCGCTAGACCAAAGAGATTTATTTTAGCATCTGAGTGCTACACCTACCATCAGCTCCTCACTTTACCACACAGATCCCTGTGCTACTCATATGATGAGTTGGTGCGGGCCAGTATCGAACCAGGAACTTGGTGATTCCTAGCCGAACGCTCTACCGAATAAGCAAGATCTCTTATTTGCACCATTGTTTGAGGAAATAGTATTAAAGATCATCTACTAAAATTCCTCGTTTTTTCAACATTTAGCAATTATTTCAATATCTAAAACAGAGGTTGTCATTTTAAATGACACGAATAAAATATAACTAGAATTCAAATTGAAAATATCTACAATCACCACCAAAACCTCTGATTTTTATTTGTAACAGTGATAACACTTAAAAAGATTGAAATCAATTTCCTCAAACAAAGGCAAAGTTTTGAGGAAAAATATCTTGTGTGGTAATTCTTTGTTAATTTGCAACTTTTACCACATAGGAGATGTTACAGTTCCAAAATTGACCTACCCTAATACATACACTTACATCATGACTTACATTATCTTTGAAAATTTGGTAAAAGGATAAAATAACTCATCATCTTTGTAAAGAGAAAAGAGTTTAAGGAAATGGCTGAGCAGAATTTAAGGGAATAAAACAAAGTAATAAGAAATAAACGTGGAGGACTTATCCACAGTAAAAGAGCATCCAATGATGTTGCAAAGTGGTGTGTTGAGAATTGTCGATGCACACGTCAACAGGTTGTAGAAAGGTCAGAAAATGTCAGATTGTAAACATAATACAATTGCCCAATAAAAATGGCCGCTATTTGACAAATTGATAGCAGACACAATCTTATTATAATGGAGATACTGTGGGTTTTTTCTATCTGTAACCGAAACTATATCACTACCCAAGTCACAATTCCCGTTGTTATTTACGTCACATTTTCCATGATTTTATTTTCATTTAAACCTCAATAAATAATAAATTGCCAGTTAAAATAAAATAACACAGAATGAAACAATCTGTAGAATTATAGTTTGTTTTAAATTTCTCGATTAATCTTTTAGTTTGTTCTGTTTTATGGCATATCAACCTCGATGGGTCATTTAATGCTGGCAAAGTTTTGAAAGATTCATAGTGATAGTTTCGAAGAAAAAAAATTTTTTGTAAAACAAATTTTCTATTTAACCCATAGATGGGACCCTAACAGGTACTACCACTCCAGTTTAGTAGACCTGGGGGCAATGATGATGAAGTGGTGCTCCACATTCCCCAGACCTCTAGAACTGGAACTTCACCATCAGTTAAAGTTTAACGTCACACCCAGGACATGAAACCCTCGGCCATCGCCTTCTAGCACCCATATGATAAAAAGGGTTAGGGTCTGCCATAAGGGCAATAGGGCCGGGACAATCATATAGATGATAGGGCTTGACATGGTCTCTTATTTAGTCTTGAAGGTGTTAGAAATAACTGTTTGCAGTAAATACTTACTTCAGATTAATCACAAATGAAATTGGGTGGGGTGGACAAGAGTTGCTCACCCCCCACACACACACACACACAAAATAAGATATTCATTCATGTATATTTACCAACCCCTCCACACAAACAGGATATGACACAAGATCAATTTCTTAAGCAAAGGAGTAATACTTCTCCCCACACACTAAAAAGGGGTCTCCTGAGTATGACACAAAACTGCATTGTATGCTGAGGCTACAGTATAGGTACAACCACTCCAGGTTGGAGTGGATCTGGGAGTAATGACAATGAAGGAGTACTCCACACTTCCTAGGGCTCTAGAACTGTAGCCTCACCATCAGACACAATTTACTGTCATACCAGAGACATCCCTTTTTGCAGGGGTCTTACCCATCTGCAGGGGGGGGGGTACTCTTGGCATATTCTAAGCCCCAACAACAGGGATGTGAAGAGAGTAGAAATGAAGTTTGTAGTAGCCAAGATGCTATAGGCAACCCAAATACATATGATACTTTCCGTTATTTACAAAGCTTTGCTTAGTTGTGGTCACAAGGCCAGAAATATGGGGTACCCAGTGAGACCTAAACTCACTAGTAATGGTCTTCCAATCAAAATTTACTTCTTGGTTTCAAACTCCTACAATTTTATTACACCCTAAAAAGAAAAAAAAAAATCAAAACATTAACAAAAAACACATTTGACCTATAGATAGGACACTAACAGGTACTACCTCGCTGGGTCAGAGCGGACCGCAGAGTAATGGCAATGAAGGGGTACTCTACACTCCCAAGATCTCCAAAACTGGAGCCTTGCCATCAGATGCAGTTTAGTGTCATACAGGGTACACCCCTTTGGATGGTGGATCTTACCCTTAAGCCGGGGATACAGTCAGTCAGGGCTTGACATTAACGTCATCCCGTCGTCCCGTGGATAATAAAAATTACATACGGGATGATCAATACGTCATCCAGGACAGTTTGCCGGGGATGGTAAAAAATTTTCCTAAAAGTTAGTACTACATTCTAATATTGTCCGTCCAGTGATTGCCCTAATGCTGACCTCAAAATGAGGCTACGGCACCGCAGGTCTATTCTCAAAGCCATATAATGAATAATGGTGGAGGGAGATAGTTTAAAAGGACCGAATTATGTACTACTAACCTTACTCAAGGTAACTTAAAGTAAAAAAAAAGTATTTTTCTTAGCTCAAAACACACTAGGAAATGGATTTTTTGTCCAAATATCCAGAATTATCACTGCTTCAGCTTTTCTTAATGTTTTATTACATGTCATTATGCTACTGATGACTGACAAGTATAGATGATGCTAATGAATTAAACAAAAATATTTTGATTTCGGGACAGTCCAAACCCCATTCAGGACGGTTGATAATTTTTGTTTGGGACAGTCATGAAAAAAGTTAGTGTCGGGGGCTGGATGTTACCCCACTGCAAAAGATACAGTCAGATACTCTACGCTCCACCAACAGGACAATCAGGAATCTGAAGAACTCTAAAAACACTTGTTGTTCTATGAGAGCCAACAAGTACCAATTCCAACTTGTGTGGAGAGATAAATTAACCACAAAATCCAAGGTATCACAACATTATCATTTTTGGCCAAGACTTCCTAACAATCCATCTGGTGTGATTTGGCAATGTTCACTTAATGAGCCCAACCCACACATAATTTGTTTCTTGTTCAGCACCTCATTATCTAAAAAAAAATACCTACATTTTACAATTACAGTCCAGTTACCATTAATAATCAATTCATTACTTACACTGTTGCAAATTGTATATAATATGCTAAGCCCTACCTGAAAAATTACAAGAGGAAAAACAAACAGCAACAAGAAAAATGTTGGCTCAACTCTTCAGTTTAAACTCTTGGTTTGGTTTGTTTTGTTTTGTTTTACGGCATATCAACCTCAGTGGGTCATTTAATGCCGATAAAGTTTTGAAATAAATCAATTCTTAATGGATAATACAATTTTTTTATAAATACATTTTTCTATTTAACCAATAGATGGGACCCTAACAGGTACTACCACTCCGGGTTAGAGTAGACCAGGGAGCAATGGTGATGAAGGGGTGCTCCACATTCCCCAAACCTCCAAAACTGGAACCTCACCATCAGATAGAGTTTAACGTCATTCCCAGGACATGTAGACCCTCAGTCACCGCCTTCTAGCACCCATATGATAAAAAGGGGCTTGCCATAAGGGCAATAGGGTTGGGAGAATCATATCGGTGCTAGGGCTTGACGTGACCAGCCGATTGATCAGAGGGGGCCTCTCCGACCGCCCGTTTAGCCCAAGATAGGGCCAAAGTGGAGTATTGCATGTCATGAACTGCTCATCCACCTGGGCTCTATCCGTAAGCATCACGGGTCGCCACCCACGGCCAACAGGTGGCCCCATTGGGGGAGTCTTACCCCTCTGCAGAGGTGCAGTCGGTGCATTCTAACGCCCCAGCCGACAGGGCGGTTTAAACTCTTAACATCCTATTTCTCTGAATGTTTGAGATGAGGCTTGATGATTAGTATTATCTGTGTTATTCGGACTATTGTCCCCATCTTTATTGTTATTTGTACAACGTTTCGGCCGATATGCCCTCTGGGCCTTCTTCCCAAGTCCGACAAGAAATACCTGAAGAAGGCTGAAGGGCATATCGGCCGAAACGTTGTACAGATAACAATAAAGATGGAGACAATAGTCCGAATAACGCAGATAATACTATTCTTAACATCCTGTTGAGAATTTTTTTTAAGTCCAGAGCCCCATTCTTATGAGGATAAATATTAGCGCAATACCCTTGGGAAAGGTATGAATCCTACTCTCCCTCCAGCTATGGGTAAATAGCAGAGCAGACTGGGTTCTTTAACCATGGCTAGGTAACCAGTCTAGGAGAAGGAAAACTCTGAATTCAAACCTGTTGAACTCTGCTTAAGAAATTGACCTTGTGTCATATCCTGCTCATGCGGAGGAGTTGGTAAATATATATAAGGATTTATGGAGGCGCATGGTCTAATGGTTAGAGTCATAGAAAATGGACTCGTCGACCCGAGTTCAATTCCTTGACGAAGATGTCTGAACTTCACATAGCACTAATACCCTTGGGAAAGGTATGAATCCAATTCTCCCTCCAGCTATGGGTAAATAGTAGGGCAGACTGGGCTCCTTAACCAAGGTTAAGTAACCAGTCTAGGAGAAGGAAAACTCTGAATTTAAACCTGTTAAACTGCTTAATAAAATGACCTTGTGTCACATCCTGCTCGTGGGCAGGGGTTGGTAAATATATATATATAAGGATTTATCAAAAAATGGCTAAAAATGGCATTTTCATTTAAAGTTACCTATTATTTCCTTTAAAACAAAGACTTCTAAATATGTTTAATATTATATTTAAACAAAGGCTATCATTCGGGCGGATTGGGAAAACAAATGTGACTTCTGGCCCGGTGGAATGACGTAGTATAGGACGTTAAGAGTTAAAAAGAAAAAACAAAGCCTTTCAGTGAGCTTAAACTAAACTAAAATCAAGGCAAAGTTTTGAAGAAAAATATTTTGTGTTGTAATTCTTTGTTAATTTGCAACTTTCGCACACGGGAGATGTTACAGTTCCAAAATCAACCTACCCTAATGCAGTTTCAATCATATCCCCCACCCCCACAGATAAGAGGTTACTACTGTAACTGGTATATGTGGTAGTAAAGTTCCCAAGCTAACCAGTTTTTTTAACCAATAGTTACTTGTCTAGATAAGTTAGATTTCTGGAGTTAACAGGACATATCAAAGTAGATATGATGAACGATAACTGGGGGGGGGGGCTGGAAGAGTCCTAGCAAGAAGAGTCCCAGAATTCTTAAGTGAGCTATTCCCCGTCTCCAGATCAAAAGAAAATGCATTAACTCAATGACTCTTAAAACTGAGCAACTTAGAATTAAAAATAAAACTATCAAACCTAAGGACTTGATAAGTTTTCCACTGTGAAAAGCATTTAAGCTAAGAATATGGGGAGGGGAGGGAGGAGAGAAATGAAGAGGGGAGAGGAGGAGAGAAATGAAGAGGGGAGAGGAGGAGAGGAGGAGGAGAGAAATGAAGAGGGGAGAGGAGGAGAGAAATGAAGAGGGGAGAGGAGGAGAGAAATGTAGAGGGGAGGGAGGAGAGAAAGAGAGGGAGAGGAGGAGAGAAATGAGAGGGAGGAGAGAGAGGGAGGAGAGAAATGAGGGGAGGGAGGAGAGAAACGAGGGGAGGGAGGAGAGAACGAGATGGGGAAGGAGGAGAGGAGGAGGAGAGAGAGAGAACGAGATGGGGAGGAGGAGAGAAACGAGATGGGGAGGGAGGAGAGAAATGAAGAGGGGAGGGAGGAGAGAAATGAAGAGGGGAGGAGGAGAGAAATGGAGGGGAGGGAGGAGAGAAATGAAGAGGGGAGGGAGGAGAGAAACGAGATGGGGAAGGAGGAGAGAAATGAAGAGGGGAAGGAGGAGAGAACGAGATGGGGAGGAGGAGAGAAATGAAGAGGAGAGAAATGAAGAGGAGAGGGAGGAGGGGAAATAGTTTAGGGAGGAGGGAAAATAGTTTGTGGGGAGAATAGTTTAGGGGGGAGGGAGTTAGCTCCATCTCCAAAACATGAAATGCACCAAGGATCTTCAGATTAATATATACAAATATCAATATCAGTCTGGAAATTGTCAAAGATTAGAAATAATTAGATTTCCTTAGCAAAAATAAATAAATAAATAAGGGCTGGTTTAGCTCAGTTGGGAGAGCATCCACCTAGGAACCACAAGGTTCCTGGTTCAATACCAACCCTCGTCAACTCAGTGTATGAGTAGCACAGGGATCTGAGCGAAAAAATTAAGGAGCTGATGATAGGTTTGGGGCTCCACCCCAGACGCAAAAACAAATCTCCTTGGTCTAGCACTAGTGAAAAGAAAATAGACTCCCTTACTGTTCAGCTGGAAGTCATTGTTGACTAATTGCTTACTACTAAGCAAATGACAACTAAAACATGTATTGAAGAAACAAGACTGACATACTGTTGTAGAGTAGCTAGCACCCCTTCAGCACTCTACCAGATGGACTGGCTCATAGCGTTAGATAAGTCTACGATTGAGGATTTCAACAGTTGATTAATAAACTGATTGATATTCAGACTGATCGCATACCGCATTTGACCCTCCTCTATTTCTTGTAAGTTGTCTTATTAATTGTTTTGTAACTTATTGTTCTGTGTTTTTTGTATGCATCTGTTTGCGCCAGATACTGGTGCTGAATAAATATATTAAGCACTCAATTTATTCTGTGTATTAGAATATTATGTTATTTCTCTGAATGTTTGAGATGAGGCTTGATGATTAGTATTATCTGCATTATTCGGACTATTGTCCCCATCTTCATTGTTATTTGTACAACGTTCGGCCGATATGCCCTCTGGCCTTCTTCAAGTATTTCTTTTCGGACTCGGGAGACATCACGGAAATTTGAACTGTATCCTGTTCTCATTCCGCTAACCATAGCTGGGGTAGGAGTTGTGTTAATTATTTTTCTATGTTACTGCCTCTACTCAGGACTGAACCTGGAATCCAGAGATAACTGTCACTTAGAACTGTCTTAACCTAACTACCTTATCCACTGGGCCATGTGTCCAATATTATGTGATGATACAAAACATACAGCAAGAGAAATACATTCTAGAAAGTACCTTTAAGTAACTGATCTCCAAAAACAAATCTAATGCCCAATGAGTAAAAAAAAGGAGTAATTATGGTTGAATGTTACTCCCTAATCCAAGTATCAGAGAAAAGTCACATGAGTTTTGCCAAGAAGCTAATAATTGTGTAATAACGCAGAAACCCCCTGGAGTGAAATCTTGGCACCTACAGTCAAAGAGATAAGATTATTGATAATGAAATTCAAACGCTTGGCACTTTTTTTGCTAATAAGTAACAAAATACATTAAGGAATTTTCAGGACTAAATAAAAATGAAAATACATTATACAAAAATGCAGGTTTAAAACAATATTATTCTAGCTTCCAATATTACTAATGAAAAACAAGTTCAATCCTCACTTGATGAACCCAAAAATCCGGAGAAGAAATCTTCCTAAGACATAGGAGTTTTTTTTTAAAAACGTGTCGCAGTTTGAAGAGCTCAATGTGTACTCTTATTGTTAGAGTCACAGAGCAAATTTATAAGTAAAAAATAACAAAAGACTTAGAGATTTTGCATTATAGTCTATTTCAGGAAGCTTAGACAAGGTGTCTAATTCTCCGAAATCATCAGATGCGAATGATGAATTCTTTATTACTTTTAAGGCATTTGAAAACAGATTTTTATTTTTTTTTATTGAGTTGAGGAGAGTTATACACCTTGTTTAAGCTTCCTGAAATAGACTATAATGCAAAAATTCTAAGTCTTTTGTTATATTTCTATAAGTAAAAATATAACAAAAGACTTAGAATTTTTGCATTATAGTCTATTTCAGGAAGCCTACCCATGGTGAATGGGGTAGGTAAATAATTTTTTTTCTCTAGCTTCCAATATCTTGGACACAAGCAGGGCCAATCTTAGGGTCCCCCCTGAATCTATTATATGCACCCCTCCCAATTCCATGATATGAGCCCCCCACCCATTCTACCACAAACCAATTTATATAAAGTATTAATCAAAAATTTATTAAAACCGCCCTTCCTTGGCCTTCAAGCAGGCTATTCTCCCAGGTCGGAGGATTTAGAGGGAAGTATGCACTAGCCCTGGACACAATGGTAAATCAACACTTTCACAAGGTACAAGTTTTCATATAGGTGGAGGCACAGTTTGTGTAACAGTTATTGTCATAGGAAATGAAATCAGCCACCAAGGTTCAAATCCTGGATTAGGCTGTTTTGCTATGAGAAAATAGTAGGGTAGACTGGGTTCTTTAGCCTTGGTTAGTCAACCAATCTAGGAGAAAGAAAACTGAATTTAAGCAAATTTTAATCTGCTTAACAATTTACCTTTTGTCACATTCTGCCCATAGCAGAGGGGTTCGGTAATAAGTACATACAAATATATATATATATATATATATATATATATATATATATATATACACACTAACCCCTCTGTACGAGTAGGATCTGGCACGTGATCAATTTCAAAAGCTATAAGATCAGTCTGAATATTAATCAGCTTATTAATTCACTTTTGAAGGCCTTGATTGTAGACTATTTAAGGCTATGAGCCAGTCCATCTGGTGGGGTGCTAGCTACTTTCAGTGATGCTCATAGCTTTTTAATCTAGTGCATCCTGGGACGCCCAGATTTGATTTGAATGAGTCCCCGGGAAATTTGATGGGTCCCAACTAAAGTTTCTTAATAAATTGCAGAGTTTTTATCTATGAACAACTAAAGCTGTCTAACCTCTACCTTGTACTCCATACAGTGTAATTTGTATGTATTTACAGTTAGCTGGAAATGGTGGAGGGAGAGAAAAAAAAGCACTGGAACGCATGGATATGATTTTTCTGCGTCCTTTTAGATTTTTTATGTGTCAGGGACGCAGGACACGTACCTATCTGCATCTGTGTACTCTACAACAGTTTGATTTTACAATTTAAAACCCAGATTGCATCCTTTAAGTAATTAAGGAATGAATATTGTAAACCTTGCTATGACTATTAGTCATTGCTACACAATTAGTTTAGTCTTTAAAAAATGACAGTTGTCATTTTGTTATGAAGAAATTGCAAGACAGCTTCTTATTAAATTTTGCAAGTTTTATTATTTTGTCTTCTGTTCACATTCCATGTATCAAAGTTATTTTATAAATTAAAATGCTACTCAGGACAAGGGAAGTGAAGAAAGTGGGTACAGCAGAGGAGGGGTGAACAGAAAATCAGGCAAATGAGGTGAGGGATATCATGGTAGAAGAAAAGAGAAGAAAAAGACAGCTATATATTAAATATGGCGGGTGGGGGGGGTGACTAGACTGCTATAATGACGGGGGTAGGTGATATAGCAAGTGGGGTAAGAAAAGCAGACAGACAGAATAAAAGGAGGTATGGTGAGTGAGAAAAGAAACTCAGATAGCTGGGGGGGGGGTAGTAAGTGAGGGGAAAGAAAAGCCAGGCATAGAGTGGAATAAAACCAGACAAAAGATGAGAAAAGAGATAAGAAAACACTAGACACAGGCAGTGAACAAGGGGTTATCAAGAGGGTGGAGCGCCAAAAATAGGTGGCAAAAGGCACAGAAAAAGAAATTAGATAAAAACCTTAGGGACAAAAGCAGAGGAGTTAATCTGTCAATTGAAGCTATAACCTTATAATAAAATAATTAAAGAAAAAACTGTATAATCATGGGGGAGGGTAAGGGGTAAGGATCAGCTGATTGAGAGAGAGAGAGAGAGAGAGAGAGAGAGAGAGAGGATGTACACATCCTACTTTCAGCAGAGACAATAGTCAGTGGCCCTGAGGGATGAGGTTAGAATAAAAAATTAAAAAGTTACTAGACACTTGGATATTGTCCTACCCAATCCCCACTGGATGCCCCATACTTGTGACCTTGTGTAAAATCCTACCAGTGGTGAACGGGTTGGGTAAATAACGTTTTCTTTGTCCTACCCACACCCAACTAGTGAGAACCCCTCACCTATCCTTTTACAAGAGGCCTTACCACCTGAACGCCTTTCACCTGTGAACTTTACCGACTCTAAAGGTGGAATGAATGTAACAGGAAGACAATTGTTAAACCACTAATGACATTTTTGCAAGGTTTCTTTTCTTCTTTCTTTTATGCATTTTTAGGGACTTCAGCTTACACCCTGTCACTACCCTTTTCATAATGTGTTAGCATGAGAGGGTGGGGACCTGATGGTAAAAGTACATTTTCTTAGGGCTTAGAAAAAAAAGAAAGAAAGAAAGAAAGAAAAGTACTTGAGAAAGCATGCAATAAAAAAAAAAACCCTAACATGCATATTATGAATTACTCGGCAACATTCTTAACATTGAAAAGCAAATCCAATCTTAAGGATCCCCTGCCTCAAGCAACACCTAGTCATAGTCACATGATACTAATAGGGTTACCTGTCTTTGCCACAGTTAAAAATAGCAGAGATTATTATAGGCCTTTCTTGGTTAAATTATATATTCAATGTACTTCATACGAAAAAGTAATTAATCATGAAGGAGATGAAAAAATGACTAAGATATTGTTAGGAGGAGAAAGTGTATGTGTGTACATTATATATATATATATATATATATATATATATATATATATATATAAGGTGTATATTAAAGAGCACTTCAGACTTCTTGAAATTCTAAAATGTTACTATTCTCCTGAAAATGGTTTATAATTAAAATAAAAGTGCTTAAACCCTTAAACAGCCACAAATATCTCCCCCTGCCGAAATTGAACTGTTGTAAATTTTAACTTTAGTGTGTACACAATCTGAAAGATGTAATTGAGTGGGGGTTGTTTATCAAGGAGCATTTGTGATTGTATATGGGTTAACAAAGCAACCTTGTAAGCTACCTAAAAAGTGACAATCTTTAGAGAGGGTATTTGCCTCTCATCCCACAAGGTCTCATTTTTATGTGGGCGCATAAAAATTGTGTCGATCCCTGGGCAATAAACCCAGCCCTGCCCCTTTAAATAAAGCGGGCAGGTATTGCCTGGGGGGATAGTCCCCCTGGGATCGATGCTATTAATTTACATGACGATCCAGTGGCCGAAGCTCACTGGACCCCTGTAAAAATGTAAATATTAATTGTACAATAAACGTGATTCCCTAACCTCTAGGCATAAAATAACCCTAGACAGGTTGACATGCAGTCAAAATCAACATGCAATGAATGTGATTCTCTAACCTCTAGACATAAAATAACCCAGACAGGTTGACATGCCATTAAAATCAATCAACATACAATGAATGTGATTCCCTAACCTCTAGGCATAAGATAATCCTAAACAGTTTGATATGACGTTAAAACCAAAAAACAACTACAATAAGGCCATTTGTCTGAATATATCAGTGATTAATAAAAAAAATCAAGTTAGGGGTGAGGAACCTGTCTGTAATCCATCAAATTTGGCCCTCAACATCCTTGTAGAAAGATCAATTAAAATTGTGCACCCCACCCACTTTATAACCCGATATACTAATGATTTCTATTTAATTGGAGTTGCGTGGTGTAATGGTTAGAGTCATAGGAAATGGACTTGTCGACCCAAGTTCAAATCCTGGACAAGGCGGTTTGCATTTCACATAGCGCTAATACACTTGGGAAACGTATGCATCCAACTCTTCCTCTAGATATGAGTAAAGAGTAGGGCAGACTAGGCTCTTTAACCTTGGCTAGGTAATTGAGGAGAAGGAAAACTCTGAATTCAAACCCATTAGACTCTGCTTAAGAAATTGACCTTGTGTCACATCCTGCTCATGTGGAGGGGTTAGCAAATATATATATACCAATGATTTCTATAAAAAATAAAAATAAAAATAAAAAAGCTATTTAAAAAAAAAAATCATTAAAAAGGTTAGTAATTTTTTAAATTTCTTTTAAGTAAAAAAAAAAAAATTAATTTAAAAAGAAATGCCATAATTAGACTGCTTCAGTTCCAGTGATCTTTTGAAAAAGAGATTTTATCTCAAAAATTCAAGAATAAAATTCAGGTTAACACACAACACCATTGTTACCGTATTATTATTATTTTCTTTACATCTGCATTGTGATAGCCTTCTAAATCAACCTCCTAACTAATATATACACAATGCTTCAAGCAAATTATTAAACTCTTTTCGTTTTAAGTAGTTTAGATGAATTCAATTTGGACAAAGTTGTAGCGTTAGTTTTGTATTTGCCTGGGAGAGTTGTCTGCCCGGTTTAGTTTGCTGGTGCCCGCTAGGGGAATTAGTATTTAAGCGGCTGGTTCAAAAGGCTTCTCTCTCTTTTCCTGTTCCAGTAACCACGAGACACATGGGCTAGTCACGGTCTATCCCTTCTCGTTGGGGCTTTTGGCCCCCTTACATTACTGTAAGTTCTTCACACAGCATGGACTATCCCTAGTCTCATGTCTGTACTTTTATATGTTATCTTGTACCATTCATGAATGTGTATTTATCGTTCTATATGTAACATTGTTTTACCCCTGTATTTCGTATCTCGTCATATCCATGTGCTGTACCATATTAAATGTTTTTGTCTGTCAACCCTCGTCGGAGTCTTATATCCAATATATATAACCCTGAACCATTCTTACAAAGTTATTAACTAAAAGTTTAGATTTTTTTATTTGTAAACATGCAACAAAAAATGTATTGTTTGTGTAAGCCTACTTTGTAGGCAATAAGTGTGGAGGCCTTTAAACCTGAAAAAAGGTTCCTCCCACCCCAGGATCCAAGGGATGTTGAAATGGTGAGTCAGAGATATATAATTGAATTAGTATCTACTTGACTTTTGTTGGGCCAGCAAAATCCTTAATTTAATAAGGATTTTCAATTTGGGATATTGAAAAATTTGATACATTGAGGAAAATGTCAATTGGAGACAATGTCAAAAGAAATGAACACAAATAGATTTTTTTTAAATTAAATGACAAAAAAAAAAAAAAAAAAAAAAAAAAGTGAAATTTAATGAAGGTTGACAGTACTTCATCTAAAAATAAAAAAATAAATAAAAAGATGCTATTAAAAAGACTTATAAGTATACAGTGATGTTGATAGCTTTTTAATTTTGTGTGTCCTGGGATGCACGGATTCGATTTGAATGAGTCCCCGGAAAATTTATGGGTCCCAACCAAAGCCTTCTAACTCTTACCTTGTAACATATCCTGTGTAATTCATTTCTAAGAAACTATTGAAATGTATTTACAGTTAGTTTGAAATGGTCAGGGAAGAAAAAAGAAAAACACTGGGACGCATGGATAAGATTTTACTGCATCCTTTTAGATTTTTGTGCGTCAGGGACACAGGATGTGTACCTATAAGCATCTCTGATAGTGTATTTAAAAAACAAAAACAATAGATGGTGTTGAGAGATTGAAAGGAGTGTGTTATAGGTTTGAACAGGAGCTCCTACAACCGAATGTATATTAACTGATCCTCGATTTCATAGAAGTGATGAGGAGAGTGAATTTCAATTAAAAACTTTCAGAAACGCCCCCCCCCAAAAAAAACGAATATGTATATATCTATTTATGGTGTATTACACAATTAAAAGGCATTTTTTACCAGTGGTTTCAAAGCAGCACATTAGCTGCCTATCATCAAGACAAAGCACCCTGGAAGAGGGTTTACCATGGTGCTTTGTCTTGAGGATAAGAGGTTAATATGCTGCTTTGTAACCAATGATAACAAACACCTTTTAAAGGCATAATTCACCATAACAAATAAATATAGCCCTTACACATGTAATCGAGCACTTTATTTTCATTCCTCCCATATAATATATATGTTATCATTGTGGAGTCCATGTATGCTTCTTTGTTAGCATACCTGATGAGTAATTATCAATGTATATATATATATATATATATATATATATATATATATATATGTATGTGTGTGTGTGTGTGTGTGTGTGTGTGTGTTTGTTTATATATATGTCTATAATATATATTTTGGGGGATTTAGTGTAAAGCATGGGTAAAGCGCGAAATAAATGAGAAACTGTGTTGGACGTCATATCTTGAAATATTGGATGAAATAAAATGGAACTTAGCACATAACATCCAACACAATGCATCTGAAGATGGGAACCAAAAGATAATTTCTCTAGGTTCCCTGAAATAGTCTATAATGCTTCCAACCTAAATATTCTTTGTTATTTTTTTCCTTTATATATATATATATTATATATATATATATATATATATATATATATGAAATAAATCTTTTTAGTAAAAACAAACAAATGATGTTATAATACGCTGTTTTTTTCTAAAAATATTTATTTCATACTGTCGGATTCACTTCCATTCACTTTTCATATATATATATATATATATATATATATATATATATAATATATATATATAATATAATATAATAAGATAAATATATAGGTTTTACATATCTATTTATTGGGTGACAAAGGAACTTTTCACAACCATATTGGTTTCATGCGATGCATTCATCAGGTGAAGCACTCTACCAATTAATACTGCCTTTGGTACACCATTCCAGCAAAAGCTGAAATAGTGACCATCTCACACTACAGTATATATATATATATATATATATATATATATATATATATATATATATAATTTGTTTAGCCTTACATTTGAACATATATGCCCACCTAAAATTCATGAATTATTAACCAATTAATTTTCAAAATTAGGTATGACTTCAATTAAGCACATATCCTCCAAAAATTGTAGGCTTAAAGCCATATAAAAAAATAAAACATATTTGTTTGTTTACTTAACCTATATATATATATATATATATATATATATATAATCCTTTTTTCTTCCCTTTTTTTCACAGACAGATAAAATGAATTTGGGGTGAGCAGGTTAATTTTTCCTAATTTAGCAAATCTAACCTCAAAGACCTGATAGAATTATCAATTGGCTGGAAGAAATTGTTGGGTTGACTTCCTTGTTGCTGTAAGGGCCAAGTTAAAAACCAAAGGTTCTAAATGAACATAGGAAGAGGAAGGGAAATCCTAGGGGTCTACTTTAAGAGTGATTAGAAAAGCAGGATCATACTGGGGGGGGGGCAGAGGCAGAAAAAGAGTCAAGAATGTACCAACAAAACACTCGCCCCCCCCCCTCGTTCCCTAGAGACCAAGAAAGCAGCAAGAAAAGAAATTAACAAGTTTCTTATCTACCAACTTTATATACACAATAAGGAAAAATCATAGACATTATTATAGAGATTTCTTTCATCAAATAGAGTTTGATTCTCAGTACGTGCCCCATACATGTAGTCTTGTTTGGTGCTAAGAACAATAAAGCAGATGGATTTGTAATTAGTTATATACAAAGAATTGCTTCAAATGTATTTAATAAGAATGGTGGATTTACAAGAGCTTACCCCCTACTTTAGATGGATTAGAACTTGTAAACAGTTTTATTAATTACTAGAAATGTCAGAATTTACAGTGTATATATATATAAGGATTAAAAAATAAAAAATACTTTTTTTTTTGAAGCATGAATAACTGAGTATCTATGTTCAAACTAGACTAATGTTTAAAAATATATAAATGACTTACCAGCTGTGTTAGAATTGGTTTTGTAAGTGATATTGAACTCTTGAGATTTATAGTAATTGTTATATAGCCGGTTAAGGTAGATGTAAAAAAAAAAAATAAAAAAAATTGTAGTTAATGGATTTTTATTGGAAGGTGGTTTATGTTGTTGCATACCTCTTTACCGGCCCTATATATCTATATGTTATATACCCTCTTACTGCTTATTCTTACTCTGTCGCCGGATCTGGTATATCTTCTAATGTCTCGTCTGGTCTTCTATTGAGGATTCCGGGTCTGGTCTCTGTTGGGGATCACTTGTTATCAGAAGCCCTGTGTCATTGTTAGTTTTTAGTAATTAACACAAGACTTCGATTTACGATGATGTTACTTTATTCGTAGACCTCCAGACCAGACAACTGCGCAGTGAGACTCACATCTTGCTAGCTTCGCTTCTAAGTTCTAACTCTAACTAACTGAGTTGCTTACACCTTAAACTGGAAGGGCCTTCTATTGCCTTCCGATTCTCACGATCATCCCCAGAACACAAGGTGAGATCGAGGTCAAACGCTGTCACTCACTCTCAAGGCCATCAGCTGCACTAATATGATTTCTACACTATTGTCATAATCATTAGGTATCTAATGATTATGTAACAATGTGTTAAAAAATATTTTTTTTAATTATTTACTAAGGAGGATTACTAAGGGATTTAATATTTTAACTAAAAGTAAATTGGATAATTCTTAAATTGTGGTAAAAAACATAGGTAAATTGAATTTTTGATTTTTTGTATGTGGGGTATTGAGGGGGGGTCATGTATTGGTGTGTAATTTGTTTTTTGGGGGAAGAGGTGGGGCAGGTTGATATATAAGTTAGGATAGCAAAGACATGAAGTCAACGGCGCTTAGTAACTGACAGATATACATGCTCTATCAATGATATTGAGCACTCTTTACTTATAAATATAGCAAACTATATTATCAATATTAATATTAAAATTAACCAGGCTTTTCCAAGACAAAAGGGATTGTAGATTTGAATCTCAACTACAACATATCCTTTATTATTGTCTCTAATATACTGTTCAACAAATTTTAATAAATTAATTCGGTATCTGCACATTAGTACACAAACATTCAGTGCAGTGAGGGTTAAAACACTGGTTCCTAATAGATTACGCAAGTTAAAACTCTTAAAGTCCTATACCAACTCATTCCACCCGGCCGGCAGTCACATTACTTTTCCTAATCCACCCCAAATGAAAGCCTTTGTCATATATAATATTAAACATATTTAGAAGTTTTTGATTTAAGGGAAATAACAGGTAACTTTAAATGAAAAGGCCATTTTTTTTTTTTGATAAATCCTTAGAGGAATTGGGCTCTGGACTTAGAAAATCCTCAACAGGATGTTAAGAGCTAAGCAACAACGAGCCTGTTCAGTACTTTAATGGGTGACCACATAAGAATAGCAGGTACTATGAGTGACAGACTATGAAAATGTTCATAAATTCATTGTAACAAAATAGAAATGATTATTTGGATTATTCAGACTATTGTCCTCATCTTTATTGTTATTGTTTGTTGTTCGTAGAGGGGATTACCAAGTTTGAGAAGGCTCCCGAGTTCGACAAGAAATACCTGAAAAAGCCGTAGGGCACATCAGCCAAAACATTGTGCAGATAACAATAAAGATATGGACAATAGTCCGAATAATTCAAATAATACAAATTATGAAGCCTCATCTCAAAAATTCAGAGAAATAGAAATAAAAATGTTGGAAATTATCTGCAAATTTCTCTATGAACATTTTATAATCATTCAATGTTTTACTGTTTGCAATTCTGAAACATTTCCACATCTGCTTGAAATTCTTTCTGTGTAGTAAAGAGTTTAGATGAAAACTGATGTTTTCAGTTTATTATAAGGGGAAAATGTTAATGAAAAATTAAGATTGCCTGCAGTGATAAAATATTCTGAACAGTCTAGGAGAGTAAAAAAGAAAAAAGAAAATTACCCTTCTTTACTCTTCTTTCACAACTTGCTCAACCCTTGAGGGGGTGTGCATATATATGTGTATATATATATATATATAAATTTAAAAAATCAGTAGATATATATATATATATATATATATATATATATATGTTTTCTACTGATATTTTTTTTTAAGAAAGAAAAAATTATGTACCAGTGTTTCCAACCTTGTGTAAATACAAGATCTAATTAGAAAATTAGAAACGAACATGATTTTTCTTCTTTTTTTTCTCTCTTTTCTTTTCATTTTTATCCTTTTGATATTAAATGCTTAACAAACTGTTTCTACTTAGTATTATTATTATTAAGTACTAAAGAATAAATTTTTTTTTTTAAATTTACTTTAAGAATCATTTTTCATTTAAATTTTTTTTCAAATTTTTAGATTTAAAAAGATTTGGTTTTTTTTTTATTAATTTTGAAAATATTTTGAAGTTTTTTCTTAACATTTCTTTTGCACCAAAAATCATAAAATTCTAATTGGACTATGTTGAGTAAAAAGATGATAACTTTAAATTCTACTAATTACCAGAAATTAAAAACTCCAAATGTGTGGATGGGTGGGGGTGTGGATTTAAACAGAAATAGATTAACAAGTTTTATTTCAAAATTCATTTCAAGTTACTTTTATGAGTTGTTTTCTTTTAAATCTTTAATCTTTTAATCCTGTGAAAAAAATTTAAAAAATTAAAAAAAAGTATTTATAAAATGAATTAAAAATGAGTTTTATCTTTCATTATTTAACAATTTCAGAAAGATCTTTTTTTTTCTTCAGAAAAGAAAAGAAAAAAAAAGCTGAAATTAAACTAATCTTTTGAGAATTTTTTTTCACTTAAAGATCTCACAAATTTTGGATAAGACTGAATTAGGCATCTTAGAGGAAAAGTTTTTATATATATATATATATATATATATATATATATATATATATATATATATATATTCAGCAAATGATTCATTTTAACAGCCTGGGGTTATTTTATGCCTAGAGGTTAGGTATTAATCAACTGTTGAAGTCCTTAATCGTAGACTGTTTAAGGCTATGAGCCAGTCCATCTGGTAGAGTGCTGAAGGGGTGCTAGCTACTCTACAACAAACTCGCACTCTCCCAACATCCTGGCTCTCCACCTGTGTGTCCACACTGATTGCACATCATCCAATATCCACAAAAGCTCAACACCACGCATGCTCCTTGGACATTTTGCAAATGGCAGCTTGTTATACCATACATTGTGGACGCTTTGAATCAGGTGAGTGTGAATATCTATCATCATAAGTAAAGTCGCCAGGGTGGCCTATAGTTAGTATCAGCCAGACAGGGAGGGAGTATATCCCCTTTTCACTAGTGTTAGACCAAGGAGATTGTTTTTTAGCGTCTGAGGTGGAGTGCCATACCTACCAGCTCCCCACTTTATCACACAGATCCTTGTGCTACTCATACACTGAGTTGGCAAGGACTGGTATCGAACCAGGAACCTTGTGATTCCCAGCTGAACACTCTACGAACTGATATAACTGACCCTTCCGTCCAGCTAATGGTAAATAGTAGGGCAGACTGGGCTCTTTAACCTTGGTTAGGCAACCAGTCTAGGAGAGAGAAAAAAAAAACTAAATTCAAACCTGTTAAACTCCACTAAAGAAATTGACCTTGTGTCACATCCTGCTCGTGTGGAGGGGTTGTATAAATATGTATGAAATGAGACTGACCTTGTGTCACATCCTGCTCGTGTGGAGGGGTTGTATAAATATGTATGAAATGAGACTGACCTTGTGTCACATCCTGCTCGTGTGGAGGGGTTGTATAGATATGTATGAAATGATACAAAGACAATGCAACATAACAACTTAACTTTAATCAACTGAATACAGCCCAGCAAAGACGCAACTACAATCGCCGCTATCTGTTGAATTTATATAGTCCCGATCAAGGGAAGATAACCCAACCACTCCAAAGGGAGGTAATCACGTCCTTTATTATCACATTCTCCCCTCCTGTTTTATATCCTATAAGTCCAGACGCTGGGGAGGTTTTACCTTTCTAGAAGATCTGCGGAGACAGTTAGTGGAGTCAGGTTCAGCTAGTGGTGAAGCATGTATCTCAAGCTCTGCCGGCTGGGATTGGGATTGTCCATCAATCACTGACTGAGATGGGGACTGTTCATTGATTACTGGAGTACTTATCTTCCTTAGTATAATATCTGCCCCACTCTTCTCACTCGCAAAAGTCTGCAATGGACAGGGAGCTATGTCATGCAGGGAAACAGATGATTCACGGCCATCATTATACCTAATATGTGCATAGGTTGGATTTACATCCAACAGCTCGACTTCTAAGATATGGAATATAGAATGCCTTTGTAAGTAAAAAGTAACTCACACTTGAATCAGCATTGAATTACTTTAACAGGCACCATTAGAAAAATTCTGATACCCATTAATAAACATTACTTTTTATTTTTATAGATATTATTTTTATTGTCATTAAGAAGCGGAATAAAGCTTTTTTTTTTCTATGTATAAAAATCTGACAGCTGTGTAAGTTAAATCTGTACGCATACTGGATTCATTGACTAAGAATAATTTGTTTAGCAGAGACTTGCTTCTTTCTTTCTTTCTTTCTTTTCGGCTACTCTCCTCACTCCACCCCCCTGCCCCGTTTGGCTCTCTCAAATTCTGAGGCTTTGTAATATTTTTTATTTCTACATTAGTTTTTGATCAGAGGGTTTAACAGTCAGAAAACACAAGGACCAACTCGGAAGCACTTGTTACACTCAAGTAAATCTCCAAGGCTCAGTGGTAGAGATCAGAGGATATAAGGAATTTTTCATGGGTATCAACAACAAAAAAAAAAAAAAAAAATCAGGGAAGTGGGGGGGGGGAGGGGAACCAACCGGTTTCCTAAACCATTTAAAACTTATTCATTGAATTCCAATCCCCACTGAATTTCATTACTACCAATAGAATATAACGATTCGCTTAATGGACACAGGAGGTGACACCTGCAGAATACTTATTATATATAACTCTCTATTCATATAACTGTGACCTGAAGAAGATGAATGTTTATACAATATCTTCTACTATTGTTTTTATTATATTTTTCAAATAATTTCATTTAGATTACATGGTATAAACATCATAATGTAGAAACATGCGCATGTTAGCACAATCATACTATTGTTTTTCCTTTTATCTTTTCTTGTCAGATCTAATTCCATTTTCGTATACTCACAATTCTTATCACTATAGAGAGTGATGAGAAAGTCTTGTCATCCCCCTCTACATATTTTTAATTATAATATACCAAAATAAAAGTAAGATAAAATAATTACATAATACAACCAGAAATTCTAGAAAAAAAATTAATTTTTAAAGATTTAAAAAAAATAATTACATAAAAAAAAACTAAATAATACTAAAAGAATTTTTTTTTAATTAATAATAAATAATTACTAGATGATTTCGATTTCTTATATTATTGTTTTATTCTCAAACATATTAAAAGCAATCCTATGTATAATTTTACATTGATATCAATTAGAATAAAGTAAAAATGAGTTATCTTTTTGTGTTCTTATTTAATTTCATTAGTTTTCTAATTCAGTGATTTTTCTCCGCCCACTCTAATATTTGCACAAAATTATGAATTCATATTTTTAACTGTTCACTAAGGATAATTTCACTAAAATTGCAATAAGTGATAATGGCCCTTTAACAGTGATTAGTTGCTTCATAAAGCAAACTAATTAGCATCTGCTTCTTTTGAAAATATAATTAGTAAAATTACTATTATGTACTTGACCTAGAAAATCTACCTTCTAACTTATCTTACACAATGTGCATATATATATATATATATATATATATATATATATATATACACACACACACAAGAATCTAAATGTTTATAACTGGCTAGGTTAACAATAGTTAAAAATGCATTAACTTGAAGAACCAGTGTAAAACATTTGTTACATAATTCGTGGGTAGCGTACGAATTATGTCTGTCAGTGTACTTAAAATTCAAATAATGGAATGGTAAATGGAAAGTTACTGTTAGCTGTTAAAATTATTGACGGCAGTTTAACCTTCTCTGACTTGAAGGCTGATTGGCTAGGAAGGTGTGAGAATGGAAATTAGAGTTAGATGCTGGCCATTAGCTGAGGGAAGCAGACATAGGGGTCCTTCACTCTCAAGATGCCAGATTCTCACCACGGTAGAAAACCGTTTTGAACTTGGTGTTTTTGTAATAAAGAATAGACGTCTAAAAAAAAAACGACAAAGTTTTGTTTATTAACCAAGAAATAAGCACAGACAACTCAGCTCAGAAGAAGGAAGAAGAATCAGAAAAAGGGAGAAGTCAGCCCAAAGGAAGACGGCAGCAACGACCAGTGACTGAAATAGTTGCATTTATTGCACTAGCAGGGTTGGGACAGAGCTATATCTATTACCTATGTTCAGTAGAACTGTGCATTTTCTGAACACAAGAGCTATCACATAACTCATGTGACAAGTGAGTAAGACCCACCACATGATACACATAAACTTGTGTGACATTTACTTTTATGAAAAAGATAGATGAATATTAAGCATAAAAGACAAAAAAAATAACCACTGCCTTCTAGCACCTTTATGATAACAAGGGTTGGGTGTTTAACATAAGGGCAATTTGTAGAATCAGCCGACTTAAGATGAGGAGGCAAGTGGTGTAATGGTTAGAGTCATAGGAAATGGACTCATGCATTTCACATGGTGCTAATACTCTTGGAAGGGTATGCATCCAACTACTCTCTCTCCAGCTATGGATAAATAGTAAGGCAGAATGGGCTCTTTAACTTTGGCTCGGTAACCAGTCTAAGAGAAAGAAAAACTTAGTTAAAACCTGCTAAACTCTGCTTTACAAATTTACCTTGTGTCACATCCTGCTCATGTGGAGGGGTTGGTAAATATATACATGACTTAAGATGCAGATTTTTTGTAATGGTTATCATCATTGGAAATGGACACAGCAACACAAGTTCAAATCCTGGACAAGACTGGTTGCATTTCACTTAGCACTAATACCCTTAGGAAAGGTATGACTCCAATTATTCTCTCACCAGCTATAAGTAAATAGTAGGGCAAACTGTGACCTTTAACCTTGGTATGGCAACCAGTCTAGAAGGAAAACTGAATTCGAACCTGTTAAAATCTGTATTATTAGCGTTATTCGGACTATTATCCCCATCTTCATTGTTATTTGTACAACATTTCGGTCGATATACCCTCCAGCCTTCTTCAGTATTTCTTGTCGGACTCGGGAACCTTCTTGGACTCAGGAACCTTCTTTTCGAACTCGGGAACTTTCTTGTCGTATTTGGGAGCCATCACGGAACTTTGGGTATATCGTTGTACAAATAACAATGAAGATGGGGACAATAGTCCGAATAACGCTAATAATACTAATCTTCAAGCCTCATCTCAAACATTCAGAGAAATACTGTTAAAATCTGCTTAAAAAAAAATTGACCTTGTGTCACATTCTGCTCATGTGGAGAGATTGGTAAATACACACATATAACCTTGTGTGACATTTGTCTCTGTGGAAAGACACATAAATATTAGTTGTAAAAGACAAAAAAATAATTACATGACTTAAGAGTTTTAAAAAAATATATTTTTTTAATATGGTCCACTTTTGGTGCAGGGTGGGAAATGTCCTCAAATATATCATTATCCAGTTTTGAGATAATAAAAAAATAAAAATTTAAACAAGTTTTCAGAGTGTGTGTATTTGTGCCTTAACACTTCAGCCCCTCATCTCTCTTGCAATGAAATTCAATACCAGACAATAGAGTCTCCCTTAAGAGATTAGCAATGGGGGGTACTGAGTGGAAGCGGATGGGTTGGCGGGTAGAGTACAATGACAACATCAACATTTGTGAATGGGGAAGAAAATAATGATATATGGGCACACAGACCAAGAACCATCACATCACTCATGTGACATACAGACACACATTTTATATATATACATATATATATACATATATATATATATACACACACACACACACACACACACAGAGTATTAGTTCTGCTATAAACAAGGCCCATTGGGATAACTTTTTGTAAATTCAAATTACAAACCTCCTCAGAAGTCTATGAGAATTTACTTTTCATGGTTATGTCAGTATAACCTACGTATTTATCTACCCACCCCTTCATACAAGCAAGATAGGACACAAGGTCAATTTTCAAGTGGAGTTTGATAGAGTTCAATTCAGAGTTTTCCTTCTCCTAGACCGGTTGCCATACCAACGTTAAAAAACCCAATCTGCCCTACTATTTACCCATATTGGAGGAAGAAAATTCCGATAAATCAGAATCCAAATCCTCTATGAGGCTGTTTGATCTCCACTTCACATCACATCACCCTTCGTAAAGGCATGAATCGAGCTCTTCTTCCCCCTAGCTATGGGCAGACTGGGTTCTTTAGCCTTGGTTATGCAACCAGTCTAGGAGAAGGAAAAACTGAATTCAAACCAGTTTTGCTTAAAAATTGACCTCATGTCACATCCTGCTTGTGATTTTGGTTTGGTTTGGTTTGTTTTGTTTTACGGCATATCAACCTCGGTGGGTCATTTAATGCCGACAAAGTTGTGAAATAAATTCATTCTTAATGCATAATACAATACTGGGTTCTATCCTTAAGCATCATAGGTCGCCATCCACAGCCAACAGGTGGCCCCATTTGGGGGAGTCATGATGGAGGGGTTGGGTAAATAACTCTAGACTCTTAAATTACTTTCTATATTGATAAATACTTCTTATAATGATTTTTAACTTTAAATTATGTTTATTTTAGATTAGTTACCAGTTTTTATTCACAAAAAAAGCAGCTGTATAGCCACTTGCCTCCAATCACACAAACCATCCAAAGTAAGATGAACAAGATATGCTGGAAAAACAAAGACAAACTCATAAATGACATTCCCCGGTAGACATCTTCACATGGACACATGATCAACCAGCTCTGCAGATTCTGGATGCCGTATGAATGACCTGCCAGGGGCAATGACCAATAGTCAATTCATGTATTTGGGTGATTCCATTCTTAGAGTCCTGATTGGGTGCTTGGTTTCTATGATGTTATGAAGCTTCATAAATACACTGGCATTCTGCAGTAGGATTGCAGCAAGGTTAGATCTGTATTGAGTTACAGCTACTTGTTGCATTGTCTTACCAATTCGACAGTAATTACTTAATATGATTATTCTACAAATATCATCTCATTTTTAGCATCTCATCATTCCAGACTATAAATGTTATAAAAATTGAGAAATACCAACACCTTGCTTGGGAACTGAAGCTGTTGAACAAGAATGTGACAGTTGTGCCCACCAATTAGCACACTGAGAACAAACCTTCCCAAACAAACCTCGTAGCAGAACAGGGGTTGGAAGCAATATAGAAATGTTAAAGAGTATCTACAGCAAAAAAAATAAAAGGCCCCTGAGAATACTAAGGAGCGTATTGGAGATTTGAGGAGACTTACTGTCTGCCATTTTATCTCCATTGGATTCCTCTGGCGTGAAGAAGCATATAATAAACAAAGTATAGAAATACAGAGAGAAAATAAATTATTGGAATATCATACGGCTGTTTATATCTATTCAAAAATCAAAATGGAAGATTTATGAAATCTTAAAAACCCTTGTTAGTCAAAAAAGAAGGGAAACTTTTTCCCAGGTTTCACTTTTAGATTTAGAACTAATATTAAAAGACAACCATTTGAGAGGAAGGCTCCGAAACGGTGAACATTCTCTCCTGATGACCCCCAAATTTCTAGTTAAGTAGAGCTTTAGCCAGCGTTATGGAGTCTAGACTAATTCCTCTATGTTTTGCACTCCAACAGCTCTTTATGCAATTAAGTGATTATAATTCATCATAAATATAAAACCATGTTTTTTTATAATCTATTTATAAAGGTGTGTGTACTGTATACCTTTACAGACTAAACTAGGGCCATATAAAGTGTAAATCCAACTCAAATCTGTCGATACCAGTGAACCCTTATTTGCTAAACCAAATCTTTATCTTTTGTTTAACCAAATAAAGTAGACATGCTAAACTGGACCCTCACTTTGTGTCTGTCAGGTTTGCTAAACCAAATCTTTATCTTTTTGTTTAACCAAATAAAGTAGACATGCTAAACTGGACCCTCACTTTGTGTCTGTCAGGTTTGCTAAACCAAATCTTTATCTTTTTGTTTAACCAAATAAAGTAGACATGCTAAACTGGACCCTCACTTTGTGTCTGTCAGGTTTGCTAAACCAAATCTTTATCTTTTTGTTTAACTAAGGTAGACATACTGTGGAGTCTCAACTGACTCCTATGTTTAGCACCTCCAACTGACCCCTCTTTATGCAATTAAGTGATTATAATTCATAATAAATATAAAACCATGTTTGTTTTTTTTAATAATCTATTTATAAGGTGTGTGTACTGTATAACTTTACAGACTAAACTAGGGCCATATAAAGTGTAAATTCAACTGGAATCAGTCTATGCCAGTGAAGCCTTAATTGCTTCTGACTCCAACTCCCCAGCAGTCCTGACTGTGGCAGTGATTTATGCTGCATTTAACCATTGGCTTCTATACAAATTGAGCATTAATTATAAGGATCTCTCTCTCTCTTTCTCTCTCTCTCTCTCTCTCTCTCTCTCTCTCTCTCTCTCTCTCTCTCTCTCTCTCTCTCTCTCTCTGCTTCTGTAGCTTTCATGGTTGTTGACTTAAACAATTGTTTAAGGCAACAACCATAAAACTTAGACCTCTTGGGATATGGAATAAGAGTTCAAGTCTTGTCAGAAAATACTTTTGAGTTTTAGTTCACACTTAGCTCAGTCGGTAGAGCGCTCGGCTAGAAACCACAAGGTTCCTAGTTTCGATACCGGTCTCCGCCAACTCAGCGTATGAGTAGCACAGGGATCTGTGCGGTAAAGTAAGGAGCTGATGGAAGGTGTGGCGCTCCACCTCAGATGCTAAAAACAATCTCCTTGGTCTAGCGCTATTGAAAAGGGGATAGACTCCCTCGCTGACACCGACTTTAGGCCGCCCCGACAACTTTACTATTCACTTTAACCCTTTTACTTCTAATGGAATATACCTACAAGGATCACCATGGATATATATATACTTACCAAGAGGGACGGTTTAGCTCAGTTGGTAGAGCATCCGGCTCGGAACCACAAGGTTCCAGGTTCAATACCAGCCCTCACCTAACTCAGCATGAGTAGCACAGGGATATGTGTGGTAAATTAGAGGAGCTGATGGTAGGTGTGGCGCTCAACCTCATATGCAAAAACAATCTCCCTGGTCTAGTGCTAGTGAAAAGGGGATAGACTCCCTCGTTGTCTGGCAGATACCGACACTAGGTCACTCCGTTGACTACTTTTGACTTTTAATAGGAAGACTGTTGGGTATTTTCATCCAACTTCTAAAAAAACTGTCAAAACTATATCGGATGAGCTTATTGAAAGATTTATTGATTTTAATGACATGTTGACCTATCTAAGGTTATTGTATGCCAAGAGGTTAGGGAATTGTCTTCATTGTACATTTATATTTTTGTGTAGTATCTTTTGTAATTTTTTTTTTTTTTCCAGACAGTTATATGATCTCAAATATTTTTATCCAATACAAAAATTTATATGGATTCAAGTAATTATTTCCATTTAATAATAGTCATTTGTTTGCACATGGTTATATGGTTTCAAGTAACTAATAATAATCCTTAGTAAACAACTTTTTAAAAAATTTTTTTAATTTAAAAAAAAAAAAAAAAAAAAAAAAAAAAGAATTTAGTCACACAATCCTTTATCTAAAAAACTAGCAGCGGCTACCCGGCATCGCCTAAGTAGGTGATTTTTAAGTTAGTCCCGCAGATCCATTATTACTGACTCTCGAGTTGAATCCTCGTGGGATGCCCAATTTAAATCCCTATGTAAAAAAAATAGACCATACATTGATCCAGCTACTCTGAAAAGAAATGTTAATGTCTACTATCTAAAATATTAAATGAAAAAAAAAAATCCATGCTGTTGTCATTTAAATTTCATTTTTTAATTATCTTCACGAATATAAATCAAATCTCTTATTTTTGCTCAAAAACCAAACCCTGGAGATATTTAATGTGTCTTCGGAAATAGTAACAGTGATCCAAGTTCAAATCCTAGACAAGACCGTTTCACTTCATGCTAATCCCTTTGAGAAGGGCAGGAATCCATCTATTCTCCAACCCACCCCCACCCCCCGCTATTTATAAACAGTAAGACAAAGTTCTTTAGCCTTGGTTAAGCAATCAGTCTAGGAGTAGGAAAACTGAATTGAAACCAGTTGTAGACGATCCTTAAAGGATATAGGGATCACCATGGTAAAGTCCCATTGGACACACCAGATGGAAGAGATACGGTTAACACGTCATCTTCATATAGGTTGGATACAGGTGGTAATCAGATTATCTTTTGCGAATGTATATTGGATCAACCAAAGCAAATATTTACAATCCGAGATATCTGGACTTTTTCTTTTCTGGTTACAGCAGAGTTATATTTTATTTTTCTTGTGTATAGTCTGGTCATTATTAATTCATGTGGCTTTCAGTTTTGAAAAAAAAGAAAAGTGATTTCTATTAAAAACTTATTCCATCCTCAGAGATGCATCCTGCATCCCTGACACACAAAATCCTAAAAAGAGACAGTGAAATCATATCCATGAATCCTAGTGTTTTTCTTTTTTCTTCCCCACCATTTCATGCTAACTGTAAATACATTTCAATATTTTCTTAGAAATGAATTACACAGAATATGTTACAAGGTAGGAGTTAAACAGCTTTAGTTGTTTCCCCAGATAATAAATAAAAACCCTACAATCTATTAAGAAACTTTAGTTGGGACCTGTAAATTTTACCTGCGGACTTATTCGAAGCAAATATGTGCATCCCAGGACTAACTAAATCAAAAAGCTATCAGAATCACTGCATCCTGTCAGTAGGGTTTATAATATGCTGACTGTATCGTAACCTGTAAAGACCTCCTCCCCCAAAAAGCAGCGTCCTGGATACAACACTAAACGGCATCTGGGGATTTAGATAGTGTAAGTAAGTAAAGTCAACGGGGCGGCCTAAAGTCGGTATCAGCCAGTCAGCGAGGGAGTCTATCCCCTTTTCAATAGCGCTAGACCAAGGAGATTGTTTTAGCATCTGAGGTGGAGCGCCACACCTACCATCAGCTCCTTACTTTACCGCACAGATCATTGTGCTACTCATACGCTGAGTTGGCGGGGACCGGTATCGAACTAGGAACCTTGTGGTTTCTAGCCGAACGCTCTACCGACTGAGTAAAGTACTCCTTTATTGTTATTCCCAGGTCCACTCTGAGCAGAGTGGTAATACCTGTTAGGGTCCCATCTATAGGTCAAATAGATCTGTTTGAAAATTATTCATATTCAATAGGACCATGTGAAAAAAAAAACCTCTTAGGAAACAATTCCACAAAAAAATGTAAAAATGAATGTCATTCTCTAACCTCTAAGCATAAAATAACCCTATATGTGTTGATATGCTATTAAAATCAGTCAATATATAAAATGCTTTAACAATGAAACTGAATTCTCTTTCCAAGTAGAAATATTAAAATGTTTACAGAACAAGTTTTCCCATCAGTCAGCACTCAGACAGGTCCTCCATATGACATCCAGTATCTGCACAGAGCTGATTGATGCATGTCTGCTGGTCAACCCTCACTGTTATGTCCATGTGAAAGTGTCCCCAGAAAAATATCACTTATGAGTTCATCCTCGCTTCTCCAGCATATGTTGTTCATCTTACTTTGATGGTTTGTGTGATAGGACGTAAGTGGCCATACAGCTGCTTTTTTTGTGGGGTGCTGCTTCCAGGATTTGTTAAAGACAGCTAGCATCAACCTTATGTAGTTCCCACATAATCTAACATAGCCTACTGATTATCACTCATACCATATAATAATTACTAGCAGATCCCTTTATTACTGAATAACAATTTTGATCTTCACTGAAGGACCCACACATGCGACCTTGGGTTACATCCTAACAGGTTGGATAAATACCTACCATAGAATAATTAGCACTGTGTCCATGGTTAGAATACTCATCTTACAAACCAATATCAAGTGTAGAGAATTTGATCCAAGCTAAATGCTCCACTTTTGTGCCATAGTTAACTAAGTTTAGTAAATAAGTAATGATAAAAATGCTATTCAATAAATAAATAGAGTAACCTACTTAGTGGACAGTGCAGCCATTGTAATAGGATTAATTACCCCAAAGGTAGACAGACCAGTGGATAAAATTATGTTGTAGTTCTTATAATTATAAGCAATGCTCAACCCAGCTGAGCAAAACTGACCTTAACAGGAGACATTTTTTATGGATGACCATAAAAACAATTTTTCGTTTTTTGGTTTTTTTCAAACGGTTGGTAAATCATTGGATTCTGTTCATTGTTGTAAGAAATTTTTTTTTTAATTTTTGTCTGTCAGAATCTACAATCACCATATCTAATAAATGCGAATGTCAGTCCGTCACATTTTTTTCAACTTTACTCCTAGAGACCATAGCCCAAGCTATCATACCATTTTGGAATCAGGCCAATTCCATGAGCAAAGTAAATTTATTATAGGCCAAATCTCATTCTGCAATCCTGAAATTTTGGAATCCTAAGTTTTAATGACTTGATTTTTTTTTTTTACATGTTTTTTGCGACAATTTTTTTTTTTTTTTTTTTAGCGATAATTTTTAAAACTTGGAAATAAATTCAGGGAAAATATTGTTCAAGTTTAATAAAATTTAATACCTACTTGATGCATGAAGTGCCATTATTGGTCCGAAGTCTCAATCAAGAGACCTCTGCCGTAGCTAGCTTAATTGCCACCTTTTAGGGTGGCTTTTAAGCTAGTTTTGAACAAACTTCAAAGCTTCAATTAAGATTTTGAAAAAAAAAAATGGTTTCGCAATAGAAGAGTAAGTAAATAATAAACAATTTATTGAATTTTAAAATTCTGTTCACATTCACACAATTTTAAATTGTTTCTTTGCACTGAAAGGGTCAATACAATTATCATCTTGAAATTAATTGATTATAACGGTATGACAACTCATCTAGGGTTATTTTATGCCTAAAGGTTAGAAAGTTGTGTTCATTGTACATTTATATTCAATTTTTGTGTCGTTGTTTAAGAGCGTTTTTTTCTTTGCACACAATTATGATATCAACTATTATTATCTAATCTATTAATAATGGAGATTCGCTTCCGGTTTTTGTCTGTAACAAAAATTACGTCACTGCTTACGTCACATTACCCAAAATCATCATAACATAGAATAAATACACTCAAAATTTAAACATGCAACATTAGACAGTCCTCATTGTTTTTTAAAACAAGTTTTAATAAATACATGACTGGTATTATATATCTATATATAGTTTGTTTTATTTTAATACATATTTAAAGTTTACATTTCAAATGGTTTTATTTTTTAATCGTTTAATGAATTTGATGATTTTACTTACTTAGGGTACAAACTCGCTGACATTGAATTTTTAACTCCCACCTCTCAAGCAATATGTTTCAAAAATCTATTTTTACATCGCCCGGAGGGTGTTTTTTTATTTTGCTAGTACAAATAATTTGAACACAATTGCAGTTATGCTAATAGCTTTTTAATTTAGTGCATCCTGGGATGCACATATTTGCATTGAATGAGTCCCCGGGAAAATTTTACGGGTCCCAACTAAAGTTTCTTAATAGATTGTAGGGCTTTTTATTTATGATCAGGAGAAACAACTAAAGCTGTCTAACTCCTATATTGTAACCTATTCTGTGTAATTTGTTTCAATAGAAACTATTGAAATGTATTTACAGTTAGCTTAAAATTGTGAGGGAAGAAAAAGAAAAACACTGGGATGCATGGATATGATTTTACTGTGTCCTTTTAGATTTTTGTGCATCAAGGATGCAGGAGGTGTACCTATCAGTATCTCTGCAATTATATGCCTTTAAGTATTCCTATCTAATAGTAATAATTATATGGTTTCAAGTAATTATTTCTATTTAACAATAGCCATTTGTTTGCACGCAATTATATGGTTTCAAGTAACTAATAATAATCCTTAGTAAACAATTATAGCTTCAATTAACTATTCTTAAAACAAATAATTTACTGTCATATGATATCAAGTATTAGAATATTTTTTAAACAGATCTATTTGACCCTAACAGGCACTACCATTCCGGGCGGGCCAGAGTGAACCTGGGAATAATGGCAAGGAAGGGGTACTCCACACTCCCCAGAACAGAAGCCTCACCACCAGATGCCGTTTAGTATCATACCCAAAACGCCTCCTTTTAGGAGGGTGAGAGTCTCACATAAGACAACAGGGGATATAATCAGCATATTCTAAGACCCGTCGACAGGGTGACCTTGAAAAGGACCAGAGGCACAAAACAAACATCCCCCCCCCAGAAGTAATTTAAATAAAATTAAATTAATAATATAACTTTTAGTCCATATAAAGATAAGGTTGTGTGTGTGTGTGTGTGTGTGTGTGTGTGTGTGATTTTTAAAATAAATATTTTATCATCTTCCCACTGATTAATGTTATCCTATTAAAATAATTTACAGAATTTATAAAATGATCCTTACATCCGTACTGTTAGGTTTCCCAGGGAGTAATAAGAGGTGATATCAGTACTATCCACAAAACTACCGACTGAAGGGCGCCCAAGCCTGTTTTTAGACCCAGGACATACAGATTTCATATTTGCTATGAATACTTTATGAAAAGGGCGTTTCGTCGTTTGTAATTGTTAGCAAGCTAGTCTCGCAGATCCATTATTATTGAATAGCGAATTTAAAAAAAAAAAACACGTAAAAAAGACTTAATTCAACCTGGTGGGAAGTCAGGAAAATAATTCTATAGGCGTCTACGTGTTGTAATCTTTAGCGAGTTAGATTAACAAACCATTTGTAGGGAGTTCGATTCTCACTGGGTGCCCCATATTTCTGGCCTTGTTCCATATCTAAGCTAAGCTTAGTAAATGACTACTACTTTATGAAAACTGACATTTAGTAGAAGGGGTTCCCCAGATTCGGTTGAGCCCATGAGACTCGACCACTGGCCCTACGTAATATTCGGTCTTTTCTATACAATATTGCATTTAAAAGAAAATCTATCAGGAGTCCACCGTCTCCAGGCGAATTTGAAATAAAGAGACACATTTTTAAATCAATGATTGATCCATTTACTATCTATTTAACTTTTCTTAAAATATATTTTAATTATATATATATATATTATATATATATATATATATATATATATATATATATATATTTATTTATTCATTTTTTTTTTTTTTTTTTTTTTTTTTTTTACAAATGGCAAATCTGTAGGGTTTTCCTTCTTCTCTATTCAAATGAATTTTTTTTAAAACTTTCAGGTCATGTGAAAAATTACCAATTAATAAACTTATTATTTATGTAACCCGTGATGTCATTGGTTAGGTAGGATTCATTTGAAACAAACACGAAAAATTGTCATTCACCACAACGATTAACACAAATTCTGTAGGGAGAGGGGGAAGAGAGAGGGGGAGAGAGAGAGGGGGAGGAGAGAGAGGGGGGAGAGAGAGAGAGAGGGGGAGAGAGAGAGAGAGAGAGGAGGGGGAGAGAGAATGCAACAATCAATTGTTTAAACTGTCAACATTTAAATTTGGAAAATGCAGTCAAAACTCCGGCTATTGTTCTCACTGCCCACTGCCTTTACCGCCACTCCACTTTGTTAGTGCAGAAAACGCGTAAAACTAAGTAAATATTTTAGCAGGTAGGAAAAGAAAATGAAATCTTAGTTCAAGCAGGTTTCAGTACTACTATTTGAATGTTAAAATGAACATTGAAAATGAGTAAGAAAGGGATTGTCAGTGGTCAGGAATGAAGGCAAGCGTAACTGAGAAAATGTCCCTATTGTAGAATGATTGTTTCATTGCACAATGTACAACAACTCCAGACGTCTAGAACTAATTAATGTAAGTGTCCAACACATAAAAGTAGATGAATCACTTTTTATAAAAGTAACACTTAACAAAATAAATAATGTTACTAAATAGAAAGAAAAAAATAACTATATCTGTTATAACCATATGTTAATAACTAGATATATTAAGCAAGGTTTGGCATAGTAATTTCCATTAAGTGATATAAACATTCTTTAAAAAAAAAAGAAAAAAGTTTAATTGATAATGAAACAAACTGATTGGATAAAGTTTTTAATTATATTTCCAGAAACGAGAGATCATTTCGGATCTGTTTCAGTTGTTTATAAAAAGGAAGAAGAAAAAAACAAAAACATTTTGCATAAAAGAAAGAATGGTTTCTTCTTTCAAAAACTTAACACTGATATTGATAATATAAAAAATTGAACAGAAAAATACTAACATCATTATGTAAGCTAGCAAAAAAAAAAAAAAAAAAACAAAAAAAAAAACACACACACCCTCTGGGCGGTGTAAAAATAATTTTTTGAAAAATATTGCCTGAGGTTGGGAAAATTAAATAAAATAAAACGTTTGATTTTTTTTTTTTTTAATTAATTACTTAAAAAGCATCATATTCACTCCACTGAGATATTGGTTTTGTTTTATGACAGTAAGGACCTCCAAAACGTTTCTAGAAAATTTTTGAAATAATTATTCAGACTCCTATCTTTAGAGAAAAATTGAACAATTTGACAATTAATTGATTTTTCATATAATTATTTTAATATCTTTATGTAGTAATGATACTGACTATAAATTAAATACTCATTGATAACGATTTCAAAATGAACAGTTCAATACATTTTATTCTTTTTACACCAGTATTCAATTTTTTTTTTTTTTTCGTCTTTGGTCCTTAAGGCAAGAACCTAGGGAGGTGGCGGGTAGAAATAGACCAAGTTACAGCTCCATACCTTTTGAATTTACAAGAAAATTCGCTGGTTTTTGTTGAGAAAAAGAATTTTAAATTTCTTCAATTTTATGAAACATTCACGCAACTTGTATGGAGGTCTCTTAAAATAGCGCTAAAAGTGTGAATTACTATTATCATTACATAAGAAGAAGACAGTTAAGTGGGTAAAGGAGAATGACGTTTCTAGTGATGGCTGCTTTGAACTGAGCAACCCTTTAAGTAGATTTGTGCTACAGAAAACAGATTTTAAGGTCAACAGACACTGTCAAGTTTTCCCTTTGAAGTAAAACGAAGAAAATTTGAATTTGCATTATTCCCGCCCTGATATGACCCAATAAATTTTGTTTAAATATTTCTACAGATTCTTTAAAACTAGAACTTTTTTTGTTTGATGTCTTCTCCGTACAGAGATGGCTGAAAACTAGACGCAAAGTTAAAATGACAGAAATTGAACGAATCTGCAAAAATAAGTAAATAAACCTACATACAACACGTGTATGCCGAGAAAGTCGGACTCATTTGGGAGAGTAATATCATATTACTCTCCCAAACAATATACGGCAGTAAGGTTAGGGTTGATACGGATTTATTCTAAAGGCATGTCAACCCATCTACAGCTATTTTATGCATACAGGTTAGAGAATCGTGTTCATTGTACATTTATATTTACATTTTAGTATAGTAGTTTTTTTTTTGTTTTTTTTTGGGGGGGGGTCTTTTCTTTTGCAGTTATGATATCAAGTATTCCCATCTAATACAAATAATTATGTTGTTTCAAGTAATTATTTATATTTAATAATAGTTATTTGTTTACACACAGAACTGTGTGCAAACAAATAACTAATAATAATCCTTAGTAAACAATTATAGCTTCAAGTAACTATTCTTAATACAAATAATTTACTCTTTTTTAACAGATCTATTTGACCCATAAATGGGGCCCTAACAGTAGTACACTACTCCGGGTCTGAGAGGGCCTGGAAGAAATGACAATGAAGGGATCCACCACAGATTATATGACATCAAGTATTCCTATCGAAAACGAAACTTTTTTAACAGATCTATTTGACCCATAGATTGGACCCTAACAGGGCCTACTACCCGGGGTCTGAGTGGACCTGGGAGTAATAGCAATGAAGGGATACTCTACAGATTTCCAGAATTGGAACCTCGCCAACAGTTACAGTTTAGCGTTATACTCAAAACACAGGGATTACAGGGGGGGTCCATCACCATTAGGAATGAATTAAGTGAATCCGTACAGCTGGGGGTTCGGGGGGCAATGTAAGTGTCCGTGGGTAAAATTATTTGAAATAATGTGTCATTTTTTAAATTTTTTTTTTTAGTCGTACACTGGGGTATGATGATTAGACACACACACACACGTCTATTGATTCAACGTTCCAGTGAAATAAGTGTTTGTTTAACCTTCAACTTTCAAGTCCAACGACCACAATATTGAACCACGCTTCTTAACTGTTGTATAAGTGAATAAGATACGCATATCTATCAATATATACATAAAGGGCAGTTGGTATGTAATATATGCATGTCCAGATGAAACTACAAAAATAAACCAATTAACGACAAAGTATATATATATATATATATATATATATAGTAAATATCACCAGTTCTTGTTTTTTGTGCAAAAATTATAAAGATTTGATTTATATTCAAAGATATTTAAAAATCAAAATATACATAGAAATAGCATTGAAATTCTATTTTAAAATGTCCAGCGTTTGTTAATCTCAAAAGTAAACAAATCAATACACCAGGGATTTTTACCTAGTCGATGCTGGGTAGCCACTTCTAATTCGAAATAAAAGAGTACACTTTTATTGTCAGAAAGATTAAGATAATAAACAATAATAAATATAAAACCCTGGAAATTGAGAAAGTATACATTCCATATGCCCAACCAGGTGCAGGGTGAGACACAAGGACAATTTTTCAGTGGGGTACAGCTGGATTTAATTCTGAATTTTCCTTCTTAGAGACTGGTTGCCTTACCAAGGCTAAAAAACCCAGTCGGACCTACTATTTACCCATAGCTGGAGCGAGAACAGATGGATTCATGCCTTTCCCAAGGACATTATGAAATTGAGAAAGTAGGTGTATGTCGCGGTGTTTAGAGCACCACCGCGTACCACAACGTCAAAAAAAAAAAACAAAAAAAAAAACAGGTGACTACAGAAACCCGATTTCGTATTGCTCTAATCTTACTGCAAATATATTTGGTGTAGTACCCAGCACCACCACCCCCGACTTACCGAATAGATATATTGTCTTAAATAAAAACTGAAGTGAGAGGATTCTGAAATACAAACAAATTAAGGAAAGATCTTTTTGTCAAATAATTTGATCTATCTATCCTCTTATTTAAATTGTTATAAAAAAAAGTCCCAATTTGAGTAAAGTTCTCTACTTCAGCTTTTAAAATCATAAAAGAAAGAAAGAAAAATCGATATGCTTATTGGTTTAAGGTTTTTTGTTGTTGTTAAGCTTAGATGCACCAAAACAAAGAAATTGCATCATCAGCTTTAAAAAAAAAAAATGAATAAAAATAAAAGCAAACGGTCACTTTTTTCTTTTTTTTGTGACTCATCACAGTGAATAAATGTCAAGTCACACTCAGTTACCGGTTTTTGTAATTTGAGGCCTTAAAAAATAAATAAATAATATATTATATAACAGAACTCAATGAAAAAAAATTGTCAATGAACTTTGAAGTCAGAACTTTTGTAAATAAAATAAAAAAAATAAAAAAAAGAACACGTGGTATATTTGATTGTGCACTTGAACTGTTTTTATCTCACCCGCTCCGAAAAACAAAGACCAACTTTCTTTAAGTAATTTTCGAAGCTTTTACCTGCTTAGATTAAGGTGTGTCAGATATTTATTTTGTCACACCTTAATATAAGCAGGTAAAAGCAATTTCTCTCTGAACTGTAAAAAAAAAAAAAAACTAACACCAACACTAAGTATATATTATATACTTAGTGTTGGTATTACCAAATAACTGATGCATTATAAAAGTCATTCATTGATAAATCAACACTGAAATTTTCATTAAAATCGGATAATTCCCCTGATTTTTGGTAATTTTTTTTTCCAACTGGGGTTTAAATTTGTTTTTGTAAAAATGTTTTTAAAAATTTTTCGAGTGTTGGTGTTCGTTTTTTTTCACAATTCAGAGAGATTTTTTTTAACAATGTGCACGCGTATACCAGTTGCTGCATAAGAGAAATTCGTTCATGACACAGGTTTTGGGCGTGTCTAACATAATACAGATTTCTTATTTTGACCCTAACAGCACTACCATTCCGCGCCCAGAGTGAACCTGGGAATAATGGCAAGGAAGGGGTACTCACACTTCCCAGAAAAAGCCTCACTACCAGAATGCCCGTTTGTATCATACCAAAAACGCCTCCTTTTAGGAGGGTGAACGTCTCACATAAGACAACAGAGGATATAATCAGCATATTCTAAGACGCCGTGACAGGGTGACCTTGAAAAGGACCAGAGGCACAAAAAACATCCCCCCCCAGAAGTAATTTAAATAAAATTAATTTAATGATTAACTTTTAGTCCATAATAAAGATAAGGTTGTGTGTGTGTGTGTGTGTGTGTGTGTTGTGTGTGGGTGTGTGGGTGGTGTGTTATTTATTTAAATAAATATTTTATATCATCTTCCCACTGATTAATGTTATCTATTAAAATAATTTACAGAATTTATAAAATGATCCTTACATCCGTACTGTTAGGTTTCCGGGAGTAATAAGAGGTGATATCAGTACTATCCACAAAATACCGACTGAAGGGCGCCAAGCCTGTTTTGAGACCCAGGACATCAGATCTAATTTTTTGCTATGAATACTTTATGAAAAGGGCGTCTCGTGGTCTTGTATTGTTAGCAACTAGTCTCGCAGATTCCATTATTATTGAATAGCGATTTAAAAAAAAACGTAAAAGACTTAATTCAACCTGGTGGGAGTCAGGAAAATAATTCTATAGGCCTCTACGTGTTGTAATGTTACCGAGTTAGATTAACAAACCATTTGTAGGGAGTTCGATTCTCACTGGGGTGCCCCATATTTGGCCTTGTTCATATCTAAGCTAAGCTTATAAATGACTACCTTTATGAAACTGACATTTAGTAGAAGGGTTTCCCCAGATTCGGTTGAGCCCATGAGGACTCCAACCACTGGCCCTACGTAATATTCGGTCTTTTCTATACAATATTGCATTTAAAAGAAAATCTATCAGGAGTCCACACGTCTCCAGGCGAATTTGAAATAAAGAGACACCTTTTTAAATCAATGATTTGATCTTTTACTATCTATTTAACTTTTCTTAATATATTTTTAATTATAATATATATATATATATATATATATATATTATATATATATATATATATTATTTATTATTTTTTTTTTTTTTTTTTTTTTTTTTTTTTTTTTACAAATGGCAAATCTGTAGGGTTTTTCCTTCTTCGCTATTCAAGATTTTTTTTTTTAAACTTTCAGGTCATGTGAAAAATTACCAATTAATAACTTATTATTTATGTACCCCGTGATGTCATTGGTTAGGTAGGATTCATTTGAAACAAACACGAAAAATTGTCATTCACCACACAACGATTAACACAAATTCTGTAGGGAGAGGGGAGAGAGAGAGGGGGAGAGGGGAGAGAGAGGGGGAAAAGAGGGGAGAGAGAGAGAGGAGAGAGAGAGAGAATGCAACAATCAATTGTTTAAACTGTCAACATTTAAATTTGGAAAATGCAGTCAAAACTCCGGCTATTGTTCTCACTGCCCACTGCCTTTACCGCCACTCAACTTTGTTAGTGCAGAAAACGCGTAAAACTAAGTAAATATTTTAGCAGGTAGGAAAAGAAAATGAAAGCTTAGTTAAGCAGGTTCAGTACTACTATTTGAATGTTAAAATGAACATTGAAAATGAGTAAGAAAGGATTGTCAGTGGTCAGGAATGAAGGCAAGCGTAACTGAGAAAATGTCCCTATTGTAGAATGATGTTTTCATTGCACAAATGTACAACAACTCCAGACGTCTAGAAACTAATTAATGTAGTGTCCCAACACATAAAGTAGTGAATCACTTTTTATAAAAGTAACACTTAACAAAATAATAATGTTACTAAATAGAAAGAAATAACTATAATCTGTTATAACCATATGTTAATAACTAGATATATTAAGCAAGTGTTTGGCATAGTAATTTCCTATTAAGTGATATAAAACTTCTTTAAAAAAAAGAAAAAGTTTAATTGATAATGAAACAAACTGATTGGATAAAGATTTTAAATTATATTCCAGAAACAGAGATCATTTCGGATCTGTTTCAGTTGTTTATAAAAAGGAAGAAGAAAAAAACAAAAAATTTTTTGCATAAAGAAAAGAATGGTTTCTTCTTTCAAAAACTTAACACTGATATTGATAATATAGAAAATTGAACAGAAAAATACTAACATCATTTGTAAGCTAGCAAAAACAAAAAACAAAAACACACACACACACCCTCTGGGCGGTGTAAAAATATTTTTTGAAAAATATTGCCTGAGGTTGGGAAATTAAATAAAATAAAACTGTTTGATTTTTTTTTTTTTAATTAATTACTTAAAAAGCATCATATTCACCTCACTGAGATATTGGTTTTTTTTTTATGACAGTAGGACCTCCAAAACGTTTCTAGGAAATTTTTGAAATATTATTCAGACTCCTATCTTTAGAGAAAAATTGAAAAATTTGACAATTAATTGATTTTTCATATAATTATTTTAATATTTTTATGTAGTAATGATACTAGACTATAATTAAATACTCATTGATAACGATTTCAAATGAACAGTTCAATACATTTTATTCTTTTTTACAATCAGTATTCATTTTTTTTTTTCGTCTTTGTCCTTAAGGCAAGAACCTAGGAAGGGGGCTTAGAAAGCCTAAGTTACAGCTCCATAACTTTGATTATTACAAGAAAATTCCGCTGGTTTTGTTGAGAATAGATTTTAAATTTTCTTCAATTTTATGAAACATTCACGCAACTTGTATGGAGGTCTCTTAAAATAGCGCTAAAAGTGTGATTTACTATTATCATTACATAGAAGAAGACAGTTAAGTGGGTAAAGGAGAATGACGTTTCTAGTGATGGCTGCTTTGAACTGAGCAACCCTTTAAGTAGATTTGTGCTACAGAAAACAGATTTTAAGGTCAACAGAACATGTCAAGTTTTTCCCTTTGAAAGTAAAACGAAGAAAATTTGAATTTGCATTTATTCCCGCCCTGATTGACCATAAATTTTGTTTAAATATTTCCTACAGATTCTTTAAAACTAGAACTTTTTTTGTTTGATGTTTTCTCCGTACAGAGATGGCTGAAATTAGACGCAAAGTTAAAATGACAGAAATTGAACGAATCTGCAAAAATAAGTAAATAAATCTTACACACAACACGTGTATGCCGAAAAAAGTCGGAACTCGTTTTTTGGAAGAGTAATATCATATTACTCTCCCAAACAATATACGGCAGGTAGGTTAGGGTTGATACGGATTTATTCTAATGGCATGTCAACCCATCTACAGCTTATTTATGCATACAGTTAGAGAATCGTGTTCATTGTACATTTATATTTACATTTTAGTATAGTAGTTTTGTTTTTTGTTTTTTTTTTTGGGGGGGGGGGTCTTTTTCTTTGCAGTTTATGATATCAAGTATTCTATCTATAATACAAATAATTATGTTATTTCAAGTCTAATTTATTTATATTTCATGTGCAAGTGTCCCCAGAAAAATATCACTTATGAGTTCATCCTCGCTTCTCCAGCACTGTCCAGCATATGTTGTTCATCTTACTTTGATGGTTTGTGTGATAGGACGTAAGTGGCCATACAGCTGTTTTTTTTGTGGGGTGCTGCTTCCAGGATTTGTTCAAGACAGTTAGCATCAACCTTATGTAGTTCCCACATAATCTAACATAGCCTACTGATTATCACTCATACCATATAATAATTACTAGCAGATCCCTTTATTACTGAATAACAACTTTGATCTTCACTGGAGGACCCACACATGCGACCTTGGGTTACATCCTACCCATAGCAAACAGGTTGGATAAATACCTACCATAGAATAATTAGCACTGTGTCCATGGTTAGAATACTCATCTTACAAACCAATATCAAGTGTAGAGAATTTGAATCCAAGCTAAATGCTCCACTTTTGTGCCATAGTTAACTAAAGTTTAGTAAATAAGTAATGATAAAAATGCTATTCAATAAATAAATAGAGTAACCTACTTAGTGGACAGTGCAGCCATTGTAATAGGATTAATTACCCCAAAGGTAGACAGACCAGTGGATAAAATTATGTTGTAGTTCTTATAATTATAAGCAATGCTCAACCCAGCTGAGCAAAACTGACCTTAACAGGAGACATTTTTTATGGATGACCATAAAAACAATTTTTCGTTTTTTGGTTTTTTTTCAAACGGTTGGTAAATCATTGAATTCTGTTTGTTGTTGTAAGAAATTTTTTTTTTTTAATTTTTGTCTGTCAGAATCTACAATCACCATATCTAATAAATGCGAATGTCAGTCTGTCACATTTTTTTCAACATTACTCCTAGAGACCATAGCCCAAACTATCATACCATTTTGGAATCAGGCCAATTCCATGAGCAAAGTAAAAATATTATGGGCCAAATCTCATTTTGGAATCCTAAGTTTTAATGACTTAATTGATTTTTTTTTAACATGATTTTTTGCGACAATTTTTTTTTTTGAGTGATAATTTTTAAAACTTGGAAATAAATTTAGGGAAAATATTGTTCAAGTTTAATAAAATTTAATACCTACTTGATGCATGAAGTGCCATTATTGATCCGAAGTCTCAATCAAGAGACCTCTGCTGTAGCTAGCTTAATTGCCACCTTTTAGGGTGGCTTTTAAACTAGTTTTGAACAAACTTCAAAGCTTCAATTAAGATTTAAAAAAAAAAAAAAATTGGTTTCGCAATAGAAGAGGGAGTGGTAAGTAAATAATAAACAATTTATTGAATTTTAAAATTCTGTTCACATTCACAGCATCTTGAAATTGTTTCTTTGTACTGAAAGGGTCAATACAACCATCATCTTGAAATTAATTGATTCTAACGGTATGTCAACTCATCTAGGGTTATTTTATGCCTAAAGGTTAGAAAGTTGTGTTCATTGTACATTTATATTCAATTTTGTTGTTTGAGAGCGTTTTTTTCTTTGCACACAATTATGATATCAAGTATTATTATCTAATCTATTAATAATGGAGATTCGCTTCCGGTTTTTGTCTGTAACAAAAATTACCTCACTGCTTATGTCACATTACCCAAAATCATCATAAACATAGAAATAAATACACTCAAATTTTAAACATGCAACATTAGACAGTCCTCATTGTTTTTTAAAACAAGTTTTTAATAAATACATGACTGGTATTTATATATCTATATATAGTTTGTTTTATTTTAATACATATTTAAAGTTTACATTCCAAATTGTTTTATTTTTTAATCCTTTAATGAATTTGATGATTTTACTTACTTAGGGTACAAACACGCTGACATTGAATCTTTAACTCCCACCTCTCAGGCAATATGTTTCAAAAATCTATTTTTACATCGCCCGGAGGGTGTTTTTTTATTTTGCTAGTACAAATAATTTGCACACAATTGCAGTTATGCTAATAGCTTTTTAATTTAGTGCATCCTGGGATGCACATATTTGCATTGAATGAG
>CM042152.1:82981468-83020626 GCA_023376005.1 Doryteuthis pealeii
GATATAAACATTCTTTAAAAAAAAAGAAAAAAGTTTAATTGATAATGAAACAAACTGATTGGATAAAGATTTTAATTATATTTCCAGAAACAAGAGATCATTTCGGATCTGTTTCAGTTGTTTATAAAAAGGAAGAAGAAAAAAAACAAAAACATTTTGCATAAAAGAAAAGAATGGTTTCTTCTTTCAAAAACTTAACACTGATATTGATAATATAGAAAATTGAACAGAAAAATACTAACATCATTATGTAAGCTAGCAACAAACAAAAAAACAAAAAACACACACACACACCCTCTGGGCGGTGTAAAAATAATTTTTTGAAAAATATTGCCTGAGGTTGGGAAAATTAAATAAAATAAAACGTTTGATTTTTTTTTTTAATTAATTACTTAAAAAGCATCATATTCACTCCACTGAGATATTGGTTTTGTTTTATGACAGTAAGGACCTCCAAAACGTTTCTAGGAAATTTTTGAAATTATTATTCAGACTCCTATCTTTAGAGAAAAATTGAACAATTTGACAATTAATTGATTTTTCATATAATTATTTTAATATTTTTATGTAGTAATGATACTGACTATAAATTAAATACTCATTGATAACGATTTCAAAATGAACAGTTCAATACATTTTATTCTTTTTACATCAGTATTCATTTTTTTTTTTCGTCTTTGGTCCTTAAGGCAAGAACCTAGGAAGGGGGGCTTAGAAAGAGACTAAGTTACAGCTCCATACCTTTGATTATTACAAGAAAATTCGCTGGTTTTGTTGAGAATAAGAATTTTAAATTTCTTCAATTTTATGAAACATTCACGCAACTTGTATGGAGGTCTCTTAAAATAGCGCTAAAAGTGTGAATTACTATTATCATTACATAAGAAGAAGACAGTTAAGTGGGTAAAGGAGAATGACGTTTCTAGTGATGGCTGCTTTGAACTGAGCAACCCTTTAAGTAGATTTGTGCTACAGAAAACAGATTTTAAGGTCAACAGACACTGTCAAGTTTTCCCTTTGAAGTAAAACGAAGAAAATTTGAATTTGCATTATTCCCGCCCTGATATGACCCAATAAATTTTGTTTAAATATTTCTACAGATTCTTTAAAACTAGAACTTTTTTTTGTTTGATGTCTTCTCCGTACAGAGATGGCTGAAAATTAGACGCAAAGTTAAAATGACAGAAATTGAACGAATCTGCAAAAATAAGTAAATAAATCTACACACAACACGTGTATGCCGAGAAAGTCGGACTCGTTTTTGGAGAGTAATATCATATTACTCTCCCAAACAATATACGGCGGTAAGGTTAGGGTTGATACGGATTTATTCTAATGGCATGTCAACCCATCTACAGCTATTTTATGCATACAGGTTAGAGAATCGTGTTCATTGTACATTTATATTTACATTTTAGTATAGTAGTTTGTTTTTTTGTTTTTTTTTTGGGGGGGGGTCTTTTCTTTTGCAGTTATGATATCAAGTATTCCTATCTAATACAAATAATTATGTTATTTCAAGTAATTATTTATATTTAATAATAGTTATTTGTTTACACACAGAACTGTGTGCAAACAAATAACTAATAATAATCCTTAGTAAACAATTATAGCTTCAAGTAACTATTCTTAATGCAAATAATTTACTCTTTTTTAACAGATCTATTTGACTCATAAATGGGGCCCTAACAGTAGTACACTACTCCGGGTCTGAGAGGACCTGGAAGAAATGACAATGAAGGGATCCACCACAGATTATATGACATCAAGTATTCCTATCGAAAACGAAACTTTTTTAACAGATCTATTTGACCCATAGATTGGACCCTAACAGGGCCTACTACCCGGGGTCTGAGTGGACCTGGGAGTAATAGCAATGAAGGGATACTCTACAGATTTCCAGAATTGGAACCTCGCCAACAGTTGCAGTTTAGCGTTATGCTCAAAACACAAGGATTACAGAGGAGGGTCCATCACCATTAGGAATCAATTAAGTGAATCCGTACAGCTGGGGGTTCGGGGGGCAATGTAAGTGTCCGTGGGTAAAATTATTTGAAATAATGTGTCATTTTTTTAATTTTTTTATTTTAGTCGTACACTGGGGTATGATGATTAGACACACACACATCTATTGATTCAACGTTCAAGTGAAATAAGTGTTTGTTTAACCTTCAACTTTCAAGTCCAACGACCACAATATTGAACCACGCTTCTTAACTGTTGTATATTAAGTGAATAAGATACGCATATCTATCAATATATACATAAAGGGCAGTTGGTATGTAATATATGCATGTCCAGATGAAACTACAAAAATAAACCAATTAACGACACGACAAAGTATATATATATATATATATTATATAGTAATTATCACCAGTTCTTGTTTTTTGTGCAAAAATTATGAAGATTTGATTTATATTCAAAGATATTTAAAAATCAAAATATACATAGAAATAGCATTGAAATTCTATTTTAAAATGTCCAGCATTTGTTAATCTCAAAAGTAAACAAATCAATACACCAGGGATTTTTCCCTAGTCGATGCTGGGTAGCCACTTCTAATTCGAAATAAAAGAGTACATTTTTATTGTCAGAAAGGTTAAGATAATAAACAATAATAAATATAAAACCCTGGAAATTGAGAAAGTATACATTCCATATGCCCAACCAGGTGCAGGGTGAGACACAAGGACAATTTTTCAGTGGGGTACAGCTGGATTTAATTCTGAATTTTCCTTCTTAGAGACTGGTTGCCTTACCAAGGCTAAAAAACCCAGTCGGACCTACTATTTACCCATAGCTGGAGCGAGAACAGATGGATTCATGGCTTTCCCAAGGACATTATGAAATTTGAGAAAGTAGGTGTATGTCGCGGTGTTTAGAGCACCACCGCGTACCACAACGTAAAAAAAAAAAAACAAAAAAAAAACAGGTGACTACAGAAACCCGATTTCGTATTGTTTAATCTTACTACAAACATATTTGGTGTAGTACCCAGCACCACCACCCCCGACTTACCGAATAGATATATTGTCTTAAATAAAAACTGAAGTGTGTGTGTGGGGGGGGGGTTCTGAAATACAAACAAGTTAAGGAAAGATCTTTTTGTCAAATAATTTGATCTATCTATCCTCTTATTTAAATTGTTATAAAAAAAAGTCCCAATTTGAGTAAAGTTCTCTACTTCAGCTTTTAAAATCATAAAAGAAAGAAAGAAAAATCGATATGCTTATTGGTTTAAGGTTTGTTGTTGTTGTTAAGCTTAGATGCACCAAAACAAAGAAATTGCATCATCAGCTTTAAAAAAAAAAATAAATGAATAAAAATAAAAGCAACGGTCACTTTTTTCTTTTTTTGTGACTCATCACAGTGAATAAATGTCAAGTCACACTCAGTTACCGGTTTTTGTAATTTGAGGCCTTAAAAAAATAAATATATATATATATAACAGAACTCAATGAAAAAAAATTGTCAATGAACTTTGAAGTCAGAACTTTGTAAATAAAATAAAAAAAATAAAAAAAAGAACACGTGGTATATTTGATTGTGCACTTGAACTGTTTTTATCTCACCCGCTCCGAAAAACAAAGACCAACTTTCTTTAAGTAATTTTCGAAGCTTTTACCTGCTTAGATTAAGGTGTGTCAGATATTATATTTGTCACACCTTAATATAAGCAGGTAAAAGCAATTTCTCTCTGAACTGTAAAAAAAAAAAAAAAAACTAACACCAACACTAAGTATATATTATATACTTAGTGTTGGTATTACCAAATAACTGATGCATTATAAAAGTCATTCATTGATAAATCAACACTGAAATTTTCATTAAAATCGGATAATTCCCTGATTTTTGGTAATTTTTTTTTCAAACTGGGGTTTAAATTTGTTTTGTAAAAATGTTTTTAAAAATTTTTCGAGTGTTGGTGTTCGTTTTTTTTCACAATTCAGAGAGATTTTTTTTAACAATGTGCACGCGTATACCAGTTGCTGCATAAGAGAAATTCGTTCATGACACAGGTTTTGGGCGTGTCTAACATAATAAAATCAGGTAAGAAAAGATTGAATGTATCTCAAGAAGTTTGAAGCAGTGAATAGTACAATAAACAATAAAAAGAGAGAAAAGGAAAGAAAGAAGCAAAATGAAAGAAGAGAAATAATGTCTGTCCCTTCCCTTGTTTGTTGTATTCTACAGACACACAAGTAATTTGACACTAGAAAATAGTGGTGACCAACGTACTGAAACATTCCTCCCCCTCCTCGTCGTCGTCGTCCTAACATTTTCGTTTTATTTCTAAAAGCTTGGCTTAGTACACAGCCCATAAGGTCAAACGAGATACATCGTAGGAAGATTGTGTTGCGCTTATTTTTAAAGTTGGGAAGTCCTTTTTGCATTTTAGGAAATTATTTTTTTTATCTTTGCTTGACCAATGACATTAGTAGGAAATGCCCAAATTTAATTCCTGGACAGAGCCACAATTCCCATAGTGCTAATAATACACTTGGGAAATGTATGAATCCAACTATTCTCCCTCCAGCTATGGGTAAAATAGTAGGGCAGACTGGGCTCTTTAAGCTTGGTTAGGCAACCAGTATAGGAGAAGAAAAACTAGACTCAGGCCTACTTAGTTTTAAAAAACGGCAGACTAGAACCTACCCCCATTAAAAAAGAATCCTTACGATTGATGGAAAGTAACAGAGAATTATATAAATGAAATAGAAAAAAATAAAAATAAATTTGAAAAATAAAAATTTAAAAAAGCAAACCATGCTATTTGTTTGTTTGTTTTTTTCTTTTTCTTCTTAAAATACATATCCAGCATTACTAAGAGAATAAGTCCTTTATTTAAAAAAGAAACTTGATAACAGCACTTTTTCAAGTTGTCAGAAAATAAAGACATCTTATACATCTTTTTTTCTAAATAGTGAATGAAGCCTTCAGTATTTAAAGAAAAAAAAATTTCCCTTCAACTTAATTTTTAGAAAAACTATTTTAAAAAAACGTAGTAAAAGCAATATAATCAACGGAAGTTGACATATCTGAACCTTTTTTAATGTACCAAGTGTAGCTAAGTCTGACACAAGGTAAGAAGTATAGGAGCAATTGCTGAGGGTCGAACAATTATATTTCCTAACCATTACCCACACAACGAGACGTCCACAATATTTACTTAGTTTGGTTTAGCATAAAAGTCACAAGTATAAGACACTTAGTGAGGGTCGAACTCGCTACACAAACGATTCGTGTTTTTGTTTTTAGATGAATTTACAACCCACGTTTAAAACAAGTACTCAACCCAGCTGATTATAAAATTGTCCTTACGACTATTTTGTACGACCATGAAAAGTTTTAAAACCTATTTTCCCCACACAGCAAAGTAAATAAATGATATATAAATGTCCAAAATATTTTTTTAGTTTATTAAAAAAATTAAAAAAGAAAAAAAGAAAAAAAAGTACCAAAATTACTAAAAAAATCTATTGAATCTTCTTAGCAGCCAAAGTAATTAAACAAAACACTGAACTATTTTTTATAAAATAAAAATGAAAACTGACAAATATCACAGCGAATTAAAACTTAAAAAAAGTATTTTACAAGTGTTAAGATTAACAAACAATCATTAGAATAAATCGTTATTTTTTCTAATATTTTTTTCCATCTTTTTGTGGAGGTGGGGTCGTTATAGCCACGATCAATCATTCGGGTATTTGTGGAATCTTTGTTCGTTCACTAGCGTAGTAGTATGAATGTCATCTATTGAATGTAGGTAGGGCAAGTATTTAACTAAATGTTTATTCATTTCAAGTTGTCTTAACTTGCAATAAACGAACAGATATGTATTTTCTTTAACTGAATTTGGTCCTTTGTTTCTGAATGAATTATAAATATTCCAAAATTGTCATTATGCTAATATTTCTGAATAAATAAAATAATTGTTTACTGAAATCGTCATAGTCGCAGTGGTGAAGTCTAAGGAAGGGGGGGAGGGTAACTTCTTTTTTGGAAGAAACACGTGTTTGACTTCTCTTTAGCACCGGCTTTGCTGGTGTTAATTTAAAGATAAAAATTTTAAAATCTAAAGAATTTTTAAAAAATCATTTAAAAAATATATAACTTAAGAGAAGACGCATTCAACAACATCACTAATAGTCCAGTTTAAATGCGCCGTAAGGGTAACCTGAAGCCGAACTTTTTAAACCTTATTTTTCCGATGCAGGTATTATTGGTGAACGAGAAAAGTTTTGGTAAATGGACCAAACTTTGGTGAGTTTACCAAAACTATTTTCGATCGCCAATGATACATGCATCGGAAAATATGTCCTAAAAAGTTTCGGCTTGTGGTTACCCTTACCGCGTATTTAACCTGGACTATTAGTGATGGGCAAAAAAAACACAGATGTAGCAAAACATAGATGTTTAAAAGGGTAAACCTTTTTTAAAGAAATTAAATAAAATAGATTTTTTTTGTTTTTCTTAAAAGTGACAACTTAGAGTTAGAAAAAAAAAAAGTCTTTTTCTTTTTTCATGTCTATTTTTTTTTTTTTTGGTCTGTAACACTGACTTAGCAAATAGGGCAATTTTGCTAGTAGGTAACTTTTTTTTTCTTTAGGTAACTGAAATAATACTTTTGCTTAACAAAAATGAGTAAAGAAAAATACTGAAAGAAAAAAGATAAAATGTTTTAGTCACGTAGTCACCTTATCGTAAACTCGTACTGAAGATTTTTAAAAGCTTAATTTTAAGATGTTATCACAATTTTTATTAGTCTGGATATTTAAAAATTAAAATTGTTAAATGTTTTGAAGCTGGTTCACAAAAGAATACCGTATGTATGACAAGAAAAGTTTCCAGGTAAAGAAAAAAAATTAGTGAAATAGATCACTAATTAAGACTGAGCCTATTCTAGTAGTAACCACACCAGGGGGGGGGGTAACATGTTTGAATTCAGTCTTCCTTCTCCTAGACTGGTTGCCTAACCAAGGTTAAAGAGCCAATATGTCCTATTTACCCATAGCTGGAGAGAGAGAGAGAGATAGTAGTTGGGTTCATACCTTTCCCAATGGTATTAGCGATATATGAAGTAGCTTCGTCCAGGCAAATTGAATTTAACTGCATAGTGTAAATTTTTATTAATTTTAAGTTAAGTACAATGTACATTAATTTTTAAGCATAAATCTGTACGTACTAACAGTATTATTATTCATCTATTGCAAGTTGCAATAAATAAAGTAATTAACACTGAACAACAGCTTTTTGTGCTTTTTAACTGAATGAATATTCCATCTTTTGTCACTTTTCCTGAATAATATATTGTTTACTAAAAGTCTTCGTAGTTGGAGTAGGGAATGAAGAGAGAGAGAGAGAGAGAGAGAGAGAGAGAGAGAGAAGAGAGAGAGAGAGAGAGCACTTTCTTGCAAGAACACGTGTTTGCTTCTTTCTTGCCTTCTCTTTAACACCGGCTTTGTTGCTATTTAATTACAGAAATAAACAAAAACAATTAGCTAACAATATAAACTAATCGATGGAGAAAGGAGATCGAACTTATTAAAAAGGAAACCATGACTCATATCCTTAGCTAAAATTAATCTAATTAACTTCACTTTAAGTGATCAGTTATTTTTACCATATGGGGATCACGGATTTTACAAGGTTTTGGCTGCCGTTCAAATTTGTTAAAGTTTCAACTTTCCTTTTAATTCCTTTTTTTTAATTCCTTTTTTTATCAAAGATGGTAAATCTAACAAAGTAAAAGTCATGGTGTAAGTACTATAGATTTTACAAGAATTTATTTATTTTTGAATCTGATACACAGCAACATCCATCATGTATGTTGTCCTGTACTCTAACAGCTGGATCTAAAATTCCAGATGGGACATTTTTTTTTTATTGTAGGACTTTCCCTTTTACACCATTTCGGCACTTTTAAAAGAGAGAAGGGAAAAAAATACTAGGTTTCGTTAAACTTTATTACCCTAACTTCTATAATAAATCAGTAAAAGTAATAAACAACTTTTTATCACACATTTGATAATTTTACATTCGGTGTTCGAACCTAAGGAGAGGTTTTGAATGCTATTTGGAATATCGGCGCAATATAATCTTCCTAACTCCCGTTTGGACTCAAGATAACCTTAATAAGTAACCACTAGGGATGTCCAATCTGACGTGTCAAAATTTAACCCCCCCCCCATTATTAACATAATTAAACTTGAATAAAGGTTAATATCTTCAAAATATTTGGATCATTCAAAAGAAGAAACATTTTTTTTTTAAAAACAAAAAAAAAAAATCCTTATGATTTAAAATTTTTTTGAATGGTCCAAAAATTTTGAAGATGATATTAAACTTTATTCAAGTTTCATTGTGTTAAATAATGGGGGGGGGGGTAAATTTTGACACGTCAGATTGGACATCCATAGTATTGTAAATATATATTTAATTACATTAAGATTTTGAAAGTTTAAGGTTTGTTTGTTTTTTTATTTTCCAGGAGAGGAAAACCAGTTTTATATGTGAATAATATCAAGGCACCTTACGTGGTGTAATGGTCAGCAAGTTAGATTTACAGACCATTGATACTGAGATTCGATTCTCGTTGGGCGACCTGGCCTTGTGCCACATCTAAGCTAAGCTTAGAATATAATACCTAATTAAATCAGCAAGTTTTTAAGTAAAATAACTGGTGCATTATAAAATTAATTCATTGATAAATCAATACTGAAAATTTCATTAAAATTGAATAATTCACTGATTTTCGGTAATTTTTTTTTTTCAATCGAGAGTGTTAAATTTATTTTGTAAACACCGATTTTACGACAACTCACGGCAGCCATATTAAGTCATATTTTATCAAAACTGATTGAAAAAAATCGTTTTAGATGTATTAAAAATAAATTACATGTGTAATATTATTTTGCTTTTTTACTGTTGCTCTGACTACTTTCGACTTAGACAAAAATTTGACCTTAAATAATCGATTTAATTAATTTTAATTCGTTTTTACAATGAAGAGCAGACGAAAAAATGGGTATCCCTAGTATATAACTATGTGAATATCAAAATACCAAATTTGTGTCATAACCTCGCCCATCTCACTCATTCAAAAAGTTAACCGAATAATCAACAAGTTTTTCACAACATACATTTTTTTTTCTTGGGAGAGGGTTAACAATTAATATTCTCTTAAAAGGATACCACTAAATGTTTTTTTAACAAGTGCTTAAATCGAACATCTTGTAAGAAAACAAAATTGTACCTGCATTGACGTATTTTAAGCGGCACCCCCACCTTTTTTGGATGGGGGGGGGGGCTAGAAAGAAAAACAGATTTTCGCTCTGGTCAATTTATTTACGTTTACAAGAATTTGTTCGTGGGTGGAGGTAGGATTTTAAATTAGTCTTGTCGACCTTTTTTTTTCTCTCACATTCATTTGAGTTGACATTGACAAAATAATGATACCGTCAGGATTTAAGCTATTCACCCAAAACAGTTATTTCTACCATGTGTTTTAAAACTAAAAAAAAAAAAAAAATACTTATACCAAGATTTGTTAAAAAAAGAGAGAGAAAATACTTGATTGTGACAATTTCAACTACCCAGGCTATTTAAAAGGTAGACACTTGATTCAAGACACAAAAGGTGAGGACATAAATTGCCAAATATGCAGGTTTTAAATATCTTCTTCTAAATGACACCTCTAAACTTAGAAGAGAATCTTTAAAAAAAATATTTTCTTGTTTATTCAAAATACTAAATTTGGAAACCCTAGAAAACTATCAAGACTAGATTTGATAAGTAAAACTAAAATTAAATTAACAAAACAGCTGTAACTTTTTAAAAATAAATAAAGTAAAAGTTGTTTTGATTAATTTTTGTCTTAAACAATTTAAATTTTGGGAAGTAGACTATTACAAATGAGAAGATTTTGTGATTTTAATTTTGTAATGGATCAGTACCACAACTTTCAGTTTTGAAAAAATAAGTTGTTTCCACTTATATGTAATTGTAAACAAACATGTTTAACTTAAATAACTTAGTAAAACTTTTAAACAAAATAAAATAGTTTTTTTGTTGTTTGTTTTTTTGTTGTTTTTTTTAATAATTTTTTTTCTTTAAAATGACAATTTAAAACTTTTTTCTTTTAAAAAGTTATCTTTTTTAAGACATTTTTTTACGACAGAATTTTCTAGGTTATAATATTGACTTAACAAATCGAGTTATTTTATTCGTAGGTAACTTTTTTTTTTCTCTTTTTTTTTGGGGGGGGGTAATAATACTTTACAGTTGTCAAAAAAAAAAAAAAAAAAAAATAAGAAATTTTGGTCACGTGGTCACCTTATCGTAAAATTGTACAGTAGATTTTTAAAGGCTTTTTTTTTTTTTTTTTTTTTTAGGTTATCACAAATTTTATTGGTATGACAAAAATAAACAAATAAAAAAAAAATGTTAAAAGTTGTCAACTTTTCGTAGCCGATTTCGGGACCACAAAAAAAAATCAAGGTTTTGTGATGAGTGATAAGAACGAAAAGGAAGGGAAAAAAGTTTACAGGTAAACTGAACAGACACCGATAAAATTTTAGTGATGATCGATATTTTTTTGTGACAAAACAATAATAAACTGACCCCTGATTTTGTGGTCAAAATATAATAATAACAATGATGAATTTTAATAAGAAAATAAAAACAATAATAATAATAAAAGAAGAAAAAGACACAACTTACATGTCTTCGGAGCTGCCACTTTCATCGATAATCCGGTGGAAAGCCACAGAATATCCAAAAAAACTATTTGGAAGTCCCTCTTTAAAAATGTATACTTCCGTATCCAAGTTATAGGCCCGCGTGAAAATGTTATTAAATGTTAATAACAGAATTTGTAACAAGAAAAACCGTGAAGAAAAGGTACAAAAACCAACATAGACCGTCATCGCCATGGCCGCTGGCAGCCGCGGGATTTTTTTTTTTTGTGTGTGTGTGTGTGTGTTTTTAGTTGGAGGGGGGGTCGTGTTTTTTTTTTTTTTTTTTTTTTGGTGAGGGTGGCAAGTCGCCCAACAAACACAGAAGAGCGTTTCCGGTCGGTGCGCGGACGACGACGGCAGAAATAAAGAAGAGAAGACAGACCCCAGCAAAAAAAGCAACAAGCAATCGCTCGAGCGTTTATAAAAATGATCTTCACTGTTACTACTACTACTACAACTACTACTGCTGTTTTGGGGGATAATAATTACTTACTACTACTACTACTATTACTACAACACATACTACTACAACTACTACTGCTGATTTGGGGATAACAACTACTTATTACTACTACTACTACTACTAGTGTAACTACTACTATTACACAGACTGTGACTATCCGCAGTGCTAATAGCCGATAATAACAGCTCGAAACAAAGTGGTAACACAAACACTAGTAATATTTTGACTTTCTGGCTGTTACAACAATACTACTACTACTACTACTACTACTACTACTTATATTAATGACATACTATTACATAGACTGTGACTGTGTAGTACTAAGAGATCATGTACTTATTTATTTACTAAGCTTAGCTTAGTTGTGGCACATGGCCAGAAGTATGGGGCACACAGTGAGACGAACTCACTAGTAAGAGTTTCTTAGTCTAGCTTGTTAACCATCACACTATTTGAGGTACCTAGTTATTTACTAAGGTTTACTTAGTTGTGGCACAAGGCCAGAAGTATGGGGCACCCGGTGAGACAAACTCACTAGTAAGGTTTTTTTTATCTAGCTTGTTAACCATCACACTATGTGAGGTACCTAGTTATTTACTAAGGTTTACTTAGTTGTGGCACAAGGCCAGAAGTACGGGACACCCAGTGAGACTCGAACTCACTAGTAAGGGTTTGCTAGTCTAGCTTGTTAACCATCATACTATTTGAGGTACCTAGTTATTTACTAAGGTTTACTTAGTTGTGGCACAAGGCCAGAAGTATGGGCACCCGGTGAGACTCGAACTCACTGGTTTGTTAATCTAACTTGCTAACCATCACACTATGTGAGATACCTAGTTATTTACTAAGCTTTACTTAGTTGTGGCACAAGGCCAGAAGTACGGGCACCCAGTGAGACTCGAACTCACTAGTAAGGGTTTTTAATCGAGCTTGTTAACCATCACACTATTTGAGGTACCTAGTTATTTACTAAGGTTTACTTAGTTGTGGCACAAGGCCAGAAGTACGGGGCACCCAGTGAGACTCGAACTCACTAGTAAGGGTTTTTTAATCGAGCTTGTTAACCATCACACTATTTGAGGTACCTAGTTATTTACTAAGGTTTACTTAGTTGTGGCACAAGGCCAGAAGTACGGGGCACCCAGTGAGACTCGAACTCACTAGTAAGGGTTTTTTAATCGAGCTTGTTAACCATCACACTATTTGAGGTACCTAGTTATTTACTAAGCTTAACTTAGTTGTGGCACAAGGCCAGAAGTACGGGGCACCCAGTGAGACTCGAACTTACTAGTAGTAAGGGTTTGCTAGTCTAGCTTGTTGACCACCACACTATTCGAGATAAATAGTTATTTTAGCTCAGTCGGTAGAGTGTTCGGCTAGGAATCACAAGGTTCTTGGTTCGATACCGACCCTCGCCAACTCAGTGTATGAGTAGCACAGGGATATGTGCGGTAAAGTGAGGAGCTGATGGTAGGTGTGACGCTCCACCTCAGATGCTAAAATAATCTCCTTGGTCTAGCGCTAGTGAAAAGGGGATAGACTCCCTCGCTGACTGGCTGATACCGACTTTAGGCCGCCCTGACGACTTTACTTTACTTTAGTCTAGCTTACTAACAATCACACTATCTGAGGTACCTACTAAGACATGATGCACCAACCCGAAACAATGTAGTATAAGTAACGCTAGTAATACTTTGACACCGGTTCTTAGACAACAATACTTTACAACTAAAATGACTATTGATTAAATACTACTATTATTCACACTGTAATACTACAACTAGCATTAGTCGTACTAATTGATGAAATAACAGCCTGAAACAAAGTGGTAACACGATTATGGCTCGAGCTGTTACAACAATAATTAGTATTTACTACACACACGCACATTGTAAAAGATACTACTGTTAGTAGATATATTTCTTTGACTAGAATGATATAGTACAGATACTACTACTACTATGACTAACTGCTATTACAACTACTGGTACCCAGGCAGTGATGAAGTAGTACCAATATTCAATGTAACAGCTCTAAACAGATTTAACTTGTTTTGAGCTGTTAAGTCAATCACTACTTTAACAAAGTACTTAGTACTACTAGTAATAATTATAAGTAGTAGTAGTACTGTTAAATTAACTAGTAGTACTACTTATTTTAACGATTGGTTTAGTTCAATCGGTAAAGTATTCACTTAGGGACCACAAGGTTCCGGTTTCGATACCGGTCCTCGCCAATTCAGTTTGGATCTGTGCGGAGCTGATGATATGTGTGGCGCTCCACTTCAGACTCAAAAACAATCTCCCTGGCGCAAAGGTGATAGACTCCCTCGCTGTCCGGCTGATACCGACAATAGACCACTCCGCCGATTTAACTTTTTTTACAACTCTTTGTGCAGCGGCAATGCTATTACACAAACTAACTGATTTTTATCACGAATAATGTCAGCCCTGTCGGTAGGGCGCTAGAATATACCGACTGCACCTCTGCAGAGGGTAAGACCATCCCAATGGGGCCATCTGTTGGCCGTGGGTGGCGACTTGTGATGTGGAACCCTGGTGGCTGAGCAGTTCATGACATGCAACACTCCACTTTGGTCCTTATCTAGGCTAGATAGGCGGTCGGAGAGGCCCCTCCGATCAATTGGCAGGTCACATTAAACCCTAGCACCTATATGATTGTCTCAATCCGATTGCCCTTATGGCAAGCCCCAACCCTTTTTATCATATGGGTGCTAGAAGGCGATGGCTAAGGGTCTTCATGTCCTGGGAATAACGTTAAACTCTATCTGATGGTGAAATTCCAGTTCTGGAGGTCTGAGGAATGTGGAGTTCCCCTTCATCATCATTGCCCCCAGGTCTACTCTGACCCGGAGTGGTAGTACCTTTAAAGTCCTATCTATGGATTAAATAGAAAAATGTGTTTATAAAAAAAAATAGTATCCATTAAGAATGAATTTATTTTCAAACTTTGTCGGTATTAAATAACCCACTGAGGTTGATATGCCGTAAAATAAAACAAACAACTGAATAATGGCAATGGTATTTTGATTCTGAGTTGGTTTCGTTTGGTTTACTTTGTTTTTAAAAGGTCCATAAACTTATTTGCCCCCAAAATTATACAAATAATTTTTTTTTTTCGCAGTTAGGTGATCTCTTCCAAGTATTTTGGTATTTCTAATGTAAATTTGCCTTTGGAAAGTTCAGATATTTCAGATATCTTTCTCAGAAGGGGTCAAGTCACATTTGCGATCCATAAATGCTCGATTATAATGACACTTATTTATAGTCTGAAAAACTTCTATGTAGTGTTAATATTGCAAATGGCCACCGTTTGTTTACTGTTGTGCAGAAAAATACAGTTTTTATACAGCCTGTGTATATACCTATTCCCATTATACTGTGAACGTTCCGACAGGACTTAGAATATGTTGAGAGTATCCCTTTGGAAGAGTCTTACCCTTCTAAAGGGTTTTCTTGGGTATGACACTAAAACATCTGGTGGTGTGGCTCCCGTCCTCGTGGTTGGGGAGTGTGGGGTGCCCTTCATTTGACTCGTAGTTCCTATTTGGGTCCCATCTATGGATCAAACAGATCGAGGTGTTTGTGGTATAATGTATCGTCGTAGGAAATGGACAGAGCGAATTGAGTTCAAATCATGGATGGGGCCGTTTGTATTTGACATAACGCTAATATACTTGGGAAAGGTGTGAATTCAATTATTCTCCCTCCAGCTATGGGTAAATAATTGGACAAAGTTGGTTCTTTAACCTTGGTATGACAACCGGTCCTGGAGAAGGAAAACTCTAAATTCAAACCTGTTAAGTTTCGCGCAAAAAAAAATGATCTTATGTCGCATCCTGCTCGCACAGAAAACATGGTAAATACATAAATGGGTAAAATATATCTGTTTAATAATTATTCGTGTTCGTTAGCACCATGTGCAAAAATAGTTGTATCTATGAAAGTACAACGAACGTGATTCCCTAACCTGTAGGCTGAAAATAACCTTAGACTGATTGACATGCCATTAAAATCAATCTGTCCATAAAAATGGTTACTGCTCTATCCATCAACCAAAGATATTCATTAATCCTGTAAAGTCATATATCTGTGTTTGTATTTCAGCTCAGTCCCTGGTGCGGTTGTATCGAAGTTACCCATGCAGCAAGTCTCCCCTCGCTCCACATCACCAATGTTGTCCATTACGGGAAGTACATACAAATCAGGGGCAGATAAGTTTAGGGTTTAAAGGAATTAGTTAAAGGGTCTTAACTAATACAACAACCCACGGACCTGTTTCACGACAAGTCGAACAGAATAATATCTCCGAGGAAGTGAACTCAAATAGAAGATTCCAGATATCCTTAATTTCCCTCTCCATCAGACTGGCAGGTCTCTCAAACTTGACTCTATATATTTGTATTGTTAGGGTTAGGGTTTAGTTTAATGGGAAAATAAATAAATAATTTGGGTTCTGTTTTTTTTTTTTTTTCATAAAAAACGGAACCGTAACCCTAACCCCAACCCTAACCCTAAACCCTAAACCCTAACCCTAACCCTAAAGCCCCCTAGTTGAAATTAACAGTTTTATTACAAAATTTGTGGGTTCTGTTTTTTCTGGGACACCCTAATTTACTAAACAAAAGTTCATAATTACCGTCATTGTTTCGTTGTATGATAAACGTTTAGAATTGAACTTTTATTTGTTGTTGTTAGCCTCATAATAACTGCTACATTAACACGATAAATCCATACTCAATCTTTTGCTGTATCAGCGAAATGTGTCTATTTTAATATATGGCATGATATAGATCGTGTAAGGTAACAAGTTCCTGAATTAATCATTAATTCAATTACTATATTCTATTTACAACACAAAGTAGTAGATAACGTAACTATATGATCTTATTGTGTTACAAAATTAAAACCAGTAACTTTACGTGTAGCTGTTATCAGTGAAGGAACGAGGGGGAGGCGGAGGGGGAGGGGCACTATTGTTGGGCGATGTCCTAATGGCATCGAGTGGCTTTAATCCGATCCTGCTTTCATATTTAAAATACTTATGCAGCACGACACTGACCGAAGATAACGACAGTACAGACAGTCGCCTAGCGCGCCATGTACTGAGAAACGCCTGTTGGTTGGTTGGGTTTTTTACGGTATGTCAACCCATTGGGTCATTTATGCCGAAGAAGTTTTATTCTTTCTTGATGGATACTGTTGTAACCTAACACTGGTTACTAAATAAGAAATAACCAAACGGATGTTGGAAATGAAATAGAATCTTTATAACATTAACAAAATACAATACTCGCCAGCGGTGTGGAGAAGCTAAACCACTGCTAGTGGTATAAGACTACTCAGCATAAGACACCCGTATTTATGAGGATTGGGACATACCCATTAATGTTCATAGGTAGAGTATATAACAAAGGTTACTAAATGAGGAATAACCAAACGGAGGCTGGAAATGAAATGGAATCTTTATAACATTAACAAAATACAATACTCGCCAGAAGCGTGGAAGAAGGTAAACAATTGCTAGTGGTATAAGACTACTCAGTCAGTATAATACTCACGTATTTATTAGGATTGGGACATACTCATTAATGTTCATAGGTAGGGTATATAACAGGTACTCAATTTTTTAACTCAATTTGTTAAACACATTTTTAACTCATTTTTCTATTTAATCCATAGATGGGACTCTAACACGTACTACCACCCGAGTCAGAGTGGACCTGGGAGTAATGGTGATGAAAGGTACTCCACATTCCCTAGAACTCCAGATCTGGAACCTCGCCATCAGATAAAGTTTAACGTCATGCCCAAGACAATACGACCCTCAGCCACCGCCTTCCAGCACATATATATTACCTATACTTCTGGCCTTGTGATAAACTAAGCTAAGCTTATCAAACGACTACTGCTACTCGAACACCTACATAAGGCGTCCCATCGCGGTGCAATGGTTGGCAAACTAGTCTCGCTGATCCATCTGTCTATACATATATAAAGGGCAGTTGTGTGTGTGCGTGTGCGCGTGCGTGTGTATGTGTGTCCGGTGGAAAATACGAAAATAAAACAATTAATGACAAAGTTAATATATATACACATTCACTATCACCGGTTCTTGCTTTTTGAGCAAAGATTATGAATGTTTTATTTATATTTGTAAAGATAATTAAAAAATAAAATTTAAATAGTAACGACATAGTTTGTTTTGTTTGTTTTTTGTTTTGTTTTTTTTTTTTTTGGGGGGGGGTGCATTTAATATTTTAAATAGGAAATATTAATTTTTTTTTCAGTGTTTGTGCACTTTTTTCTAACGCCCCACCAGATCGGATCAACGCAAGGTATTTTTATATAGAGATTTTAATGAAGAATCCTGCGTGGATCCAACTCGTGATTCAGTAATAATGGATCTGCGAGACTAACTTTTTGACCCCTCCCCCCACCTCTACCCAGTCGACGCCGGGTAGCCGTTTCGAGTTACTACTAAATAACGAGTTCGATCCCGCATGGATGCCCCATACTTGCGACAATGTGACACATCCTACTCGTGTCGAAAGGGTTGGATAAATATCTACTGCTACTTGAGCTGTATCTGTCTTTGGAAGAAAGAACTAATAGTACTGATACTTAGTACAACTGTTAATAGTAATACTGCTACTATTTCATTGTGAATATTATTAGTATTACTACTCCTTTATTATCAATGAAAATGATATTGCTTATGAAAAAAGACCAATTATGACTTCAACTACGAGTCAAGTTCAAAGTTAATTACTAAGACTTTGATATAATATTCCACATTCAATTTAATTCAGTTGAATGATATCATCATCATCATCATCATCATCATCATGTCGTGCCACCAGCACGGATATCCATGACAATCTCTCACAAACTATCCCTATCATTCATTGACCCCGGGAGGTTCGCTGCACAGCATGCAGTATCCGTATAGAGCTGGTCTATGTAGGTATTTGCTGGACGACCCACACTAGCATGTCCATGTGCTGGTTTCCACAGAAGGACGTCTTTCCCAAGGGTATTAGCGCCATGTAAAATGCAAACGGCTTCGTCCGGGAATTGAACTCGGACCGACGAGTCCATTCCCTACGACTCTAACCATTAGACCATGCGCCTCCTCGTATGAATATATATGCAAAAGACAATTCTCCACAAATTAACAAGAACATTTCATTGTATGAGCAAGCTTAAACAGAACAAAATACAATCGTGACAATGAGATGTGAAAAAGAGACTTTAAAGAGTTGTATGAGCGAAATGTCCTTATATGAAAGGAAGTCTTTAGTGAATTGTAGAGTCCTTAATATGTGTAGTTGATAGAGAATGAAAATAGTCAATGAAAACGTATATGTTAAGCATGCTATTGTGTGCCATGCGACATGAGGTTGTTGTTGTTGATGGGGGGGGGTCAAAGGCTCCCCAGTCTGTAGTGGGCAGGTAGGGTCTGACTCAAGGCGTAGTCATGGTCGAGAGAGAGAGAGAGAGGGGGGGTTACTTTGGCACTTTCTTTTTAGACTAAGCAGGTGACTATTGGCAGTACTATCTATAGACAAGGCAGGTAATTACATTTCGGGCCCCCTTGCGTCAAATAGTAAAACTGTGGCAGGTAAGGGATGTTAATCCATACTAGTCTTATTACTTTGTCGCAGAAGTCGATACGAAAATTTCATGTCCGGTTGCTTGGTATTATTTTTATAATGACATATCAATCTTCGCATATTGTAGAAGAACAGTCAACTCATAGATTGTGGATAAGGGGTTCATACATTGCCCAAGGGTATTAGTCAGAAACTGAACATAATACCGCGACTGGAGTTCGAACTCGATTACTATGATATCAGAGTCCAGCACGTTAACCACTACGCCACGCCTTAGTATTGTGTATTGATTTGCTCTATCAGGAATATTACAATAAGTTAATTAAGTTGGGAATTTGATGAAATTAAAGAGAGACAAAAAGTCAAAATAAGAATTAAATAACATTTAACAGAATTTGATAACAATAGCAATAATGATTTATTTGATCTACAATGTTTTGAAGTTCACCATTTGTAGAGACGAAAAACTATGATTTGGTTCAATCAGCAGTAATGTTGCTCTTTGATACCATAGTAAGCTGACCGCCCTGTCGGACCCCAACCCTTTTAATCACATATTTGCTAGAAGGCGGTGGCTGAGGATCTTGATGTCCTGGGTATGACGTTAAACTGCATCTCCTGGTGAAGTTCCAATTCTGGAACTATGGGGAGTGTAGAGTAGGGTAGGTTGATTTTTCACTTTTTAAACAAAGAATATATCAAAGTCTCCCAAACAGTGAAAGTTGTGTGTTGGTATAATGAATACTAATACAAAAAAATAGATCTCTTACTTGCACCATTTTGAGGTAAAGAAGACAAAGAAGTCTGCTAAAATACACAAAAAAATCCTCGTTTTCGACAAATTTAGCCTAGAAATTGGTTAGAAAATATAACAATTTTTTAATATCTAAAACAGAAAAGATTGTCATTTTAAACGAAACGAATAAAATATAATAGCTATAATTCTAATTGAAAATATACCCTCCCCCCATCATCACCAACACCCCCGATATACAGCTTTTTATCTAATAATTAAGCTGTAACAATGATAACATTTTAAAAGATTGAAATCTATTTCCCCAAACGAAGGCAAAGTTTTAAAGAAAAATATTTTGTGTGGTAATTCTTTGTTAATTTGCAACTTTTGCCACATGGGAGACGTTACAGTTCCAAAATCGACCTACCCTAGTGTGGAGTACCCCTTCATTCCCATTACTCACAGGTTCATCCTGATCCGGAGCGGTAGTACCTGTTAGGGTCTTATCTATGCGTTAAATAGATTTTTAAAAGTCTTCAGCATAAAATAACCTAAGGGTTGACATGCCGTAAATCCACCAACCAACTCACTAACCATTGGCAGGGCTTAGAATACACTGACTATATCCTCTGTCGAGAAGTAAGACCCCATCAAAAGGAATGTCCTGGGAATGACACTGAACTTTATTTGATGGTGAGGCTATAGTTCTGGATATCTGGGGAGTATGGAGTACACCTTCGTTGCCATTACCCCCAGGTCCACTTTGACCCGGAGTAATAGTACTTGTTATGGTCTCACCCATAGGTTAAACATATATGTTTAAAAATTATTCGTATTCGATAAGAGTGCTTGGTGTCATATAACTGTAAATTATATGTATTAAGAATAGTTACTTGAGGCTATAATTGTTTACTAAGGATTATTATTAGTTACTTGAAACCATATAATTGTGTATAAACAAATGACTAGTATCGAGTCATATTGACATTCAAATGTTGACTGGCTAAAAACGTTCATAAAAATTTATTTATATCCTTTTAGAGGTTCCAGAAACGATTAATTTTTACAACCCCCTCCCAGCAAGACGTCTTTTCAGCACTGATTGCTGTCATTTGATATTATGGGATAGGATGAGGTTTTGGGTTGTTTTAAGGTTTAAATGTAGCTGGATATTCTTGGTTACGTGTTCTTAGGGTTTTTTGCTTTTAAACCCCATCTCATTTGGTGGTCGCGCTGAAAAGAAGGAATTTAAGGAACAAAAAGAAAGAGACAACGGCAGGAGGTAGTTTTATTACTTAGGCTTTATTGACCGGGTCATAGTCGTCCGTGGCAAGTATCTCTCTGGTAGAGGAAGCGACTACAATCAGTTAAGGCCTGAACTCGAAAATGAGAGAGATTCTGGGGGTGGGGGAGAGTCCTTTTCGTTGGACATGCGCGGAGGGTTCTTCCGGTGAAGGTCCCATGGGAATTCGTTGTTTTTTTCTCTAATTTTATTTTCGTTTTATTTTAATCCCCACAATATCATTTGAGGTAACCTAGTTGCCATCAGTAGAACTTAGGGTAAAAAAGAACAATTTCCTCGTAAATTCCTACCATAAAATAAACTGAACCCTTATTTTATGTCCGTGTTTTTGCAATAAATGTTTTTTTTGCACCCGTTATTTTACAATACTAAATATATTCTTTTGATTCTTTATTCTTTAACAAATAAAAAAATATATTTTTAGTATTGTAAAATAATGGTTGCAAGAAAAATAAAACATTTATTGCAAAAACACGGACATAAAATGAGGGTTCAGTTTATTTTATGGTAGGAATTTACGAGGAAATTGTTCTTCTTTCCCGAACTTAGTGGGGCCGAAAAAAAAATTTTCCCTCAGTTCTTATATAGCTTATAATTTTTATTCATTCAACAAAAAGTGTTCTGAAGAAGACTAATGTTTAACAATTCCTTTTACAATTGTTTTTATTTTATTTTAGAAATTATTTCATTTGAATTACATTTTATAAACAGTCGAAACAGGCACTTGTTAACACACTATATACTATTGTTTTTCTCTATCTATACCTCTAACTGTCGGATTTGATTCCATTTTATATACTTACATAGCTAATTATCTATATATGTACATATTTCAATTACATTTTTTCTTAAAATGAAATTATATGCCACCATTTCTAAAGCAATCAAACAAAATCTCCGGAGATATTCATTATTTTTTTGAATTTAGTTTCCTTTAATTTTATTGGTTGAAAAATATTGTTTAATTTGAGCCATGGCGTACTATACTCCACACTTGTTCATAACGCAACTGAGAACCAGAACGAGATGTCTATTTTAAACGTTCCTTGATCCAATGAGAGCGAAGCATTTTTAGTTTCAGTTTCAGTTTGAACAAAATACTCCAGTGTTGTTAGCTTAAGAAATTTAAAGAAACTTTTACTTACATTTAGGATATCATTCATCATTTGAATAAAGGGTTTGGTGAAACCTGTAAGTAGTGTGAATGTCTTTGTTTCCATATTATGTAGATCATATCTTTTACCAGAAATCTTAATTACCTCTTTGTTTAACACTTATCAATGTCTACAATAATATTGCATATTTTCATTTATTTAACTTTCAACATATCTTATTATTCTCGGTTATTAGTCAAATTGTTATTCTAAATATTTTCAAAATTAGATAACTTAATTTTCCATAGGCATCCAGTTCTGGCTCTCAGTTGCGCCATGAGCATGTCTGGAGTATGATATACCATGGTTTGAGCTGATTATTGTTATTTTTCCTTTAATAAAAATGATTTTTCTCATTTGTGATCGCGAGGTGATAGTGTCCACTTCGAACGTTATAAATGTTTATGGTATTTTCTAATAAAATGTGCGCAAAACTCCTTTGTAAAGAAACGGTCAGATAAGGCTAAAGAATAGGTAATGACACAACAACAAGACTTTACAACAAAACAATGCGTTTATCAATCACAAGAACATGTAACATACAAAATACAAAACGTGAGTTGATATACAAAGTGTATGCAAGGTTTACAAAGTGTATTGTATAATGGTGTATAATGGTTTGCAAAATAATGCTTTTGCGAAACTTATCTGTCTCTTGTATTTGAAGTCTTGACTTTTACAAAATCTACGGCTCCCTCATGCTGTTCCAATTCTCCTCGTTCAGCCAACGCCTTTGCCGTGTAAAAAACTACGTCGTTCCTCGAAGAGCTTCCAGTGGAAAGAAGGTGATTTCAAGGTATCAGCCTCAAAATTGGCGGTTATCACTGAGCCTCGTAACGTGTGCTCTGATTGGTCGCTGATAAAGGTCCTTAGCCAATCGCATGAGGTATCTCATCTGTTTATGGCTAAGACCCCTGAGCTCTGTTGCTATGGTCAAAGGGAGGTCACTGTAATTGTTTAAGATAATATTTCTTATACCTTAGACTTGTAATGTTCTATGTTATTACCTATATAAGAATAATGGGTATTAGTTTGAAAATAACACTAAGTCCTAATAATGCATTAATGCATTTATGAATACACCAACACTGAATATTCGGTAAGGAAAGACAAACAACTAAGTCATGTGATCAATGTATATATGAATGTTTAATATATATATATATATATATATATATATATATATATATATATATATACAATTTTTTCACTCAATTGAAAAGTTAGGCCCACACCCCTTTTAACATAACAAATATTGATGTATAATTTTTTCACTCAATTGAAAAGTTAGGCCCACACCCCTTTTAACATAACAAATATTGATGTATAATTTTTTCACTCAATTGAAAAGTTTGGCCCACACCCCTTTTAAAAGGGGTTAAAAGGGGTGTGGGCCTAACTTTTCAATTGAGTGAAAAAATTATACATCAATATATATATATATATATATATATATATATATATATAACAACAAATAACAGGATACATATGTTCCAAACAAGTCAATGGGGCAATATGTTCATTGAACGGAGTGTAATGAAGAAATACCAATGAATGGTTAGTAAAAACTTGCAGTGTCTTCCGTGGTTTTTATGGAGAGTTGCTCTAAATGCTATGCCGGAGTTGGAGATTAATTGTCTCTATTATCTTTCTTATATAACAGAAACAGATATCTCTGCCGGTTCACAAATCCACTAACTTAATACACCCACTCACCAACAAAACAAATTAAAACACTTTAGAACAGAACCTAAGATATTAAGAAATGTAACATCAAACTTTAAGAAAGTCTAGAAAGGAACAAGTCATTGTGTCCTGATTACACATTGGTCACACAAAACTAACACACTTCTATATACTCAAACAAGAACAACAATCTCAATGTGAAGTATGTCAAACACCTTTGACTGTTAAACACTTATTCATGGAATGCAGGTTTTTTGCTCACATCAAAAACCGTTGTATAAAAGATCTCTTTGAAAGTGTCAACATGGATGACATTTTGTTCTTTTTGAGGGAAATAAAATTATCCCCTAAAATATAGACATGAACTTAATCAATACCATACAACATGATCCCAAATGGTGCTAACACATTGTTACAACCAATTACTAAAAAGTATAAATATAAATACACAACATATATTACTTCCTAAACGTTAGGCATTACATAACCCCAGACGGGTTGATATGCCGATAAAATCAATAAACCAACCAACCATCAAACGTATTTTAACCCGATAGTAGCTTCAAATGAAATAAACAAAATAAGTTTCTGCGTATAAGCTCCACGCAAGCTTCCGGGTGAAAAACCAAATTTACAAACAATTAAAAAGTCCCTTTTACAAACTTTCTCTCCAAAGCTTTTCAAAGCCAATCTTGAGTGTATCCATAGTTATAAAAATGGCTGACAAAAAGTCGCGGAGGCAGTTGACTTCAGCACTGGCACAGCGTCACTCTTCGGACAAGATCAAGGACAGCTGAACCTACCGACCCACGTCACATCACCTCGCCACACACAACCAAGTCACCCGGCCAAGAAACAGATTTTTACCCACTCATCTCCTCATATTTCACCGAGTATAAGAAAAACATCATTTAATGAGGACAACTTAATCTAATTATCTCGTCCATTTTCTTTTGTTACCATACGCTTTCTTGTTATATAACATTTTCTAAGAACAGAGCTGAGAAATATTATCCTTTTGCTCACAAGCGAGGACCACAAACACATACATGTTACCTGTTCGAATCTCGGGAACAAAAAGATAAAGTTTGAAGGGGCTGAATTATCACGTGACCAACGGACACGCGACATGGAATCCAAGGGAAGACAGTCATTGCTGTCTCCTTTTAGAAAAATTAGGAATTAATAATCTGCCCTTGGCACTAGGGAGCGAATCAGCCAATACCGTAATTTGGCGCCCAAATTGAATCCCTGTCTAGTGTCACTTGTAGTGTTGAGGATCACGGCAGCAAGACGTCTAAATCCAGTCTCTCCCATAACTAAATGGAATTTAGCAGATAAGTCTGGCCGCAAACGCTATTAAGTTTGCAAAGGTTTACTTGTAGTGTGGAAGATCACGGCAGCAAAACGTCTAAATCCAGTCTCTCCCTGCACTAAATGGAACTCAGCAGATAAGTCTCGCTGCAAACGTCATTAAGTTTTCAAATTTCTATGAATATATTTTCTTATCTTCATTTGTTTGTTGAGTTTTATTCATCCGAATTGAATTGCCTACCTGTTAATGTGGGAAAATATATGATGCCCAGCAAAAAAAGACCATACTCTCTACACCCATTACCCTATAACAGGTGTCACGAGTTGATACGTTTGGCCTAGTCAGGCGCAATAAAGGTATGACGGAGAACGAGAAAGGAAAAAGAGCAAAACATTGTCTTGCCTGCCGGGATCGAACCCGCGTCCTCCCGCATGCGAAAACAAATGCGATTTAGGCACTGGACGGACGCGAGGCTCGACTGATGTGCCCGGATGTTTGGGTAATATGCCCATAAAATAACCAAAGCGAGTGGAGCGTGGCGTGACGAACAGAGAAGCTTTCGGCTTACGTGAGACGGCAGTCAGAAAATATTATTTTGACTACGGCGACGGATTTTCAGCTGCTGGTCGAAGACTGTGTTGACCAAAAAAAAAAGTTTGGCCCTGCGAGAAGACAGTGAACTTGCTTCTTTTTGGTCCCCCCTCCCTCAGCAGGAACTTGTTGAAGCAAATATCTATTTCCCCCTCTATTTTTCACCCCTACTATAAAAGGGGTACCTAATAATAGTTAAAACTCACTACAAAAGAAGTGGTCGGTGAGATTAGTGTACTTGTTATCTTTTTTTTTTAATAGGTTCTTTCAGTAAACATCTACTACTAATCTTAGCTGGGTCTTTCCCTAAAATTATTGTTGCTTTGTTATCACAACACTCAGATAAGTCTGGCTGCAAACGTCATTAAGTTTGCAAATTTTTATGAATATATTTTCTTATCTTCATTTTTTTTCTTCATCCGAATTGAATTGCCTACCTGTTAATGTGGGAAAATATATGATGCCCAGCAAAAAAGACCATACTCTCTACACCCATTACCCTATAACAGGTATCACGAGTTGATACGTTTGGCCTAGTCAGGCGCAAGACTATTATAAAGGGGTACCTAATAATAGTTAAAACTCACTACAAAAGAAGTGGTCGGTGAGACTAGTGTACTTTTTTTTTAAATAGGTTCTTTCAGTAAACATCTACTACTAATCTTAGTTGGGTCTTTCCCTAAAATTATTGTTGCTTTGCTAACACTCTGAGTGAACACACTCTTCGACCGGTGACGTAAACAGCGCAAAATGCATCTTTTGTGAAACTCGCATCTGACGCTTTGAGAACTCATCTTTCAGAAACGTTGCATTAATTAATCCGACCACGCGACCCCTATCCTGTATTTGCTTAGTCTGCAGATTGATTACAACTTTGAGAAATATGGGTTGTCTTGTTACATATTAATTGGATCCCTATTACTTTTTAAGGTAGTATAGAAATTCTTATGGCAATCAGTACAGCTGATGGCCTTGAGAGTGAGTGACAATGCTTGACCTCACTCTCACCTTGCTTTCTGGGGATAGAATCATGAGAACGGAACCCCGATAGAAAGCTCTTTCCGGTTTAAGGGGGGCAACTCAGTTAGAGTTGCAGTTAGAGTTGAGAGTTAGGACTGAAGCTAGCAAGATGTGACTCTCCGCGCGCATTTGTCTGGTCCTGGGGTTCCAGAATAAAATAACACCAAAAGTAAATCGAAGTCTTGTTGTTATTACTAAAAGCTAACAATGACACAAGGCTTCTGATAAGAAATGGTCCCCAGCAGAACCAGACACGGGACCCAGATAAGAAAGACCAGACGAGACCATTAGAAGATAGAAGACAGAAGACTAGACGATCAGAAGACGGCCGGAAGAATAGACCAGAGTAAGACGTAACAAATATATCTATATGGTACCGTGACGAACGGCTACGTAACAGTCTTCCCCTTAATTGGGACCGGGAGGGTGGGGCGGAGACCCTAGAAACTCAAAACAAGTCAGCCATGCGGACGGGTCGAACGTGACCAGAACTGCTACTCGGACAGGTCAGGTCCAGGGCAGAACTAGAGCAGCACTGGATGAGAACCAGCGCTGACCCCTAGAACCAACACGAAACAGACAATAACGAACCCACTACAAATATACTTCACTCTTGAAAACTCAAAGATAAGTACATTACTTGTTACTTAATATATTGTTTGTGACTCTTCAAAGACCGCTAAAGCTATAAAGTTTAGCAAACTACACACTCTCGCACCGAACATAATAAAATATCACCCCATTTTATACACATATATTTGCCTTGTCTTCCTTCCTTTCTAATAACAGAAATTTTATTTCTGTTACAACCCTTGCTATTTCTAAGTGGTCACTCATTTAATTACTGAGCAGGATCATAGATGCTTGACTTGGAAGATCTGGCGGAAACCGGTGTTTTCAGCATGGTTTGAATTTAAACGGTAACTGAAAATAAATAAATTAATTAATAAATTAAAAACACGTTAATTTTAATTAAATGTATTAGGTAAAAATATTTGCAATTTCAAAATAATGTTTATTTCTTTTAGTGAAATTGTTAAAATTTACTGACGGAAAATGTTTGTTGAGTATGTGGGGTGACAAGTATTTTAGCGTTTAGGTTTAAAGGTATGTGGCTATTTCTGGTGCGTGTTCACAGGTTTTCCTTTTAACCCCATCTTATTTTGGTGATCGTGCTGAAAAGGAATTAAAGGAAGAAAAAGAAGAGACAAAGACAAAAGGTAGTCTTATGATTTAGGCTTTATTCATGAGTCATAGCCACCACGTGAAGGGGAAATTTCTTCCTGTCCAGTAATAGTGTCTGATCCCAGTTGAGGCCCTCGTCTGAATGGCCGAGAGATTATTTTGGTGGTCGGAAGTGGGTCCTTTTCCTGCATATGCTCGGAGGGTACTTCCTGTTTAAAGGCTCATGGGAATTTTATTTTATTTTATTTTATTTTTATCCCCACAAGTAATAAACTTTTTAATTCCTTACCTTATTTTATTTTTATTTTTTAATGGAGACAAGGGATTCTTGACGTTAGATTTCTTAGTGAATATTTACCACGTACCCCACGTGTGCGGGTTAAGCACAAGGTCCTATTTATGTGGGACCACCCACGAACTGAAGCTTTTGGGAGGCGGGTGCAAAAAATGCGTTGATCTCGTCGGCATTCCACCTCAAAGGAGCGCCTCAGGCACCGGGCAATAAACCCAGCTTCGCTCCTTTAAATCGAGGGGGCTGGTGTTGCCTGGGGGGACACACCCCTAGGGATCAACGATTTTAACTTCTGCGGTCCAGGGCTAAAGTCACCGGACCCTCCGGTCGAAACCGGGAACCTGAGTTTGCTGTTAGATTTCTCTTGGTGTTGTACTCGGCACTGACAAGTTCTCTCCCTACTCTCTGCTCTGGCTAAATTGTAAGACAGTCTGGGTTCTTTAGCCTTGGTTCGGTAACTGGTTTTAGGAGAGGAAAATTCTCATTTCAAACCAGTTGCATTCCGTTTAAAAACTGCCCTGGATTTGCATCCTGTTCGTTGCAGACGAGTTGGGTAAATACAGATCGGGCCTTCTAGCCTTTGTATGGCAACCAGACTAGGAGAAGGACAACTATGAATTCAAACCAACTTTACTCCGCCCCCCCAAAAACTGACTTGGATTTGCATCCTGTTCGTTGCAAACGAGTTGGGTAAATCTGGATTGGGCCTTCTAGCCTTTGTATGGCAACCAGTCTAGGAGAAGGACAACAATGAATTCAAACTAACTTTACTCCGCTCAAAAAAAAAACTGACCTGGAATTGCATCCCGTTTGTGGCAAACGAGTTGGGTAAATACGGATTGGGTCTTCTAGCCTTTGTATGGCAACCAGTCTAGGAGAAGGACAACTATGAATTCAAACCAACTTTACTCCACTTAAAAAAACTGACCTGGAATTGCATCCCGTTCGTGGCAAACGAGTTGGTTAAATACGAATTGGGTCTTCTAGCCTTTGTATGGCAACCAGTCTAGGAGAAGGGCAACTCTGAATTCAAACCAACTTTACTTCGCTTAAAAACAAAAAACACTCCTTGTGTTACATCTGGCCAGTGATGAAGAGATTGCATAACTAGAAACACCAGTTAAGTTCCTGCATATTTTCTCAATTACCAAACCCATTGGTTAAAACTACTGTTTATTACACTTTGAATTTACACAGTTGATAATAAACAAATACGGATCTAGAAAATTAAAGACATTTAGCTCGTGTAGTTAACTTAAACGAGCTAAAAGCAAGAAATAAAGAAATACAGATTTAGAAAGACTGCACCGTGTTTTAGACCGTGTGTCAATAACTACGTCATTGTGTTTAGCATAGATAAGATAAAGTACACAATTCTTCGCCCACTCGGCCAGTAAGACCAAGCAAGACGATATCGGTCCAATTTCATTCATTTGAAGGTGTGGCGCCACAACATTTATTCGATGTAAATCAATATTCTACATTTCCTTTGTTTACCATTAAGTTTACAACGTTATTTTAACTTGTGAATTCGCCGCGCATAACGTTGCTTTTTTTTTTTAAATAGGTCCTGCAGCGGCTTTTGTCGCTATGATCACACACTTTGACTGCTTTGGAAAAGGATCGCTGCACTCGCAATATCCCAATATAGTAGGTACCACCAAAATAGACCCCGTGATCAGTTTAAGCCATATCAAAGAAGGAAATATAGGTAAAAAAGAACAATTTCCTCGTAAATTCCTACCATAAAATAAACTGAACCCTCATTTTATGTCCGTGTTTTTGCAATAAATGTTTTATTTTTTTGCACCCGTTATTTTACAATACTAAATATATAGGGATGTGCAAAACGCGGGCTTTTAATACGCACGTAGATTGTTAAAAAATATTTTAAAACGTCAATAAAAAATGGAAAATTAACTTTTTAATGTTTTATTTTACGTTTAATATAAAGAACAATTCCAAGTTATTTGTTATAAAAAAGAAAAAACAAATTTCTCTTACGTAAAACCTAAATTTTTGCATTTAAAAGTAAATTCCCGTAAAATCCCGGCATTTCTTAATCTTTGTTGAAAAAATTATCGCATCTTGACGTGTGCACTATTTTTTGTATGGAGTTATACGTATATGTTTTCAAACAAAAAAATAATAAATTTCTTCAGACACTGTTTGTTTGAGTTCTACAAAGTATAATTATACTAGCGTCACGGATTTGAACCTATTATCGCTGAAGCAAAAAATAACAACAACAACAATACCCCAAAACCAGATTTTTTAATATCCCTTAGCCCCCCCCCCCCCTAAATAAAAATGACGACCATTTGTAATTCAAACATTATTTTCAAATTTAAAAAAAATAAAAACCGAAATATGTTATGTCATTATTTTTAGCTAGATATTTTTTATACAATATTTTCTTTGATCAATAAATACGATTTTGATATCCGCTAAAGAAAAGTATCTATTTTACATTTTATAGATTTTTAAAAATCCCTGAAAAAAAAAAATAAACAAGTAGACAATTGGAACTTTTAATATAAAATTCTTTAGAAAAAACCTAACAATTTAGAAAAAAAAAAAGAAAAATATACATATTTTTTTCTTATTTACGAGATTTAAGTTTCAATGTTAAAGATGCCCTATTACCAAAACCGAATTAGCAGTGATTTATTTATTTTTTTACATATGTTCCGTCATTAAATTATCTTTCCAAAAATGTAAAAATCATTTATATCAACAAAAAAAAAGAAAAAAAAAGATCTTTATATGGGGGGGATCAATGCGCGAAACAAAAACTAACGAAAAAAATTATTAGCCTTTTCAATTTAGTAAGCATTTATTTACAATAAAAGTTTGTCTTTTATTACTTCATATACCGAAAGTTTTATTAAAATCGGATAGTTAGTTTATTTTATATGATTTTTAGAAGAATTTCCTGTGATCACCCTTTTTTAGAGCCAGCGATAATTTGCACATAGCTATAAATATATTTTCTTTATTCATTCTAATATTCACTTCAATGTGTATATTCTAAAAGTTTTTATTTTGTGAGAATGGTTAGTTTTAATGTGGGGGCTCGTTTTGTTGTTGTTTATGCCTAAATTGTAAAACGCACCAAGAATATCCAGCTACATTTAAACCGTAAAACACCAAACTTCTTGCTACCCCATGGTCCTTAATGAGTAAGGACTCAACTAAATATCTTCTTTAGATCCAAGTGTGGCAATTGTATATTATCATTTTTTTATCCCAAGCTATGCTGAGTTCTTCTGCTAGAATATATACACCAGGGTGTAGGAAGCGCGTGGTGTAATGGTTAAAGTCATGGGAAATGGACTCGTCGACCCGTGTTCAAATCCTATGCGTGGCAATTATTTCACTTAGCGCTAATACCCTTGGGAAAGGTATGAATCCTACTCTCCCTCCAGCTATGGGTAAATAGTAGGGCAGACTGGGCTCTTTAACCTTGGTTAGGCAACCGGCCTAGGAGAAGGAAAACTCTGAATTCAAACCTGTTGTACTCCGCTTAAGAAATTGACCTTGTGTCGCATCCTGCTCGTGCGGAGGGGTTGGTAAACATATATATACACCAGGGTGAGTCAAAAAGTAATGCCATTTTGTTTAGGACAGGTATAATTACCAACACAGGAATGTGTATCATACATCAAAAGGAAGCTGGTATTCTGTGGATCACATCCCTACTTCTTCACATAGTCACCATTTCTCTCAATAGCAATGTTCTACCTTTGAATGAGAGCATCTATCCCTGCCCTGTAAAATTCTGTTGACTGTTCTTTGAGCCACTTCTTTATTACAGATTTCACTTCGTCATCACTGGAATAATCCTTGCCTCTCAAACCCCCTTTCATGGGGCGGAAGAGAAGCTAACATTTCTTTAGGTTTTTCAAAAAATATCCAGCATCACCATATATATATATATATATATATATATATATGCTCCCCACCCCTGGTGGGTTGAGCTCTCTGGAAATGGAATTTTCTGACTGCTAGATAAGCAAAAATTGCATAGCTCTCCTTAATACGGATAAAAGCACTCCCTACTGGCCTAGTATGTTTATATGACCCCTATAAATCTATTATTCCGAGACACCTTTAAATTATAGAAATTCTAGTCGCCAAACAATCTAAATGAAATGTTTTATGACACTGTTGATAAAGAACAATAAAAAGAAATTACAAATTGTATCATTGAACAAATTCACGATAAGCCTGACAGATAGGGGAAATAATTTTGTAATGTTCCGTTTTTTGGCGCCATAACTCTACGATTATTTTGCTTATTCCAGCCTGACAAGAATCTTGATTCGATGTAATTGATGCATTTAAATAGTAATGAATTCATGAATAAAATGAGGACAATGATAAATACACTGAATATATCTGAATAAAACTCAAACTACTTGACATTAAATATTATTAGTGACTGACCTAAATGAATTCTTGTGTGAAATAATGATGATAAATTTGCCTTATAATTTGATCATTATGCCAAAGTAGAGAGAAAATAGATGCTTACTTTTTTATGATAAAACACTAGGGAATTAAAACATTTATTATCATTACTAGAAAAAATAAAAAACACCCTCCGGGCGATGTAAAATAGATTTTTGAAAGAAATTGCCTGAGAGGGTGGGAGTTAAAAATTCAATGTCAGAGGGTTTGTATCATAAGTAAAATCATCAAGTTTATTAAAGGAGTAAAAAAAATAAATAAAACAATTTGAAATGAAAACTGAGCCCCGTCCCTCTCAAATAAAATGTTGTGTGCATGTAATAATCAAACAATTATTTTGAAAATTTTCCACATCAATTTTACACAAAATCGTAGGTATTTATTTATTTGTAAACTTTTTAGTTAACTTCTTGTTACTGTAAAAAAAAAGGGACGAGAGTAAAAAAACAATTTTTAAAATTGCTTACTCAAATTTTGGTGTATATAGCATAAGAATATTGTGACGTGAGCTGTGACGTAGAGCTATGACGTAGTTTTTGTTACAGACAGAAATACAGACAATCTCCATTATCAATATAGATAGATTTTACTTCTCGCAATTTTTTTTACACCAGTAGTGTTGTATACTCTTCTTTTTACTTCTATTTTTCTTCTGTTCATCTTTGGTATCTTACCTTCTTCTTCCAGCGTCTGGACCTTGTCTTGGCGACTTCGTGTCTGGTCTTCTAGGTCAGTCTTGTTGCCAAGACATTCATCAACCACAAAACCATGTTATTTTCGTAAGCTTTTATTTACTTAACTAAACATTTCATGTAACTAAACATAGCGCGTATGCAGAAGAGTCCCAGCTAAGCAGACATATCTTATCTGCCTGACGTCCAAGCTGAAACTGAAGAGAGCCAACCAGGTCCCACGTGACTTCACGTATTTCGCGGGCTTTCTGTAATATTCTATGGAAAGTTCCGCCCGTGATATGAAAAGGAGCTGTGGGAGTTATTTTCGTATTTGCCTGTGGAGTTGTCTGCCCGTTTAGTTTCGCTGGTTCCCGCTAGGGGCCTGGTCTATTTAAGCGGCTAATTTGAACTTCTCTCTCTTTTTTTTTGCCGCTGCTCGACCTACGAGACACTATGGGTTAGACTCTGGTCTACCCCCTTCTTGTTGGGGCTTTGCCCCCCCCTTACATTACTGTAAGTGATTTATACAGCATGGACTATTCCTAGTCTCATGTCTGTTGCTTTTATGTTTATCCTTTTTACATGTAACTTTGTATTACTTATGTATGTATGTTCATGTACACCTCTATGTATTATGCACCCTGTTTATTCTGTGCTGTATATAAAATGTTTTTGTCTATCAACCTTTGTCGTAGTTTTATCTTCAAGTATTATCACTTTGAATCTTACAGGGCCATCCCTTCAGAAATACAGGGGGTTGACAATAATCTATTATGTAACAGTAGTAATTGGTGGTTTTTACTTACAATAACTTTGACTATTAATTATACTAAGGTAAGTAAAAAATTTGACAATATTTGAATGTGAGGCACAACTTAGCATCTCCAGATACGTTTGCCAAGATCATGAAGGCGACGAACCACATTAAACTATCAGATCAATAAATCAATAATGGTTACTTTTTTCATAATAAAACATTAGGGAATTAAAACATTTATTATTATTATTTTACTCCTTGCAATTATTTTTTTACACCAGTAATAATTGGTGATTTTCATTTAGGGTCCTTACGATAAATTTGACTATTAAATATACAAAAGTTAGTCAAAAGTTTGAAAATATTTTTTTAATGTGAGGCACAATTTGGTGTAATCTGAACATTAGCTACATAAATGAAAGTAACCTCCCATTGTTTATTTCACTCTGAGGAAGCCATATGTTTTGGTCGGCCATTTTCATATCACCGTAAATCTACACTGAAAATACGAATTTGTTTGAATCAATACAACTACATGTTTTAACACGAACATATCATAAAATGTGTTCTTAATTGTGCTTGCGCATTATTTGAAATAAACTTAATTGTTATTAAGAACACATTTGATGATATTTTTATATTGTTGTATTGATTCGAACAAATTCATATTTTCAGTGTAGATTTACGGTGAAATGAAAATGGCTGATCAAAACATATGGCTTCCTCAAAGTGAAATAAACTTAATTGTTATTAAGAACACATTTTATGATATTTTCGTGTTAGAACATACGCTTGTATTGATTCGAACAAATTCATATTTTCAGTGTATATTTTCGGTGAAATGAAAATGGCTGACCAAAACATATGGCTTCCTCAAAGTGAAATAAACAAGTGGAGGTTACTCTCATTTATGTAACTAATGTTCAGATTACCCAATTTGGCAACTCCAGATACTTTTGTCAAGATCATGAAGGTGACGAACCATACAGGACTGCTAGATGCTGGTCTCGCCTGATACTCTCCGTGCTACTCTCTGAATTTGTCTCTATGGCTTGTAAAACCAAAGTCTGCAGGATTATTACTATACCTTTATGCTGTAGACACAAGACAGCCATTGTTGTTGTTGAGGGTTGGAGCATAGTAAGTCTTCATTCAACGCTAGAATGTTTTGAATCTAGAGAAGTTACAATGGCTACAGTGAAGAAAAGGTTGGTTTACACCATAGCCTACAAACTAAATGTTATCAGTTATGCAAAACAAAATGGATGTGTAATTCAAGTATTGATATAAACCAAACTAAGATTATAATGTTCCATGGGTGACAGATACATAGACTTGTACAGTGCTGTAGTTTGGGAGTTAACCTATAAATCCCAAGTAAGTTAACTATAAGTACAGATACACTTCCGCCCTGTCGACTGGGGCGTTAGAATGTACCGACTGCACCTCTGCAGAGGGATAAGACTCCCCCAATGGGACCCCCTGTTGGCCGTGGGTGGCGACCCGTGATGCTTAAGGATAGAACCCATGTGGATGAGCAGTTCAATACCCCACTTTGTCCCTATCTTGGGCTAGACGGGCAGTCGGAGAGGCTCCCTCAATCAATCGGCTGGTCACGTCAATCCCTAGCACCTATATGATTTTCCCAACCCTATTGCCCTTATGGCAAGCCCCAACCCCTTTTTATCATATGGGTGCTAGAAGGCGGTGACTGAGGGTCTACATGTCCTGGGAATGACGTTAAATTCTATATGATGGTTAGGTTCCAGTTCTGGAGGTTTGGGGAATGTGGAGCACCCCTTCATCACCATTGCTCCCTGGTCCACTCTGACCCGGAGTGGTAGTACCTGTTCGGGTCCCATCTATGCTGAAATGGGGGTGCGTCTTATATGCCCGTGCGTCTTATATGCCGTCAAATACGGTAGATAACTTTTGTATTAGATAAAGAGTTCTGGACCTTTTCTCTCATCTCACTTCTTCTTTTTTTGTTTTTTTTTTTTTTTTTGTTTAGCAGGGTAATGATTAAAATGCAATTTCCTAGCATTAATAGCACGGGCCTTTCTGGGCCTATGTCTATTAATGAAATTAACAGCGTCGATCCCAGGGACTATCCCCCCAGGCAATACCTGCCCCTTGATTTAAAGGGACAGGGCTGGGTTTATTGCCCAGCGCCTGAGGCCCCCCCCCCATCGAGGGGAGTGCCGACGGGATCAATGCATTTTTTGTGACTACCACCCATGAGCTTTGGCTAGTGGGTGGGCCCACATAAAAAAGTCCTTGTGTCACGCCTCCATAAGTAGGATGAGAGGCAAATACCTTAAAATGCAATTTCCTCTTCTGTTTTCCTCATTCCTTCCTCAACCCCTAATTTGAGAGTGCAGAGTGGGAGTTGAAGATTTTTTTTTTTTTACCCCTAATCTGATGACAGACTTTTTTCTTTTGGTTATTTCACTGGTTGTAATTGTGGTGATTGGGGTGGGGGTGATTGGGGGTGGGGTGATTGGGGGTGGGGGTGATTGGGGGTGGTGGTGATTGGGGGGTGGGGTGATTGGGGTGGGTGGGGGTGGGGTGATTGGGGTGGGGGGTGGATGATGGTTACATTTTTGGTGCTTAGACTTCCCTTTTGATGCTTAAAAAAATCCTTCTCTGTTTGTTTATGTGAAGTTACATTACACCTGAGTGCCTTTTGGCTGGTCAGTAAACACAGCTGACTGAGTGTGATAGCCTACTTACCAAATACTAATAACACCAAAACATACCTAATAGGGTCCAGGAGTAGCAGGGGTTGAAGTAAGGGAATCAGTGGGGGTCACTGTTGCTGTTGTTGAGATCATTTTGATGTTCAATATAACCCAATTCAAAAGGAAACCATTTTTATTCTGCCATCTTGTTTACTTTTTGCTTTCTTTCTTTCTTGCTCACTTTCTTTTTTTTTTGTAAGAAAGAAATTCCTTATTTCCGTCTTCTTGAATGTAAAATTTCATTCTTTCTTTATCACTTTCTTTTCTTTTTATTTCTCTGATTCTTTCTTCTTTTTTTTTCTTTTAATAAAACCTTTCAACATTTCTTTCTACATTTATAAAAAATTCATGTTTAATAATTATCTCTCTTCAAGGATTTCTTCATCATTTTTTTAACTTTTTTCCTATACTTTACTTGTTTCTTTCTTTTTTCTCAATTTCTTTCTTCACTTTCTTTCTTTCTTTCTTTCTATTCTCTATGTTTCTTTTCCCCTTCAGTTTATTGGCTTGTGTCTTTCTTTCTTTCTTTCTTTCTTTTTTCTTCACTTTCTTTCTTTCTTTCTTTCTTTTTTTACATTATTCTTCCTTTTGATTTTTTCTTTCTTTTTTCTTTCTTTCTATCTTTCTTTCTTTATCATATTTTTCTTTCCACTTTCTTTCTTTCTATCTTTCTTTCTTTATCATATTTTTCTTTCCACTTTCTTTCTTTCTTTCTTTCTTTTTTTGCCTTTACCCTTCACATTGTTTGTTTGTCTCTTTCTTTCTTTTTTTGTAATTTCTTTCTTTCTTTCTTTACCTTATTCTTTTTTTTTCACTATTTTTTTCTTTGTTTTTTTTTCTTTCCACTTTGTTGGATTGTCTCTTTCTTTCTTTCCTTCTTTCTTTCCTCTCAACTTCTCACTTCTTCTTCTTCTTCTTCTTCTTCTTCTTCTTCTTCTTCTTCTATAGAATAAACACTCATTTTAAACAATTCTTCTTCCTATACAAAATGCAATGTTTATCTCATTCTCTTTTTGAGTGTTTATATTTTGATTTTATACAATCCATTCCTTTACAAAAATGAATCTTTTATTCTACTATTTATTTATATTTTTTATTTTTAACTCAGCTCAATAAAAACATTTCCTTTTAGCATTTACTAGTTTCATCGATTCCTCCCTAATCAGCAGATGGACAAAAAGGCCTTCAGTTATACCCTCTTATTCAAAACTATATATATATATATATATATATATATTTGAGATATTTTTGTATTTGTATCCGTTTTTTGGAAGTACAAAAATCAGGTTTGGCCATTAGTGTGAAGCATTAAAGTGCTATATCTTATTATAATGGAGATTGTGTGTTTTTCTGTCTGTAACCGAAACTATATTCCTACTCAAGTCACAATTCTCTTAGTTATCTGACATCATATTCTCCATGGTTTTATTTCTATTTAAACCTCAATTATTAATAAAATTGTCTTACAATATTAATACTGTTAACTATGTCTACGTACTAACAACATGCAATTATATTTATATATACAACAAAATAGCACTTTACAATGTGAACGGGAAGGCTAATTTGCATATTAATATTAAAAAATCGAATTTAATAAATATGTGCTTAGTATTATTGATTTCTAACTGTTTGGTTTTATTTTAATGAATATAAGCAAAAATCTCTTCAATGAATCTTAATTGAAATCCATTAACAAGATAAAATAACTGTTATTTTATTCTTTACTGCCTCTTAAATTAAAACAAATAACAATGAAAGACGAGAGTGATGGAAGAGTAAGTTTCAGTTCTTCCATTTTTTATTATACTCCCTCTGTTTCAAATCTTTTATTATACTCCCTCTGTTTTAAATCTTTTTATCTGTATTCTTATTTAGTTTCATTAGCCTTTCTAATTTGATATGATATTTTATTATAAAATTTAACTAAAATACTTGCACCCGGAGGGTGCATATATTTGCTAGTTATAATAATGTAGTTATCATAATATATTCATCTGGGAATAAATATCAGAAAACTCAGTTGTTTTTTGTTTTTTTTTAGTTTCTTTTATTTAGTAGTACTTCCAAAAAACGGATACAGATACAAAAATATCTCAAATATATATATACTTACTAGAAGCAACGGACATTCCTAAACAACACCATGTATATATATATATATATATATATATATATATATATGTATAATATATATATATATATATAATATGAATAAAATATAATGAAAAACAAACGATGTTTAAACTGAAAATAGGCTCATCAGAAGAGAAAGTGTGCAAACCGTTTCGGGCCCAATTCTCTTGACGGGTTTTTAAAAGCCAACACTCGCCATCCTCAACTAATATGAGGACCCTATTGCGTTATAAGTATAAACCGCATTCTCCTCT